>JBAIZL010000002.1:224098603-224631103 GCA_036971475.1 Prosapia bicincta
GCTGATACGTATTCCTTGAAAAAATATGATGAATAGTTATTATCAGGAGTACATCCGTTCATTTTGCAGTGCATAAAATCGCAGTTCCGACATCTTGCTAGAATCTCATCTAGCATTGACTAGGTCAACCCAACAACAGTTGAAGTGCGAATGAAGGGTGCAGAAAACTCTGCTCCTATATATAGAAGAAAGAAACTACAATGATGTCAATCCACACACGCCTGAGCCAAACAAGTACTCACATTCCTTGCCTTTTGTTCAGAGGGACCACTGTATGCGTTCTATTTACAAACTTAACATCACCATCGTCGATAAGGTTCTTGGTAACGCCAAAGATAAGATCGTCTTGGAAAACCATGGCGTTTACAGCATTTCTTGTGAAGTTTGTAAGAAATTGTAATTTGGCCAAACGAACAGACATATTTCAGCTAGGAGGAGCACAAACTTAGCCTTAAACACAAGCTGAAAAAGTTGGCTGTTCAAAGACCACACCGATACAGGACATACCATTGATTTCCAGTCTTGCCAACAGATTGTCAAAGTGGAAAACTAAAGGACTAGAATTATACGTGAGGCTGTTGAAACAGAGAAGCAAGGGAGTCCTAACAAATGTGATGATACTTTGAATTTGCCCGCAGTGTGGAAATGTGTCATCGATAGATTTTATCTGCAGAAAGGGGAACAAAAAGAAAGGAATATGAGTAATTGTTTGGCTCAGATGTGTATGGATTGACATCAATGGGCTTCTTTCTTCTATATATAGGAGAAGAGTTATCTTCATTCGCACTTCAACTGTCGTTGGGTTCACCTCGTCAATGCTAGATGAGATTCTAGTGAGATGTCATAACTGCGATTTTATGCACTGCAAAATGAACGGATATAGTCCGGATAGTAACTATTCATCATATTTTTCCATCCGTGAAGGAATATGTATCAGCGTGTGTGTGTGTAGGTGTGTATTTAGAAATGGAGAATTTCTGATGTTAGTTACAACAAAACTATACCATAATTGACAACCTCTCCTCTTGAACAATTTATACACCATAAGTCTACAATTATACCTATGGATACAACAGTCTACTATAAAGTCATACCTACTTTAAACAGTTTTCTTTCCAAGGCAGTATGTTCTAGCATTTTTTTTATATCTTTCTTTAAGTTTTCATTTTCTGCTAAAGTAGTCTGCAATTTCAGTTCAGAATATTTCAATTTCTTTTGACCTTCTATTTCCTTTAGCTGCAAATTTATCATAAGCTCTTTGAAACTATTGACCTCCTTCTGTTTATTGCATACAGCTTCTTGTAGTTCAGAGATCTAAAAAATTATAAAAAGGAGTTGAGTTTTTTGAAAAATCTAACACTTTTATAATAATTGATTCTATTTTCATGTGAGCTACTAGTTTTTAACTAAAAACACTTTTTAATCACTTAAACAATAGTTTATGACTATCCGAACTTTGAATTTAGTAAATTTGTTAACACATTACTATTACTGAACGTTTTCGATCACTATGTGCCGATCTTCAACAGTGTCTTCTGCTTGGAGATGTTGGGTCAAGCGGTGACGGTTTTAAAGGTAGGTTTTCAATAGTATCAAAGAGTATGTGTGATTTCTATTGTGTTATGTTTGTTTAATATGTTTGTACTTTGTATTTTTGTGTGTCTGTAAATTTCATATTGTTCTAGTGTGTTGAGATGTGGTCCTTTTTTGTTGATGTATAGGATTTCTAGGTTATGGTAAATACAAACTGAACTGCAACGAATGTAACAAATTCTACATTGGACAAACAGGTCGCAGCTTTAAACAAAGAGTTGAGGAACACAAACAGAACACCAACTCAACATTTTACAACCACATTAAAGATAAAGGACATAAATACACAGACATTTACCATAACCTAGAAGTCCTACACATCAACAAAAAAGGACCACATCTTAACATACTAGAACAATATGAAATTTACAGATACACCAAAACACAAAGTACAAACCTATTAAACGAACAAACACAATACAAATCACACATACTCTTTGATACTATCGAAAACCTACCTTTAAAACCGTCACCGCTTGACCCAACATCTCCAAGCAGAAGATACAGAAGAAGATCGGCACATAGCGATCGAAAACGTTCTGTCTCAGTAAGTTTTAACAAATTTACTAAATTCAAAGTTCGGGTCGTCATAAACTATTGTTTAAGCGATTAATAAGATTTGCAGATCGTAATGGACTACAAAATTCAAGAATTAAAAACACTTGTAAATATGTTAAACTTACCTATAATAGCACTTACTTTTATAATTGTTGAAGACGGCCATTTTGGGGAGATTTGTCCCATTATGACTGAGTTACTGTCTGGGATGACAATGGGACACATCTCCCAAAACAATTATAAAAATAAGTGCTACTATAGACAAGTGTTTTAGCTAACATTTTTGTTCCTAAACAGTCACATAATTTTTTAACAAAAGTTCATCATAGAAAATGTCAGATACCCTGCTAAGACTGTGTTGTTTGCCAATAGCAGCTTTTCTAATATAATTAAGATCACTATAAACAAATATAACTACATCACATCTTAACACTCTTGCTTGAATTGATTACATGGTTTTTGTGTGAAGGGGCCTTAAAATATCAATACAAGTTTTACTTGGAATTGAATTGTTGAAATAAAGTCAACTATAACTTGTGAAATAATTTTGTAATGTTTTTTTTTTAACTTTAATAAAAATAAAACCTATGGTGTATAGTAAATATGTGAACTTAAAGCGTCAGCATAAATTACATATAGCAAATTACAACACATAATATTGTTACATACACAATACATTATTAATTATAAGTAATGTATTGGAGGGTATGTGTTGTGTTCTCCAATTATGTTGGATGGATTGAGGTGCTGGCTTGTCTGACTTAACAAAACTACATTCAATACTACTGGAGGTCAGGCATGTTGCCAACTGCTAATGACAATATAAACAAAATTATTTCATCATAGTAATTAACCAGGCAACCACTGGAGTGTTGATGTACTATTCTCCATGTACATGTAAAATTACTTGTGACCGGTCACAAGTTGTTAAAATTATTAACTCACACTTGGAGGTAACGTTTTCGTCTAACGACTTCTTCAGCATCACGTTTCTGTCGCTAGGATCGCTGTAGTTGTGTTTTCCGGTTATAATTCTTGAAAGATAGAAGTGATGTGATCAAAAAGTATCAGTGATATGTATCGTGTGTTTATTTAGAATGTCATTTTTATATGAGTTTATTGCCAAAACAACATCACAGAAACAAATAAAGACCCAACAAACAAATACCAAACACAATTAAACAGATAATTCAACAAAACACATAATATCTAAAACACCGAAAAAATACATTAAAATAGTAAGACCTATGGCACCTATACTACAACCACTTCCTAAACTATATAAACAAGGAACAACAATAAGACAGATAATCAGTAGTCAACAATCTAGCAGACACAAACTAGCATGCCATATGGATAAAACTATTAGAAAGTACTTAAAACGGGGCACACTTGAACATAAAAAACACAATAGATCTAGTAAACAATATAAAGAACATTGAAATTCCTCACAATTCAACCCTGGTGTCCTTTGCCATCACAAACCAATAAACCAAATCCTGATCACAGGATCACTAAACATATTACAAAACACTCGAAAACTGAACAATACCCCAGGAGAAATCACAAAAGAAATCATAAACATTCGGAACACCATTATGTAACAGAACTACTTCACTCACAACAACAAATATTACACACAGAAACAAGGCCTACCAAAGGGTTCACCGATCTCAAGCATTCTGGCAGAAGTATCCCTACAACACATGGAACAGAACCAAATTATAAATAAAAACAAACATGCAGATAAGATAATATATTGGCACAGATATGATAGTACTATACAGCGGAAACATAAGACAATATCAACAACTCCAATCACACATAAACAAAATACAAAAAAACATTCAGTTTACTGCAGAATTTGAAATCAACAAAAGATTGAATTTCTTAGACGTCATTATAAGAAAGATTCAAAAGCAACATGAATTCAACATATACTGCAAGCAAACCATGGCAGACACACTGATATATAACTCATCGAACCACACAATACAACATAAACATGCAGTTTTCAAACACCTACTACACAGACTAAACAAAATACCTATGTCTACCACCAACTACTCAGAAGAGCTAGACACAATCAAATATTTAGCTCACAAAAACAGGTATGGCCAATATTTAGTAGACAAACTACACAGAAAAATACTCAACAAGAATAATACAAACAAATTCATCACCCTCACATACATAAACAAACTCACAAAATAAAGTATCACACCAATTTAAGAAAGCAGGATACAATGTAGCTTACAAAACAACAAATAAAAGCCAAACGGCTATCAGATACAACATTAACAACACCGACACATACAATAACCCAGTTGAATACAAACTACAATGCACCGATTACAATCAATTCTGCATTGGACAAATGGCCAAAATCTTTCACTGAAAGATAAAAAGAACACAACATGCACTGCACACCTCTAGTAAATTACCTTTGGAAATCATCTCATGGACACTAACCACTCATGCAATGGTATGGAAAATAACATGAACATCCTCCACGAATACAACAAAGGCCACAAATTAATCACATTAGAACAATACAAAATATACAAACATAGCAACACACATAAAAATGACATTCTAAACAAACAAATACAATACAGATCACACATACCTTTTGATTACATCACTTTTAACTCTCAAGAATTGGAACCGAGGAACACCCCTTCAGAGAATCTAGATAGTAGAATTGTGAGGCTGAAGAAGTCATTAGACAAAAACGTTACCTCCAAGATTGAGTTAATAATTGTAACAACTTATATTAATAGAATGTCTGGTTGCAAGTAATTTTATACTGCAATAAGCCAATTAAAGATGTTTTTCACCCAACAGTCTATTGCCACACTAATCCTGATAACAGATTTTGGTTACCATTTACTTCAAACTCAAGTGTCAAACATTGAAAATTATTCAAATATATTTATGTAATAAAAATATGTTTGTTTCCAATAATAACATTTAAACAATTTCCTTAAGAGTTAAGTATTAAAAGAAACGTTAATGACAACCTACTTGCTTCTGAAGTGCAATTACTTCATTTTCACGTTCAATACACTTTTTTTTATGGATAGAAATATTGTGTTTTAATAATTCTCTTTCTTCTTCACATCCAACAAGTTCTTCCAAAAGTTCATCATTGTGTTTGTTTGCTTCTGATAACTCACTGTGTACATTTTTTAATCTGCCAAGTTATTAATTTTCTATATTAATAATAGTTTTAAAGGAGTTTTTATTTGCTATTATTATGATATATTTATTGCTGTTAACACTTCCTATTATTATTTGCAGTCAATTATTACCGAATTGACTAATTTAAAAAAAAAAACAGATTTTACACATGGTCAACTTTACGTTGGACTAAGTCGAGTAAAATCTCAAGATGGATCAAAGACACATTGAAATATATATTGAAGATTTAATTCTAGATTCAAAGATATATTGAAAACATGATTGGTCAAAAAAATCTAATTGAAAACGCATTCACAAAAAATATAGTTTAGAAGGAAATTTTGTTACAAACATACTAAATGAACAAACACAATACAAATCACACATAATCTTTGATACTATCGAAAACCTGCCTTTAAAACCGTCACCAGTTGACCTGACATCTCCAAGCAGAAGACACTATGAAAATGTTCTGTCTCAGTAAATTTTAACAAATTTACAAAATTTAAAGTTCGGATAGTCGTAAACTATTGTTTAAGTGATTAATACATTTAATTTGTATTAAAAAATAAAGTTATCATACAAAAGTTTGAAATTTTTTTCAATATGAATAGGGGCATTTGCCCCTACAAGCCCCTAGTTCTATATATTTTATTACAAGTTACTTAAAAATTAATTAAATTTAATTAAATTTAAATTTAATTTTAATTGAAATTAAAAAACAAAGTTACTTTTCAATATTAGACTGAATCACTCTACAGCTTTTACATGGACTACTCTCTTGTAATGAAATCTGATTGCTTAAATCTGCAACTGTCATTTCTAGCTTGGCATTCCTCTGGCTAAGGATGAGCATCTCTTCGTTGTATTTTATTTGCAAACTGAAATATTTGTAACAAAAATTATAAAAATTTAAATAATAACCAATAACATTAATAATAATAAATTATGTGAAAAATAATTGTTTCTTTGTTTTGGAATGAAAAACTAATAAATTTCTTGACTAAATTTAATAAAACCAGTGTGACCAGTAACAATAGAATTTAGTTGTGATTAATTTTATATTCTTTTCACTAATTAATGTATTTATAATTATTCATTGGCAGTTCTATAAATGAAATATAACAATTTCCTGATTATGAAACATCAGATACTTCTTTGTGACTGTTTCAGTGTTGTTCCAACAAACTTACAATTGTTATCCAGCAAAAAAATAAGTTTTAATTTTGTAGAATAAAACACTAGGATAGCATTACTAGACAAGTAATTTTATAACTAAATAAAACTCTTTATTTAGAAATGTATCAATTTTTATTTATTTACAAAACACTTCAATTAAAAAATGTAAGTGGATGGATTTGTTTTAAAAAAAGTAAAGCGTAAATTTTGTGGAAGTAAAATGTAGTATTTCTAAAGAAGAACAAAGATCCAGTGTTGAAACTACAAAATTAGTAGTCCACAGGCTCTCCTGTGCCCCTGTGCCCCTGTGGTTTATCAATCTTACAATCAGTAAATATTCTAAATCCCAGGTAGTATTAAAGAAAGCGTTTACACTGAGTAAAGGTCTTGCTATGAGTCTAAATATAAATTTACTGAAATGCGATAGTGACAAGACAGCATTGTTTCGTCTGATTTTGTGTGTGTATGTATAGTGTTGTGAGTTTTTAATTTGGTTCCAATTTCAGTGTTATCGTAACACAAATTATTATTTTTGGGTAACCAAATCTATCGTGACTGTATAATTTGTATATCTATCATTATGTTAAGTCTAGAGTAGTTATATAAAAACATTACTTTCACCATTATGCGTCTTCCTACATTATGCTTCACATTTTGCACACTTATAGACAGGGATCTGCCACCTAACATACCCATGGGCCGCATGTTTATGCGAGCTGTTAATAGGCACACTTGTTGTGTTACGATTTTATATAACTTATTCTCTAATTATTATTCAATGTATTGCTAATATAGTTATATCCCAATAATTCCTACCAATTCATGCAAGAACTGAATTCAGAAGTTATTTCCGCAAACATTTATTTTGCAACTACACTATAACACTAGTTAGCTGCAAAGCTAGTTATGGTGTTTAACTATATTTATAGTACTACTTTTAATATTGATTCCCTTATTAATATCTTAAATTAGTCAAAATAATATTTATGTTTGTGTAGCTTGCCATTGTTTGTATAGTTACATCTTAGAAGTCAACTTTTTAAAATTAACCTTCTTGTTACTTATAAATATTCTTAAAATTTAATGTACATATTAATCTGTCATTCTCTTTCAAGACCTTGATTTAATATTCTTAATGTAAGACAAGGTTTCTCTCTCCCTCAACGAGAGCAACGAACAAGCAATGTGATTACGTATATACTCATTAAAAATTTGTATGGATAAATTTAAATATTAGCAATTTTGCCAACATAATCAACGCATGAAAAGAAATTTGATTTTAATGTAGTTGGGAATTAGATATCATACCTGTAAAAATGAAGAATTAAATTTTAAAAAAAAAACAGAACAAAGTTAAAAAAAAAAGAATCTGAATATATGTTTTTTACTTACTAAGAAGTGAAAAATAATTTTTCCATAACAAAAACATAATTTAACATAAGCTCATTACCCACAAATTTTCGAAGTCAGCTTCGCAATCATCCCTTGTATTTCCTAATCCATCAAATCTATTTCAAACATTTCTGAAACAATCAACTTTTTGATTGCTTGATTTCCCATGACTAATTATAGCGAACCATAGAGCCTTCTCACATAAAAATTTCATGAGTTTGATATTAGGAGAGTATGTGCGGGGATAATTGATTTTTGTTCTAGGAAAAGACTATGCAATATCAGATTTTGTCCAATAAAAAATATATGACTGGATATATTTTGTACAGATATACAGACTACGGACAATTCAACCTTTTTGAAGATTTACACAGGATGTGATTATTATAGAGGCTTATAAATTTGAGATAATATCTCTTTAAACCTTTTGAGTCATATATTTAATAAATTTCTTATATCTATATAACAAGTCTTTGGAAGAAATTATTGAATATATCATAATTTGTTATCTATATGCCAAAGTGCTCCAACATCATTTAAAAACCCATTATTTGTGATGTTCAGTATGTTAGGGCCCAACAAGTATGAAATTTGGTACCAACTTCAAAATGTTTTGATAAATTGTGTTTTTGTTATTGTAAAATTATTTTTCACTTTTTAGTGAGTAAAAAATATATATTGGTTTTTTTTTTCATTGAAATCGGTTATTTTTTTTGCAGAGAATTTTGTTATTATCAGGTTGGGGGATATAAAGGGTTATCGATTTTGAGTACTGTTATAAAACATATAATTACTGTTTAAAGATAAATGTTTCCCCAAACATCATAGACTACAATATCCACAGGTATTATTAAAACTTTGAAGCAATTTATAAAATAGTTTTTATAGTAACAAAAATATAATTTGTGAACGTGGCTATATATTTTGTCCAACATACCTGATTGAATCACTTTTTGAAGGAGTATATACAAAGAGTTCTTCATCTGAAATTTAAAAAATTACTGTTTTTCAGGACATTTTTTCAAATTTTTTAAATGAAATCAATATTTATTATTAAGTAGGGTGTAAATAATTCTAGGTAGATGGGACCGAGACACTCTCGGATTACACGGAAATACGTTCCTGTACATTAGAAAAAACAGGCGTTCCAATGAACCCTGCTACTGTAATTAAGAATGCACAAAATAAGTTTATAAAACTTTATTACTTACATTACTTTATTGTTCCTTTGGAATACATTGTTCATCACAGTTGCTATATTTTTTTTGAAAAAATGTGAAGTGTCTTCTGTGTTTGCTTATCTTTTTTGCTGTGGTGTCACAAAGATATATTAGCAGAAGTACATGTATTGGTGTGGTGTCTGCCTGTTGTTCAATATAAGTGCAGTTCCCAAGTTGGCCATTCCATCATGGTGACTAATTTTTTTTTCTTGTAATGACTAGGTCAAACCTACATCTTTATTCTCAACAACACTTCCTTCAGTAGTAGTGCCATTCCAATAATCGTAACATCTGTTATCTCAAACTGTCCACATCGGAATTTTCACAATCTGGAAGTTTCTTGATAAGAAATGTCAAATCTGTTTCTTCTTGTGGATCAAGAACACAGTCAACAGTTTCATTATGACTCAGGATTTTATTCCACGACTTACTTAATGTTTCTTCTTTTATTTTGCTCAATGGTTCGGCTATCTAGTACACAACTCCTTTAACCATAATTTTTTTTAGAAAACCTACAATGGTTTCTTCCCCTTCAATAGCTTCTAAGAGAGTTTGTAAAAGGTAGCATGTGTATTTTTTTCATACATTCCCGTACACATTGATCCATTGAGTGGATTAAGCTCGTAACATTTGCCGGAAGATATAAAGCATGAATATCATCAGAGCACACTTTATCCTCATTGGGATGTGACGGTAAATTGCTTAATAGTAAAATAGCCTTCCAAGTCAATTTCTTTACTTTTAAAAACTTTTCAGTTTCAGGCACAAACTCATTAAAAAACCACTCTCTTAATAGTTCTCTCCAATCAGCTCTCTGATTCTTATATGAAACCGGCAGTGTTGATGTGGAAAGGTTTTTAAATGCCAGATGCTTCGCTGATTTATCCCACGGCTTAGCCCACTCGCATTTAACGGAAGTTCGAAAAATAGGGATTCGGAATTTCGAGACTCTATACTTGATTCCATATTCAACTTGAGCTACTAATTTTACACTACAACACTTGAACATATATTGATATCTCATACTTGCCAATAGTAGCACTTACCTTTTCTGTTTAATGAAGACAGCCATTTCCGGACTCAAATTACAGTTATTGGGGTACATCTTCCAAAACAGCCATCCTCATTAAACAAAAAAAGTATAATTAAATGATACTTAACTAAGTGAATACGTAGTTGCTTACTTGCTGATGCGTTTTGAAACAATCGTTTCTTTTATAAAGCAAAGCCTCTACTGCTAGCGTCGTCCTCAGTACAAAGGTTGTTGGGATGAGATTTATGACTGAAGCAAGGGTCAATTAAGTTGGTTGTGTGCTATGTAATGGAACAGGGTGTTGGTTTCAAAATTTGTGTGGTCATTTAATATGTTTTCTTTATCTGTTCATAGTGTTTGTATATCTCGTATTTTTCTAAAGTTGTTAGTTTTTTACTTTTTTTTAATGTGTGGAGAATGTTTAAATTAGTATGTATATTCATGTATTTATGTTGTGTGTTTTTTAGGTGTATTGCAAAGCTGGACTTTGGGTTTATTTTGTTTCTTTGGGTAATGTGTTCTTCGAAGGGTGTGTAGGATGACCTACCTGTTTTGGCCGATATAATAGCTGGGACACTCGATACATATTAATTTGTAAATACCGGATATATTGTATTTGTCTGTTTGATTTTGAAAGGGTTGTAAGTGCTGTCTTAAAGTGTTTGTTGTTTTGTGAGATATTTGGTAATGAAGTTTTTTGAACGTGGAGCTATTTTGTATGTTTCTGTTGTGGTAGGTGAGGGATATGTATTTGTTGTTTTTTGTGTGGTTTGTCAGTGTGGCCTTTTGGTGATATGGTTTATGTTTAATTTACATGTGTATGTTGTCTATGAGTATATGTTGGTAGCCGTTTTGTTGAGTGATGAATTTTGATGTGTTGAGTTCTTCATCATAGTCTTTCTATAGCATAGGTATATTGATTAGGCAGTGTAACATATGATTAAATTCAGCATGCTTGTGTTGTGTGGGGTGATTAGATGTATTATGTATGATAGTATCGGTGGTTGTTGGTTTTCTGTATATTTTGAAATTGTGTTTGGTGATGATAAGGTCTAGAAAGTTTATTTTATAGTTTTCTTTTAATTTAAGGGTGAATGTGATGTTTTGGTGTATGGTATTAATGTAATTGTATAGTTGTTTGATTTGCTGTTTGTTGCCATTGTATAACATTAAATAACATATGCCATTGTATAACATCTACATATCTATGGTAATAAATTATTTTTTGTGTGATTGTTGTTCTGTAGAATGTATTGTTGTTCAATGTGATGTAGGAATATTTCTGTTAGGATGCCTGAGATGGGGGAACCCATAGGTAGGCTGTCTTTCTGTATGTATAATTTGTGTTGGTATGTGAATTAGTTTTGTGATGTGATGAGTTTGGTGAATGTTATGATTTCGCAAGTGAGTTTTTGTGGAGTTTTGTTTGCTGTGAGCATGTTTTGTAGTATTTGGAATGTTTGTTCAATGGGTATGTTAATGTAAAGGTTTTTTATGTCGAATGATGTAATGTGGAGTTGTGTGGTATGAGGATGTCTTTGATTTTGTGAATAAGGTCTACGTTATTGTGTATGGATGTGTGATTGTGAAAGTTTTTGTTGTCTCTTTTAAGTTTATCTATGTCCTTATTTGGCTAGCTTATGTGAAGGTGCCTGTGTCTGATTGATTAGTGGACGGATGGGTGTGTTTTCTTTGTGGAAGTTTGTCAACAAGACTTTGACGAAAAAGTAAACAGCTTCATAACAGAAAACAAAATAACCAAACTTCAATCAGACACCACACCAACATTTCAAACACAAATTTAAAATTTTCTAAATAAATGCACTGAAATCATGAACAGAACAAAAGAAATATTACAAACAAATAAAACTCCAAGCTCCCACATTAAATGCTTTACTCAAAATCCACAAAGAGAACAAACCCATCCATGCATTAACTCAGTTAATAAAAGGTTTTATATTTACCATTTATTAATATTATTTTGTGAAATATCCCATAATATGTGTTTAGATGTATTATGGGATACAAGCATATGTGTTTCAGTGTAATCAGAATGCAATGAAAAGTCTGCTGCACATCCAGATGTAGACAAATGATTTATTAACCGAAGAATTGATTTATGTTAACCAAGGTATTGGTTTGCATAAATTTCTGTAAGATACGTTTAGGAGTAACTAAGCAATGAGATCTCTAATATAATACAGTGTAAGAAACAAATCATTTTGAAAATCATACAGTGATAGTTTGGATTTAAATACATGAAACACCTAATTAAGTGGAAATTCAGCATAAATGGCTAATGATGGAATCACATGTTATGATTCTGATCACTGACCAAGTATGAAACACCTCTGCTAAGAGATAATGGTAAGTACTAGATTTTTTACTCAGTAAATTAACAAACAAGTGAAAAATGAATTCCGTAACTTATCTCAAGATAGAGCTACAGAGATAGTTTTGTTAAATATCAAAATCTTGTTGCTGTTTATGATGAGCTGGTTGTAAATTACTCATTACACTTTTGCTATTACTTGCAACACATAATCGCTATTACACTTATTACACACAGTAACAAGGCCTACCAATGGGTTCACTGATTTCAAGCATTCTCACAGAAGTATTCCTACAACACATAGAACAGAATAAAATCATAAATAACAACAAACACGCAGATAAGATAATATATTGGCACAGATATATAGATGATGTTATAATACTATACCGAGGAAACATAAGACAATGCCAATAACTCCAAACACATATAAACAAAATACACAAAAATATCCAGTTCACTGCATAATTTGAAAACAACAAAACATTGAATTTCTTAGACATCACCATAACAAAAAATCAAAACAAACATGAATTCAACATATACCGCAAGCCAACCATGACAGACACACTGATACATAATTCATCGAAGGACCAATACAACATAAACACGCAGCATTCAAACATTTACTACACAGACTAAATAAAATACCTATGTCCACAACTAACTACACAGAGGAACTAATCACAATAAAATATTTAGCTCACAAAAATGGATATGACAATTATTTAATAGACAAACTACATAGAAAAATACTCAACAAGAACAGTAACAACAACACAAACAACAAAAACACAAACACAAACAAATTCATCACCCTCACATACATAAACAAACTCACAAATAAAATATCACACCAAAAGAGCAGGATACAATCTAGTTTAAAAAACAACAAATAAAAGCCAAACGGCTATCAAACACAGCATTAATAACAATATCAACACATACAATAACCCAGGAGTATACAAACTAAAATGCAACAACTGCAATAAGTTCTATATTGGACAAACAGGCAGATCTTTTGCTGAAATATATAAAGAACACAAAAGCGCACTGCACACTACTATTGAATCCCCCTTCACAAATCACCTCATGGACACTAAACACTTATGCAAAAGTATGGAAAATTACATGAGCATCCTCCACACATGCAACAAAGGCCATAAATTAAACACACTAAAACAGTATGAAATATATGGACATAGCAAAACACATAAAAATGACATCCTAAATGAACAAGAACGGCACAGATCACACATACTCTTCGATCACATCACTTGTAACTTTCAAAATAATGGTACTGAGGAAGCACAACTGCAGCATTCCTAGCGGCAAAAATACGAGGCTGAAGAAGTCATTCGACGAAAACGTTTCCTCCAAGTGTAAGTTAACAATTTAACAACTTTAGTTAACAAAAAGTCTGGTCGCAAGTAATAGCAAAAGTGTAATAAGTAGTTTTGTTATTAAATTAACAAGTGGTAGTTACTGTTCTAAGAGAAATTAATAGAATAATATTTCTATTTCTATTTTAAATTTATGAAAAAGGAATTTAGGAATTTTCTAAAGAAAATTATTGGTTTGGCATTACAACCTAATTTTAGGAATGAAACGCCAATTGGAATCTTCAGCATAGAGATTGAAGAGCTATAATTACGGTAAATGTTGACCAAAGCAATAATAATTAAATAACAAGGAGCAACAATAATTACAATCAATAGTTTATCTTGTCAAATCAATTTCAATGACAAACTTATTATCTAATGATGGCCCTTGCTCACATGATAACCTCAAAATTTTGTATAAATATGGCAGAGTAACAGTTAACAGATTATATAGTTACAGTTATATATAATGATGACTGTTATTGGAAAGAAGCTGGTATTCCTTATTATTTATAGGGTTATAACTATATTTTTACTAGTTTTGATAAAAGATGTTTTTAAAACAAATTAATTTTTGTTAAATATTTTACAAGCTAAATATTAAAGTTAAAAAGTAAGTAAATGAAGTAAAACAATTTGACTTGAATCTCACAATCAATTTTGATGATTTTAAGTTATTATTTTACCCAACTAAAAACACAAATTTTACTAATCTCAAGGATCTTACTGTCCAGGATAAGTGGCAAAGTTATTACTTTTGAACAAAACAAATTAACAACTTGTTCAAGATATAATTTGTTAAACTTCCAATTCTAATACATATATCATTATGGATAATCCTAGCTTACCTTCCACAGAGTGGTCAAAGGATCCCTCACTGCATGTTCTTGGCTCTTGAATTGGTGTTGAGCTTTTGTTTATGAGTTTATCTCTTAAGAAGCATTCTGAAGAGGCAGAATTCAACCAGTTATCTGAACTGTTGAATTTTGAACAAAAATAAAATTTGTATTATGGCAAGTTTTATTACGTTCATTATTTTAAATTTTTGTATGCACACTCACACACACAAACAGACATACACACTGTAAAGTAATTTTTTATAACACACAACACAACTCAGGCATTTGTAATTTAAATTCTTTATTACAATTATTTATTAATTCAACAAGTAAACAATTAACACAATAAACAGAACAAAAATAAACTTAACAACTTTTAACAAAATATACTAACTCTTATTTTCTTTTAATTTTAGAGTTACACAATTTTAATACCCTTGGCTAATTCTACGATCTCTTAGTATCTCGGGGTTATAGCATGGGCTATATTTTTTTTTAATTCTTAGGTTAATTAAATAAATTTTGAACAAACAATATTAAATTTTGAAATTAGCTTTAATAAATATTTTCCGGATGGAAATACTTTAATTTTGAATATACTAAAAAGGCTAAACTATTTGAACTGGATTATTTCTTATTACTTACTATTAATTAACTACAAGATATTCTAATGTACAAAATTAAATTTCTCTATTATCTTAAAAGTCCACTAAAGTTATTTTATAGCGCTATTACTCAACTTAATAAATATCAAAATTTTGCTGGTCGCTTACGTAAGATTCCCGTCCTCTTCAATTAGACATTTTACACACTTAAATTCGTTTTATTTACTTCACATTCTATTAACACAGTATTACATTTTGAAATTCACTTCTCCTTAATTTTTGGCCAATCTTCTTAACAAAACGGTATAATTTAGACGAACTCTTTCCAAATAAATAGAATTTTGACTGCACAGCAAGGTCTGCTTCCTCTAGTAGCGTCACCCACGCTAGAATGCTCTACTACTACGCGTCCTTCGATTTTTTAAAATTGTTTAAAATATGGCCGCCTTTCTTCTTAAAAAAAACACATATGGGTTATAATTTAGTTCGATTTCTTTCCACTAGACTTTCACACATGTTAATGTCAACGAACTATTTTCACCGTTTTACAGCTGATGCGTCCACAACGAGCTTGTTTAGAATGGCGTTTTAACTTGGTTAAACCTGGTTGAAACTTACTGTTTCAATTTCCTATCGTCAACAAACCTTCCAGTGTTTATTTTATTAATATTATTAGTGTGTGAAGTGTCTTTGTGTTTTACTTTTGTGATATTTCCGAATTGTGTGTGTTTTGAGCCGAATTCATAGAAACATAACCTTTCAATTTTCTTTTGTTTACAAACGTGTTCACTTTCTCCTTCAAGTAATTACTTATGCCCTATGTTACTAATATTTACAATTTTGTTTGAATATAATTATTATTAGATTATCTTGTTTTAATTTATGTGTTAGGTTATTTGATATAACAAATTTCCTAATACATTTCCAGTTCAAAAACCTTGTTTACAATTCTATGCTTTTACCTAAATTTAGTTTTCATTTAACCTAACCAATCTTTTAATGAATTTCTTTTTAAATTTTGTGTGAGTTATTTCTAATATATTCTTCCAATTCTTAAATAATATTATATAGCCCATCCTATAAATGTTACAATACTTATACACACACACACACACACACGCACACACACACGCACACACACACACACACACACACACACACCAAGAAACGAGAGAGGGAGAAGATGAAGCCAACATACCTAGCCAGAGGAGAGATTATAAATGGGAAGGTCAGATTTTAGCTTCTCTCTTTTTCAAATAAATTTAAAAATTTTTATTGAAGATTTTTGGGGAAAATTGCGATTTCAAAAATTTAAACTTGAATAATTTTTTTACAAAAGGTACACAAATATCAAACAGTGGCTTTGTTTAGTATATAAAATTGAGGGGGTACTGTGGGGGTAAGTCCAACCACAAGATGGAGGACTACATCTAACAAGCTTTATAGTTTTGAAATAAAAATAATTTACGATAATTTAGAAATTTGAATACAGAAATTTATAAATTGTTTAGAACATAAAGAAATTAACTCAAAAGTAGAAATTAAATGTTTTTTAAACATTAATAAATAAAGAAATATAAACAGAATGTAAAATTTATTAGAGATAATTTGTTATGAACTTTGTATCAAAGGAGCCGACAAATATGGTCTATTTTAATGTAATTTTTTTTTTTTATAGTAGGTTAGACTAAATGAAAATAAATTAAAAGGGATTAAATGGTTTACAAAATTATTTGAGAATTAATTAAAGGGTAGCAAAGCAGAAAAAAGGGAACAAAATAATATTTTGGAAAATATTTCTTTGATTAAAATTAAAGTTAAATTATGTTGGGTGTTAACTGAACAAAAGATAAATGGAAAAAAATATTTTAAAAAAAACTTATGTGGGTCTAGTGAATTAAATTTAGCTTAAGAACTTCAGATTTAGAGATAAGACATATTTGTTTCACTTACATATAGAAACAGAAAATATTAATATGTTGTTTTTGAAATGAGTTCTGGATGGATATCCAGATAAAGGTAAAAAGTTAAAATTGTTTGTTGAAAAATTTTGGTTTTGAAAGATCAGTTATTTATCTTGTACAAAAGATTAAAATCAAAACTTCATAATGTTCATAATCAAATGAAGGTATTGTTTATTTCAAAAGGATTAAAAGAGAATTTTAGAATACACAATATCAAGAGCACAGTGGTACAATATATTACAATAAAAATATTGAAAAGAACCCCAATACCACAAAAATAATCAAAAATAACAAATAAGACAAGTTACTTAAGATTAAACCCTTATGTACATTTCGATGACCATGTCATCATCATCAGAGGGTCTAGTTACAAAACACAATCTAGCACACAAGAAGTTACAAACTAGAATGATACCAATCGTTCTCCGCGGTCTCTATATATAGGCGTGAGGTAAGCTCCGCCCCCTCTCCGCCCTCGACCGACAAATAACGATCGGCCATCAGGAACCAAATAGGTTATGTCAAAAATTACATTATAATAATACATATGTAATAAAAACTACAGCAATAACAATAAATAAACTAAAAGTAATTAGATTAAAACATCGTAATTTGAAGAAAGCTATTTAAGTAAAGTATATAATGGTGAGTAAGGAATAGGTCCTTTATCTGCATTCATTAATTTACAATTTGATTTGACTATAAAAACACTTTCATAACTATTAAGTAACTTTTTTGAGTTTATACATTTAGCTAAAATAACATTTTTATCTAAATCATGCTGATTACTAAGGACATGTTCTGCTACACTTGATTTTTCAGGTCTTTCATATTTAATATGGGCAAGATGTTCTTTAAATCTGGTTACAATTTTTCTTTTAGTTTGACCTATATACATCTCGTTACAAGTACTACAAATTATCTTATAAATACCTGATTTTTCCAACATTGGAATTTTATCTTTCGGGTTACACAATAAATGCTTGAGTTTATTTTGAGTTTTATAGGCTATCTTAACATTTACCTTTTTAAAAATAGAGTCTAACCCTTTTGTTAAAATATTATCGAAAGGTAAACTAATAAAAGTACATTTTTTATCTTCGATTCAAAAAGAAGTTAAAAAATGTACTTTTATTAGTTTACCTTTCGATAATATTTTAACAAAAGGGTTAGACTCTATTTTTAAAAAGGTAAATGTTAAGATAGCCTATAAAACTCAAAATAAACTCAAGCATTTATTGTGTAACCCGAAAGATAAAATTCCAATGTTGGAAAAATCAGGTATTTATAAGATAATTTGTAGTACTTGTAACGAGATGTATATAGG
Organism: Prosapia bicincta; assembly: GCA_036971475.1. Classification (NCBI taxonomy): domain Eukaryota; kingdom Metazoa; phylum Arthropoda; class Insecta; order Hemiptera; family Cercopidae; genus Prosapia; species Prosapia bicincta. Next base: position 224,117,211 of record JBAIZL010000002.1, read on the forward strand.
TCAAACTAAAAGAAAAATTGTAACCAGATTTAAAGAACATCTTGCCCATATTAAATATGAAAGACCTGAAAAATCAAGTGTAGCAGAACATGTCCTTAGTAATCAGCATGATTTAGATAAAAATGTTATTTTAGCTAAATGTATAAACTCAAAAAAGTTACTTAATAGTTATGAAAGTGTTTTTATAGTCAAATCAAATTGTAAATTAATGAATGCAGATAAAGGACCTATTCCTTACTCACCATTATATACTTTACTTAAATAGCTTTCTTCAAATTACGATGTTTTAATCTAATTACTTTTAGTTTATTTATTGTTATTGCTGTAGTTTTTATTACATATGTATTATTATAATGTAATTTTTGACATAACCTATTTGGTTCCTGATGGCCGATCGTTATTTGTCGGTCGAGGGCGGAGAGGGGGCGGAGCTTACCTCACGCCTATATATAGAGACCGCGGAGAACGATTGGTATCATTCTAGTTTGTAACTTCTTGTGTGCTAGATTGTGTTTTGTAACTAGACCCTCTGATGATGATGACATGGTCATCGAAATGTACATAAGGGTTTAATCTTAAGTAACTTGTCTTATTTGTTATTTTTGATTATTTTTGTGGTATTGGGGTTCTTTTCAATATTTTTATTGTGAAAATTTTAGAAAATAAAGAAAAACTTTACACAGACAAATAAAGTAAATTTTATTTTGGTATTAAATGTTTGAGTAGAACAAGAATAAAATAACAATTTTAAATAAATATAAATAAAAAATATTTTTCTTAGAATTTTTTATTTTAAAATAAATGAAGAAAAAATTTTAAATGACTTTTGATAGTAAATGTTTAAAAGAAAGGGTTAAATGGGATAAGGAATTACCACTAAAATTACAATATTAATTTTTTAGCAGAGAAAAGAAGATATAAATTTAATTCCGGTAGAAGAGAAGTCATAAAGTAAATACTAGTAAAAAAAAATTGTTAACAATTTTAAGGTGTTAAACATAGAAATATACAAACTGTGCTGTATAATTATAAATTTAAAATAAAATAAAAACCAATTTTTTACTAACTTCCAAATAAAACAGTAGTTTATTTATTAAAATAAATTTCTTACACATTCCTAAAACAAAAAGGGTCATTTCACCATTAAGATGCCTTCAAATGAACGCCTTCCCTGGGAATGGATACCTAAAGGGTTAAATCTCAGCAAGTTAGGTTTTTTAAATTAAAGTCCAGAGACTGGTTCTCTGGCAGATTTTGGCGAGCATTGCACAGTGTTCTAGTCGATGTCTAGGAACGGCTCATTTCAAAAGTTTTACTTAGCAACGGAAAACGTGGAGGCGGCGACGCTCGGTCACTTGACAGCAAGAGGTGGCTGGCAGAGTGTTAGGACGTTGTGTGCCGTACATTGCAACACACACACTAGAAGGTAACAATTAGTCTAATTTCCAAGTTTGGCTTTGTTTATCATTTGAATATAGTCCTTTTTAAAGGAAAGTAGATGCCAAAATATTGAATTCATACAAACTAATGAATTATAAGTAATTATTGCATAACTAAGTAAATACTTTAGAACTTACTTGCTTGACACATTTAAAAACAATCGTTTCATTTATGAAGCTAACCGTCTACTCAATGTTCATTAGTTGTGCTCGGTTTATTGTTTAAAATGTTTATGTTATTCATTTTATGTTTAATGACTTGTCTAATGTATTAATGGCAAGTGGGTTCTATGTTTGGAATTGCTGTTTCTGTGTCCAAAAGAATGTTTCATATTTATTTGTGGTTATAATTTTTGGGGGATAGGTTGTATTTTAGTCCTTTGTTTAATAGTGTTAGTTTGTTTGTATTAAACTTGATGTGTGCGAGGAAACTGGTGGTTGGTGTAGATATTGTTTTTTTGAGTGGTTGTATAGTTTTAGTTTTTGCTTGTTTCTAATAATCTGTTGTTGGTTATGTGTATAGTAATAGTGTATTTAATGACTTCTTCGAGTTCAGTGTGGTGTAATATTGTGGTGAGGGTTTGATATAATTTGTATGGGTGTGGTTAGGTTTTTTTTAATGTATAATTGTTTGATGTTATTTTTAATAAATATTTTCTGTGCTTGTGTTATTGTGTTTTGGGCAGCAGGTGTTTTGTTATTTATTGTAATTTTAGGTGTTAGGTTTTGTTTGAGGCATTATGTTAAAGGAAAAGTAAAGGGAAATTTTGTGTACCTTGAGTTTCATCTGTTGGTAGAGTTTGATTACTGAAGACTGTTGGTCGCTATTGAAGTTGCTTGTTGTAAATGGTTGCTTTGAGTAGACTGTTTAGCTTTGTAAATGAAACGATTATTTCGAAACGCATCAGCACGTAAGTTCTAGAGTATTCTCTCAGTTATCCAATAATTACTTATAATTTAATCGGTGAATTCAAAATGATTACAAGCAACTTCAAACTAATAAATTTTAAAAATTTGATTCCATCTTCACCTGAGCTAATATTTTTTAACTAAAACCCCTGAATATGTATATCAGTGTTCTACACTTGCGTATACTTTTTTAAGAACTGAGAACAGCCGTTTTGGGAGATGCCTGTTGTGTTGATTTGTCAACTCAGACCGTAACTGTCCTCTTGGTTCATTTTATGGCCTGAGTTGACAAAACGCATATTCATAAGCAAGTGTGAATTATTTATACATGTTCAAGTGTTAATCAGTATTGTATTGAGTCATTATAAAATTATTTGCAATCACACATTGAACATTCTGTCATATTAAGCTAGATAAGACTTTTATTAAATTTATTAAGCTTTGTTTATATTTATTTAGCAACCTAGAGATGCTACATTTGTAATAGGTAAGTGATCTAACAATTCATTTTCATTCAATTAATCCATGCACTGAATTACAACTATTATCAAACATTAATTAATAAATTTAAACTTTTAGACTCAGTTAATAGTAGATAACATAACTTGTAAAAAGTATACTGTACATTCGACCCATATGTTTACATAAATTTAATAGTACATTATTTTATCTTTGATAGATGTTCTTAGCACTATTTTGATAATTAATAATTATTCAATTCCATCTTCATCAACTTGATCTACTAGTTTAGTGTATACTTTACACATCTAAAAACTAGAACTATGCTAATGATCTTTATAAAAATACACAAACATTTAAAACTACATCCAACATACATACTCAAAATCCATCAATCACATTTTTATTCACAAACACTTTTTGACATCATAACTCCAAAAAACCCTTAAAAATCACCTAATGTAGCTATTCTAATACTATATCCACCTCTTCTAGAACAACCAAGAGGTCAGTTACAGTTAGACCTGGCGATAGGACGACTATCCTCATGAAACATAACACAAGTGCTACTATAGGTAAGTGTCACACATCAATATATAAGTTAACAGTAATAAATTTTATTCTTTACAAAGTTACAATTGCTAGAGTAAAAAGAGTGTATAATCTGATAACACAAAGCTAATAGTCACAAAACAAGTAATTGAAGTATCAGCAACTCTTTCAAGAAAGAAAAAATTTGCATGATGCCAGTCTCTTTTGGTGTAACATTTCATACAAAATACAACTGTTGTAATAAGAAGAGTTGCAATAAGCAGGCTATAAACTCAGCTAATCCAGCAACAGTGATAAGGGAGAGGAGATAACCATCTGTGTAGGCACTAAGGTTCATTCATCATGCAATCTATAACTCTTCAAAATGAGCGAGGAAAGTAAATAAACCCAGATTAATGAAATACATATGTAAAAATCTAATTACAACTTTACTAAATGTTTACTTTAACAAGACTCATCAGTCATGTAATATGTTAGTCCGCAAAATTGCCCAGGGAGGTTTTCTATAGGATATATCTCCACAAATTTAGCTTCACAAATACACTCATACACACACACACATACTACCATTTTATCAACTTTAAACAACTATATTATATCAATACAGACCAAAGGTGATTTGCAGATGCTTTTTCTATTAACTTTAACATACACTCTTCAAATTCTTGCTTTTTTACTACAGTGCATTCTTCATCAGAAGATAATAACTGGTAAAGCTGGTGTTTCAATTCACTAAAAACAAACAATACATTTTCTATTAGGAATTTTTAAAATAAATCATAAATCTGTAGATACAGTACAACCTTGTTACATCGGCCCCTTCAAACAGGATCTCCAAGTAAGGTGGACCAGTTCAGGTCCAACAATACATGCAACAATGTATTTTGTCAGAGCTAGTACTTATTCAAGCACATAATATTTGAAAGGAACTGTATAGTGATAATGTGTCTATCGAGCTTGTAACTGGGGGTGATTCCCAGCAACTCGATAAATCCAGCAGAATTGCAAAGAAAGTATTATGATATCCAATTGTCTCAGACAGCTTACCTTACATATTCAAGTTTCTTAGTTACACACAAAGGAAAGAAAGCAAAAGAATGTTGCTATAAATATTTTACACATTGAACTGAACTGATAAAGATTAGTTACTACAGACAATTGCTGTTGACTATAGTGTCAGGCTGAAAAAAAGGGCCAAAATAACGTTCTAGAATTATGTTTTGGAATAATTTGGGTCATTTCTAATAAGTGACACTCTAAGCTGATGCTTTCCCAAATAATAAATATAACTACACAGAATATGCATAAGTGTGTTTTATATTTTATATCAGTTAATTATGATGTGAAAATATTTTTTAATATATTTCATTTTATGTTCTTTCCAATATTTTGTGGTTAATCCGGGTATTTTTATATCGAATTGGTTGCAGTACTGGTTCTACTGTAATGCATTTTGGTAAATAAAATTAAGAGAAAAATTTGCTTCTGATTTATAAGGCAATTAAGATTAGAATAAACAAATTTAGAACAATGTTCGGTCAACTTACTCTTGGTTTTCTGCTACAGGTAACATGGAACATATTTGGTCAACAAGAGGACTTATTTCCACTTCTCCCAAACAATTTTTATCACATTCATCAAAAATTTTTTCCAGATCTACAAAACAAAATATAGGTATTAAAAAAATCAATATACAATTTTGTTGGTATTTTGAATGTTAAATTATTGCTTCTGAATACTACTATATAATTAAGACATCATTATTCTAAGCTACATCTTCCACAGGCAAACTCAGCTCAGTGTAAACAAGAGGACTTGTTTACAGTTGAGCTTAGTTTCTGCCATTCCTGAGATGTGTTCCATTATCAACTTAGTCAAATAGCTGTTCTCATTTAGACAAAATGTATTTTCAACTATGGACAGTCTTTAAATATTATTATACGTTTTTAATCACTTAAACAATAGTTTATGATTATCCGAACTTTGAATTTAGTAAATTTGTTAAAACTTACTGAGCCAGAACATTTTCGATTGCTATGTGTCGATCTTCATCAGTGTCTTCTGCTTGGAGATGTTGGGTCAAGCGGTAACGGTTTTAAAGGTAGGTTTTCTATAGTATTAAAGAGTATGTGTGATTTGCATTGTGTTTGTTCGTTTAATATGTTTGTACTTTGTGTTTTTGTGTGTCTGTAAATTTCATATTGTTCTAGTGTGTTGAGATGTGGTCCTTTTTTGTTGATGTGTAGGATTTCTAGGTTTTGGTAAATGTCTGTGTTTACATGACACACTACATCAAGCAAACACAACAGAAAGCTATGATACAGTAGAACCCCTCAAATCCGAACCCCCGCAAAATCCGAACATAATTTGATGAAAACCAAATTTTAAAAAAGTATCTAAAATTTAATGAAGTAAGAACTGAAAGTTTGCTACTTACATAAAACAGGACTGAGATGTGTAATATATTGGAATTAACACTGTAAAAACATGATGTAATACGAAAGCCTATATTGTACTACTGTGTCACTTCATTAACATAGAATTTATTGACAGTAAAATAAAAATAAAAACGACAAACACTAAACAATATGTTTCACTTAAAAAGAAGACACAAACACAATTATATTTTTCACTTAAAATCAGTTTTCCTCATCTGGCGAAGAGACGTAAACCTTCCTGAGGATACGAAGTTGCGCCACTGTCGCATTACCATAACATCATTGGGTGTTGCAGCTGCATGTTGTTCCACGTAATGCAACACAATGTCAGGGCGGCAGCTGCGTCGGCATGAGTAACAGCATTCGTAGAGGAATCTTTTTCCTCCCTATCACTATCTGCTACACTGTCATCGTGTTGATCCTGGGAAATAGACACCATGTCATGCTCGGTATATTCTTCATTGTTATCTAGGTGATGTCCACTTTTCCAGACAACTTTCCTCAACATTTTCACATCCTGGTACTCTTTGAATGAGCTGAAGGGGCTCAGTTTCATCATCCTGTATTGTTTCCACAAATTCAAGGCTAGGCAGAGCTTTTTCCAAGATTTCTGCAGTAAAGTGTTACTGATATTATTCCAGGATTCAGCTACCCAGTAAATTACATCCTTTATTGTAATTGTTTTAAGTTTTTCTGCAATAGAAAGAGAATAATCTTTTTCAATTAATGTTTTCAGTAACTTTTTTCTGTAGCTCGGTTTTATGTTCTGCAGCACACCTTGATCCATAAGCTGAACCAACGATGTCACGTTAGGTGGGAGAAAAATTGCTTTTATGTCTTTACACACCAACTGTATGTCTGAAGGATGTGAAGAAGCATTGTCTATCAAATGTAGAGCTTTTGGTGGAAGTCCATTTTTTTCATTAAATTTTATTATTGAAGGAACAAATTCATTTTTGAACCACTCCTTGAAAATATTACCACTCATCCACGCCTTACACTGATTTCTGTAATGAACAGGAAGAGCGTTCAAGTTCATATTTTAAAGGCTCGTGGCTTGGCGGATTTTCCAATCACCGTTAATGGGAGCTTATTTGTTCCCACGGTGTTACTGTAGGCTATAACTGTGAGATGCTGTTTGCTGGTTGAAAGCCTGGCACAGAATATTTCTCTTTAGAAGCAAGACTTTTAGTCGGAAGGGCTTTAAAATTCAATCCAGTCTACTCCACATTATACACTTGCTGAGGTGAATATTTTCAGAAGAAATCAAATCTGTGAATTGGTCTAAATATTCTTTTGCAGCATGATTATCAGCTGATAACTTCTCCTCGCTTACCGTTCATTGTCTAATTCCATGCCTTCTCTTTCATCTATCCAACTATCTATTGCTAGCAGTAAATTCCATATCACCGTTCATTAATTTGTTTAACTGTAATGCCTTTTTTTGTATTAATGGGCCACTAATAGGAACTCCTTTCTGCATCTCTTGTGTAAACCATAAAAATACAGCGTCATCAATTTTTTCACTCACAGAAACTTTCGAGTGATGGTGTTGTTCCAAAGACTTTTCACTTGTAGCACTGGAAAACTTTAATTTTTGATACATAAATATGTAATGAATGCTCTAATATTGTTTGTTAATAAAAAAACGCAATTCTGTCAAATGCAAAATACACAGCAAATCAGAAATCCAAACTTTTCTAAATCCGAACAGGCTATAGACCCAATTAGTTTGGATTTGAGGGGTTCCACTGTATATACAAATACCATAAAAACCATTCATGAAACATTTTAAATGACAAAACACACTCACAATTAAAAAAACCTATATTTGAACACATAATTAACAACTACTCTTGCCCGAGACAACTACATATCATTAGTCTTGTTCATGACACACAGCATTGTACAATGCGCTGGCCTAATCTGAAATGCATCTGCTGAAAAATATCAGTAAGTAGTGGTTTTTTTGCCAAGCGATATTAAAACTAGTAGTTAGATTTCACTCTTAATAGAAATCTAGTAGTAGTATTTCACTTATGGTAGTGAAATCTACTAGATTATTAATCTAGTAGCCACAAATTATGGTTGCATAGATAGTAAATCTATATAATCATAAAGTTCCTTGTTGTAATCATCTTGAATTCACTGAATAAATCTGTAGCAGGTTGGCTTCGTCAATGAAGCAAATGTTTCAAAACGAATCAGCAAGTAAGTCAATACATTGTATTAAGTAATAAATTTTCACTTAGTTACTGAAATAATTACATATGATATTTAATAATAGCTATGACACAGGATGTATTTATAATAAATTTCCAAACACTTAATTTAAGGACAAAGAGATACAACTTCTGGAACAGCCATCCTCATAATATCACAAACTAAGTGCTACTTTAGGCTAGTTCGTACATTTTTAAGTCTATAAGTGCATACTATTTTTAGACAACCATTTTTACAGTAAAAAATATGTTACCAACACTAATCTAACGCTATGAATCCAGATGTAAAGTCCTTATTGTTTCACCAAGTCGTTAAAACGAAGAAATATTAAAAGTAATGTAGAATTTGTGTTTTGGTATTACAGAAGAGTGTGAAAAAATCAATATCCGAAACAATAACATAGATTTAATACTGGAAGTGAACAGAAAAATGTAAGTTAACAAAAATCTTAAAAAGTAAAATTAGGATAACTGAAGAATAAAAAATACTTATAACTCAGGCTTGTACTAAACAAATTTTAAAAAAGGAGCAGAAAAGTATTGAATTGTAAGATTTAATAACTCCTTAACGTTAGTCTATGGGAGTGGTACAGATGTAGCAAAATGGAATTATTCAGAGCTACCATAAATTATGTTACAATAGCTATGATGACTTTATTTCCAATGAGATACCATTGGTGTACACTTATTTTGACAGTCTATAATATTATTTTTTATATAGTCTTAAAATTGTACTTTTATACTTTCTTCTTATTTTTTTCATTTTTCAACTGACCTGTAAAGACAGTACTAGTTGATCTTTCTAACCAATCAATTGGAGTGTGTTCAGTTCTATGTTCCATATTTTAAAAAGTTAATATTTTATTCTAAACTTATCTAGTAGGCTACATTCTACAGGTGAATGAATTTCTGAGTAAATAAATAAAGAACAATATCATATTTCACTATTATCGTGTTCACTATTAACTTAAACCACCGCTCATCAATTTAGATCTAAGTTCATAACCCAAAGCCTTTAAAATTTCTTCTAAGTCAATTTTGTTAATCTGATTTGATTAGAAAAATATGTTTGAAATTATTATATAAATATAAAAGATATTGTTATAATTAATAAATTTGTAATTACAAAAGAAACATTATGACAGATAGCTTATTTAAGTTATTATTTTTGCGTCTTACATCCTTGAAGTTTTTGTATAAATTACACTTTTTTGTATTAACTTGTAAGTAGTAGTGTTTTTGCCACGTTATTACAAAAATAAGAGTTATTATTTTTGTTTTACAAGGATGTAAATTTAAAGCTGTATTTAATTTTGAACTTCTTTATATGCCCGTACAGCTCTTTCAACACGAAAATAAAGTTTTGATTTTAAAATAGAAATGAAAATTTTGTAATTGTAAACTAATAATATCTAGTGAGTATTTTCTTAAAATGAATTATATTTAATGATGTTATTAAACAATTATCGACTTGCGTAAATAATAAAATTTACAGTAAATTGAATTTCTCGAAGAAAGTAAAAATATTTTTATCGAAATGGCTTTGGTAAAATACCCGTAGCTATTTATTTATTCTTGAATTTTGTTGTCCATTACGTTCGGTGAATCTTATTTATTTATATTTGTTGTTCCATCTACATGTGAGCTATTTATTTGTTGGTAATAAATGATTATATAGTCGAAGTACTTGAAACGTTAGCAAACGTAATTGGCTTTGAATATTGATTTATGCTTTGATTTAAACATTTTTTGTAGGTAGGATTTTAAGAATAATTATTGTAAGCTATATTCAATTCTATTGTATTGTGTAGTGACTATAACAGGTAGTTGATGTTATTACCATTATTTCCAGTTATGTTTAACAATTAACCCTAGAAGGATATCCTACAGTGTTGGAACGTTTTAGTATTTTTTACAACTATTGATGTTTTATATTGAAATCACATAGTGAATTAAAAAAAAAAGATTATTTATATTTCAATCTAATTTGTAACATTTGTTGATTCCATCTTCACGTGAGCTACTAGTAATCACTAAACACTTTTAATGTTTTAAACCTGCCTATAGTAGAACTTACTTTGTTCGTTGAGGAAGGCCTTTTCGGGAGATGTGTCCCATTGTCAACTCAGACCATAACTCCTGAGTTGACAACTCAGTTATGGTCTGAGTTGACAATGGGACACATCTCCCGAAACGGCCGTCCTCAACGAACAAAGTAAGTGCTACTAAAGGCAAATTTAAAACATTAAAAAATGTCTACTAATTTGTAAACTAATCTAAAAGTTTGGTATTTATTTCTCTTGCCCACTTGTACGACTGTAGTGAAAAAAATTATACCGGCTGAAGCAGAAAGTCATCAGGGATAAGAAAAAACTTATTACAACTAAAGCTAACAATTTTGGGAAATTGTAATCCCCCCCCCCAATACAACCCTAATAGTGATGGTAAAAATGCACATTGCCAACCTCCCAATACAATGTATATAAAATGAATAAAAAAACATGTCCTGAAGCTATATTGATAATTATTGTTTGTTATTGCAACAAAAGGTTAATTTTATATACCTATGAAGTATCCAGTCAGGATAGATTTGGTTGTAATTTTATACGTTTAACCAAATGTACACGTGAGGCTAGAATAGACATCACGTGATGTCACCTGGCAAAAAGTATTACTACGTGGAAGTAGATGTGTAATTAGGTAATGTTGTATAAAATTACAACCAAATCTATCCTGACAGGACCACAGGTATATTTTAATACAGGTATATAGTAATGTATAAAATTACAACCAAATTTGTCCTAACTGGAGACTTTATAGGTATATTTAAATATATGTATACATAGTACGATGTGCCGTTGATACGCGGATGTACTTCTTTCTATTCAACACTGCACTTTTTACCCAACTTTAATTTGATAAAAATGGTATTTATTTCCCTGACGTTTTTGTTTGTTTTCGTATTTGGTGACTTACTGCGTCACCCGGTATATTTTTTTTTGCTAAAATCGTACACGTGGGCTCAGGAAATAAATACCAAAAGTTTTTTGAAAGTAATATATTAGTAAAAAACATAATATAATAATAACAATTTTTAAAACATATCCAGTTTATACCAACTATTCTTTGAGGTTAGATTGTGAGGTTATGTAATAACAAAAAAGACGTACACAAAACTAACAAATTTATCATTTATTTACTCTGATATATTTCAATGACAGAATCGTCATGATCAGTGGCTGTTGCTACTACAAACTCCAATTTACAACTACGATGAAAGTGAGGTTACATTCTATATTTATACTGGTCAAATAACAGTTATTTACAATAGGCTATTTGAATATTATAACATTAAATAGAGATTGTATACCTAACTCATTAATTACAATAAATTCTTAACCATTACAAATAGTAATAGTTGAACTTTTGAATTTTGTAGTCCTTACGTTCTGTGAAACTTAATTAATCACTTTTATGGTAGTTTATGACTATCCAAACCTCAATTTATTTTGTAAAGACTTACTGAGATAGAATGTTTTTGATCGGTCTGAGGCTATCTTCAGTGTCTCCCACTTATACACAATTGTCATTTCAGTATTATTATTTAGTTTTTATCTCCCTAATAATTACAATAACTAAAAACACATAAAAATTTCCTTGTCACAACAATTACATCAATGTGGAATTTTTGAATAGGCCCTAATTAATTATTTACAATAATATTATTCTCAATTATATACAGCATTTTCCACACATCCAATGCACTACATTTAATTACTTTTTTCAAAAGGGTTACATCATCTATTTTCAAGTATGTGATTTTCATCTGAACAATATTTCGCCTTCGCAGATTTTTCGTGTCTGTTATATTTAACATAGGTAAAATGTTCTTTAGCCCTAGTTTTAATATATTTTTTGTTTGGTCTATATCTAGTTAGGCCCGTCTAGTTTGTAAATTATTGTATTCTAGATTTTAATTTTGTAATAAGACCCTCTGATGATGATCCCATACTCATCGAAATGTATATAAGGGTTTAATTTTAGGTGACTTCTAATATTAGTTATTTTTTATTATTTTTGTGGTATTGGGGGTTTTTTTGCAATATTTTTATTGTAATAAATTGCTCTACTCTGCTCTTGATATTGTATATTTGGTCTATATATTTAAGAGGACACTCACTATACTCCAGGCAGTAAATTCCTGACTCTTCTTCATTTGGTGTGGAATCTTTATCGTTCCCCAACAACTTCTTAGGTTATTTGCAGTGACAATTGTCACGTTCAACTTACTATTTTTTTCAAGTGATTTTCTCACTTTATTTGCCAGTGGTGGATGGTGTGTTATTTTTACCCATTTTCCCTTCTTATTAAGGTACTTTTCAGGTTTCTTATTCTTTTGTTTAATCTTTTTGTAGATTTCATCTATAAGCATTTTACTATACCCATTGAATCTGGCTATACTACAGGATGTAATTAAGCTCACTTTTATAATTCTCTTCTGACATAGGTAAATTAATTAAAAGGGACACCATAAAATTAAAAGCTGCTGTTTTATGTGATATTGTATGAAATGAATCACTGCTGATAAATCTGTCCGCGTGTGTTTCGTTTCTGTATACATTAAAACTTAAAATATTGTTTATCCTTGATATTACTACATCTAAAAATGGCAAACATCCTACTTTTTCTATTTCAACGATGAATTTTATACTTGGAAAAAATCCATTTATTGCATCACAAAACTTGTCCAAGCTTTGTTTATTGTCAAACACGTCATCTACATATCTGAGCCAAATTGTAGGGAAACTTCCCAAAGCCCTTTTGCATTCATCTTAAAACGACTCATTAAAACTTGACTAAAAACTTGACAGTGGGTTACCGATAGAAGTGCCTTCCAGGTGTAAAATTTACCATTAAACTGGAAACTATTTTGAGCCATATATAAATTAATAAGTGAAACATATTCATTTACATCCTTTCTTTGAAGTCTTATTTAAGTTCTATTTTCTACCCAAATTTGTATCAAATCAACCGTATTTTCTGTGGGTACACTTGGATAAAGTGATACAACATCAAACGAAACAATGCATTCATTAGACGGAACACATACATCTTTAACCTTTTTAACAAAATTTATATGTATTTTTTACTGCCTTTGACAGAGGCGGAACAAACTGTTGGAGGTGTGGTACCAACCACTTTACAATTAGATATGTTGGTGAATGCTAGAACATTGAAGAATATGGCGGCCAAATTAGCAAAAGAAATCCATGATAAAAATAGTTTGTATACAGAAGTGTCACTGCCAAAGAACAAAAACTATTGCCCAAAATTCAAAAGGTATAATTTGTATAATGTGTCAAGAGATAATTTGAGAGGACAAGGTATGGTCTAGTTAGTCCACAAATCCTTACATGTGGAGAATTATATGAAAATTACCAAAAGCTTGGAATACATCAAAATAAATATGTATTACCAAAGATTTTGAATTTTCTTTAATCATTGTGTAGATCCCTTTAAAAGGAATCAAATCGAGGGAGTTGAACAAGCTTTTAAGTAAAAATCAAAATATCATTATTGTTGGGGACTTCAATAGAAAATATAATTTCTGGAACAACGGACCAGTGAACAGAAATGCCTCTTATCTGTTTAAGGGGATTCAAACTCGAAACATCACATATTGGTTCAGATAATATTGATTTAGAACAAAGAAATTACATACCATAATGATTACTGGTATACTGAAGAAGACTTAGGAAGCATCCATTAGTATTCTTTAGTGTGCCTAGAAGTCTGTAACAAAGGTGTTTGTCTATGAGCCCTACATAATATATAATAATTAGAATATCTATAAAGCAGATTTGGAAACTTTTACAGAGAAAACGAAAAAGTTGAAGATGAAACTGTATATACCAGAAGAAGTTGAATCAAAGCTTCTTGAAGCTGTTGACCAAACTATCTTCAAAAAAAGCAGAGAACGGACTGCAAATTTAAAAACAGTTAGTGTACAGATGATATTAAACACCTCAGAAATAAGCAAAAGAGACCTGTGAGGACAAGGCATGCAGACAAAACTAGAACATGTAACGTCATATTAAGACGAGCGATCATAACGAAAAGAAAGTCTTGGAGGAGATTTGTAAGCTCAATGAATGCAAATACTCCAGCCAGCATAATCTGGAAAAAGTTTAAATCAGTTGAAGGTAGTAAAGGGTAGAAGATTGGTCAGATGCAGAATAAGATGGGAGAGTGGATGGAAGATAACAAAATGTAGGCCGAAGCTTTCAACTTATTCTACAAGAACAAAGCTGGAACAAATATACCATGGCCCAAGACTCATTATGGATGAGAAACATTTATGCTGAACTCAAAACATTGTACCTATCAGATGATCCCACAAATAATACTTTTACAAATTTTAAAAACCAACTAAAGAGAGGTTTCATTTGGTTTCAAATGAAATCATACCGCCCAATTCTTCTGATCTTACGGTAAATTGTTGGATGAATGTCATGAGTCATGTAACAGTGATACAGAAAACAGAACCTCCCAGAGTGCAACCCTATTCAATATTGCAGTATATGACATCATAGATAATTTGTCACAGTATTGCCTATGCAGACGATGTAACACTTTTTTGTTTTTTGTAAAGGCCTGGATGAAGCCATTAAGTTGATGCAGGTTGCTCTGGTTTAAGTTTAAAGATGTTGTGAAAAGTGGTCACTAAACATTTATGCTGAAAAATCAGGATGTGCTTTCCCAAGAAAAATAAGCAATGAGCAGATAAAATAAGCTTGAGAAAGTTATACTTGTCCTTTGTGAGAACTAAACTGACCTACTGCAGTGAGATTTGGGGAGCTGCTGCAAAACCTCTCATTAACAAATTACAATTAATCCAATTAGCTGCCTTGATGATTGGTCTGGGTTGCTGAGAAACTACCCAAATTCCAGCTATGGAAGTAGAACTGGTAGTAGAACCCATTAAATTGGTCCTCGAGAAATATACCTGAAGATCCTGTCACTCCCGGAGAACAACCCATTCCATTCATTGGGAAATGCAACGAAGTCTCAGTTGTACACTAATAGCGTTCTTTTACTTTCCACAATCACACCTCTTGGAACTCCAGAAGAGATACCCTGGTCTGTGGACATGAGCCTCCATGGAAGAAGGTTGTTCTCAAAACAAGATCGAATTTACTGACCAATGTAATGGAACAGGATCCTCAAGAGGTACTTCAACAAGAATCACTGGATATAATATGTGACCAGTGCTCAGATTTTGTAAAGATCTATGAAGATGGATCAGTAGAAGTAGAACTAAATTGTTCGGGAACTGCAACCACTTCACCAAGGTAGAATATATACCACAAAATGCAGCCTCCAATATAAATGCAGAGCTATTGCAACCTTGGTAAACTCTTTAGATCTGCGAGGAGAAGATTCTGTATTATTAGAGATAGGTTCGGTAATATTCACAAAAAATGGCCAACTTGAATTATTTCTGTTTGATATGTTCTAAAAAACATATTCTAAACAAGAGCAAAGCGATTTTAAGTGCTTGCAAACTATAGATACAGTAGCAGTTAAAATGTTTTAAAATTGATATATAATTTAATGTACCAATCCACAAAACTATAAATTACTAAAAGCTCTAATAACATTAATATCGAACTTGTCATTACTTGAAATAAATTTACAAGCATTACAAACTTATAGGAAATTTCTTTTCATGTTACTTATTATAAACAATATAGCAAACTAAGAATCTTCTTCCAATGGCTCTCACTTGGCTTACGCCATTCAAGATCTTGCCTCCCAATACAATCCAGGTAAGTCCCTTCGTTGTTGTCTTTCCTTATCTAGTCCACTGCAGACCAGGAGATGGTCCTTGTCCATAGTAGATGTTTGGCATGCACATATTGTGCACCTGTTGGATTCTAATATTTTCATTCTGGTGAGACAGTCATGCGCTGTGGCCAGTCTGAAGTTAGTAACAGATGTTTTTTCTCTCTCCATTGCTTGTAATGAGGATTTAGAGTCAACCGATAAAATAATATTGGTATCAAGCCACGGTCTTAGAACCAGCTGTTGAAGAGTCTTGTTGATGGCAAATATTTCTGCCTCAAAAACAGTTGAGTTATTGCTCGGTGCAAAATAGTGTGAGAAGTAATAACTGAATATTCCTGCTCCCGACTCGCCATGCATTCTAGACCCATCCGTGTAGATTCTCATCCAGTAGTCCTGTGGGTACCATGAGTTTAAAGTTTCCAAGGCAATTTGGATATCTTTTCTGGCATGTCAATAGTCTTTTTCATTGGCTCTATAAGATCCATTGAGACATTAAATGGCATGAAATCCAATGGGTTTACTAACTGTGGAGGTTGCTCCATTTCAGATGTATTTATTTTCCTGCAAACAACTACATGCTTAGAACTTTTCTGAGTTTTTAATCTTTAATTGTGAAGTTATTAAATAATCCATGAATTTTTGTGTTTCCTATACAGTAATACCTCGACTTACGCTACCCCGTCTTACGCGATTCCCAAGTTACGCGGTTTTAAATCATGTTGTCCGAGTTACGCAGAAATTGGCCTGTTCTGTAAGAAAATGCCTAAGAGAACTTTAATAGCGCAAGAAGAGAAAAAGTGTCCAGGTTTTAAGGCCACCAAAGACCGATTGACAGAGATGGTTGGCGCAAATACAGGTGGTGACTGTAATTTACAACCTCTCCATAGTCTATCGCTCAGAAAATCCAAAGGCATTAAAAATATTTCTAAAGCAATCTTACCCGTGATTTTGGAAGTCGAATGAGAAGGCTTGGGCTAGGAATGAAATTTCACAAAAAAATTGGAACGTCGTTTGGAAAAAAGTGTGTCTATTTTTTTCGCCCTGGAAACTCAAGTGGAAACAGTGACAGAGTCAGGTGAAATAGCTGATGTCATTGAAGGAGTTGTCGGTTTTGCTAGACAACTCAATTTAGAAGTAGATAAATATGATATTCAAGAACTACTGGATTTACACAACCATTAGCCTGACAAGTAATTGATGAGGTCATAGAAATGCGTGAGCAAGAGTAAGATTTTAAAAATGAAGATTCTTTAGACCCAGTTGACGCAGAAGATGAAATGACTGTTAGAAACATGAAAAAATGCCTTAGTTTAATTGAGTGAGGCTTAGAAGTTTTGGAAAACATAGACTCCAACAATTAGTGTATTTCTGCCACAAAACAAAAAAAAATTAGTGAGGTACAAGGAAATTCTGCATGAGAAGAAAAAAAATTTAATTTGTTAAACGAGTATATTAGATTTTATGAAGCCTTCTTTGTCAAAATAACTTCTTTTTACTTACTTCTTTGCAATATGTATGTATATAATACAATTTTTATTGTATTATGTATTTAAGATTTTTACACATACACATTTTTATTATAAATTATTAACTTATGTAGTCTTTGGTCCCAATGAAACATGTTTTCTATCTGATTGTATGTAAAATTAAACACTGACCTATGCAAATTCAACTTACAGGGCTATCGCGTAAGTACAGGGTATTACTGTACATCAACTTTTCTTAAAGGATATCTGCTTTCATGCTGAATTTTTTATCTAACGGTAAACTAAGAATATAGCAACAAGGATCTGGTTAAGAAAGGTTTCACTGTAAAGAAAACAAAATTATGTTTAATAACGTAAGTTAGTAATAACATCTCTGCTAATATTGTTGATCACCGTAAACGCATTTCAAAATTATTTAAAGTGTGGATCAGTGATATTAGCAATGAAACGATGGGATCATTCCTAGTACAAGTCAAACTGTGCTACTAAAACTGACCTGGAATCATGAGAGCTTCCGCTGCGGTGTTCTAGTAGCAAGAATGCTTTTCACAAATGGAAGGAAACTCCCAGCACATCTTATGAACGTGAATGGGTACCCCGTTATATTGAAGATGGGTAGTAGACTCAGAGCCTGCTCAACATTTTCATCAGTGGTCGGTGTTTAAAGCACTGAAATAGGAATTATTAAGAAGCTTTCCAAACAACTAGTGACCTTGATAGAGAGCAGCGTAATGGAGGGGAAATATACACTGAAGATGCCCAGCCTATCCCTAGGAGATTACCTCTGGCAAAGCATGAAGAAGTAGAACAGTTGATCATGAAAGATATGTGGAATTATCAAACTATCAGAGTTTATGGTTTCATCTATTGTACCGGTGAAGAAAAAAGACAGAATGGTCAAAATTCTAAATAGATTTCCAGCTACTTAACAACATAACCAAGGAGGACAGTTATTTGTTTTCCCATATAGACAACATCTTAGACACTTGAGGGGTGTAACCTGTTTTCAACATTGGACCTCAAGAGCGGTTACTGGCAAGGCCCACTGTGTTTTATAGCAGACTGCTTGAGATGTTTGCAAGTTCTTTCACGCTTGAGTAGACACAGCAACCATACCTTTCTAACAGAGTCGAGAATTTTGTAAGAAGAGAAACTACCAGAAATTATGATAAAATCGATTATAAGGTGCAAAATGATATATAAAGATTGATAAGGGTAGAGGGATTAAGTTTTTGTAAGATAGTGAGAAGAGTAAAAGGTTTAGTGACAGTTTAATGTGTGTTATATGTAGACTATTAGTGAAATCTGTAGTTATTATTGCATTTAATTAAAACTGAGTTTGAAAAAATGTTATACATATTAAGTATGTAAATAATAGCGTTTGAAGTAATAAAGTTATTTATTCTAAAATTGCCTTATAATTTATAGAATCTCTGTAACAATGTAACAGTTTTTGTTCTTTTACCCCAAACTGTAAATTTAGTAAGATTTGATTTCAATTCAACTTGAAACAAAAGCATTACTTTTATAAAAGTATATTTAATAAAAGTAATTCATTAATAAATTAATGTTTCAAACAATTTTAGTAAGAGACAAGTTTACTTTCACTCATAATATTTTACTGATTTCGTTTATAGCAGTACAAATGGAAAGACACTATTTTCACAGTGTATATGTTGTTCAGATTTCACAAAGTAAAGTTTTGTGTTTTCATTTTTGATATGATAGAATGTAAACCAAAATTATAGTAGAAAGTTTTAGAATTCATTACAGATTTTGTCCCTTAGGGTAATACTAAGCTACTATTTTTAAAATTATGAACCCGTGATTTGTTTCATTTTAATAAACAATGAAATGGTTGCACTATGCATAATGCTTGCATGTGGTCATCTATTTCACTGCATGCAAGTAGTGAAATTCAAAACATTTTCAAACATAAAAACTATATATATTAACTTTCTTAATCCATTTAAGTATGTTTAACTCAAACATTAGAATATTTTTAAAAATTTTCAGGATAATATTAGTTCAAATATTTGTGCATAGGTGATAGAGTATGGCACAAGATATGGCACCAGCTCTGGCAGATGATTATGATGAACAAACCTTTGATGAGTATGATGCTTCAATACGTTTTACTACAGCCTTGAGTATGTTTACAAATCTCGACCATTATCCTGAAGAAGTTCCACCAAATAATGCTGACCTTTACATGGCAAAACTATTTTTTATAAATGAGTTTAAAAAAAGTGACAGATGGAAAGATTTTATAAAAAACCTTGAATCAGCTGCATATTCTACAGCTGAAGTTCGAAAATCTGCTACAACTCTGTATGGCATAGTAAAGTCGATAAGAACAATGCAAAAAATGGCAGAGGATAAATCTGGATCTAGTATTGTATTCTTATTGAGATTATTGGCTAAATATCCTTTAAATGATTTTAGAGTGGAAGCCTTAGTTAACACAGAGTTTGGATTTAAAGTCCCTTCATACATGATTTATCAGGCTTATAGAGAAGTTAGAAATATATTGGACAATCTTCCTCGTGAAAAAGCAGAAATATTGAGGGATAAAGAAAAAGACTTAATGGAAAGACCATTTGAACCGGAAATAAAGTTTGTACCTTCAACCCCATATATTATTGATAGGAAATCTCTCTTTTTTTTGAAAGATTTGTATACAGGTAAATCTTAAAAAGAGGCTTACACATTAAGGTGTTAACATGGTGTCATTGCAATTCCTTTTGTAGAGCAGATGACAAAAGGTAGATGCTACTTCTTACTTGTTTCTAATGTCTTACTAACTTTAGCATTAAGTAGTCTTCTGTCAATTGCATTATATATTTTGCCTTTAAATTCTGTCTTTTTTTTGTCAATTCTTTAAAAAGGACATCGTATAAAAATTATTTAGATAATATATTTTTATTATTTCATTAAAATCCATTAAAAAATTACTTGCAAAATCATGATTTTGCTGAATAAATCATTTGGCATTTGAAACATTTTATAATGTCATAAGTAATTATTTGAGAAACTAAGTAAAAACTAATAAATTTGTTTCAGCACTGAGGACTAATTTTGTATGTAAATAAATAAAACCACAATATGAAAATCTATATTTTACTACAATTACTTTATGTACATTTCGATTACATGGTAATCATCTTCAGAAGTACTATTTCACATTAATTTTGTCATTCTTATATAGCAAAAGATCCCCACCCCTCATCTCCTAACCATTCTCGACCCATCATGTACAAACACGTACGTCAGGCTGTAAAGGGGCGGCACTTAGCTATTACTTACAAATACAGCCCTAATATTCAACAAACGAAACAAATTTTCTCAAAATTATAAAATCTTATACATATACTATATTTTAATCAATTAAACTATATAAAACTGAATTAGGGATAGGCCCTTTATCCCAATTCCTAATCCTATTCCTATCCTTGAAAATGTACTATTAAAAATTCAGGAGAAATTGAACAATATTCATGTTCTAAACAATTACAAACATTAAGAAATTCATAATATGCTCATTTTTTCTTCTATTAGGAATATTTGAATATATTTTTCTGACTTTCCTACATTAAAATTTTCTTTGTTGACTAGTTTCAGAATAACTTTGTTCTCAAAACTTTAAATAGTACTGTCTAAATAAAACTGTATTATTTAGAGTTTTGAGAATAAAGTTATTACAAAACGAGTCAACAAAGACAAACACTTTAATTTTAGCAAAGGTAGAAAAATATACTCAAATGTATACAACCCCTAGTTTTATAAATTTTAACATGAAACTTAGTTGTAAATATTGACTTTGTAGAACAAAGCATAAAGGTGTTTTTTATACTGTTCAACAATTACCAGTCATCTAGGCCAATCGTGGCTGAAGTCTGCCCAGTCAATGTGTTAAATTAATTTATTTTGATTCTCTAGCTAACTATTAGCATTTTCCATATTTACATATTCATTTCTAAAAAAATGGTATTAAACTTTACTAAATTTACTCCTTAATCTTTTGATATATGGGAATAGTTATTCCGGTCTAAGTTGAAAAAAAACATAACACCAGAAGAAAATTTTTAATTCAAGTGTATTTAAAAAAATGTTGTTAAATAATTATAAATTAATAATTGCTCTAGGAATTTTATTAAAACTACTTTATTTCTGATAGAATTTGTATTTTAATTTGTTGTATAATGTTATGAACATAGGATTTACTTTTCCTAAAATGAGGTCATTTTTAGATTATTAACAATATATGTATCAGTAGATATTTACAACCTTTTTGTGGTTTATACTTTATAATAATTTTTGTAAATTACTGTAAGAAGTGCCAGTTTGATATAAGTTTTGTTCCTAATAAACTCTTATATAATTTGTTTCATATATTTGTAATTTTTATTTTGAATCGAAGTACACTTTTGTTGTTAAAATTTTGTGTTAATAAATAACATACAAAGTAATTTTAAGGAAATTATTTAATTTTAACATAAGATAAGTACTGAAACAACACAAGACAGGTTTTGATGAATATATATATATATATATATATATATATATATATATATATATATATATATATATATATATATATATATATTCTTGATATTTAACATTATCCATTGTTTTTCCGTTGCACTGACTTTATGAAGTTAATATATTACTATTTTTGAGTAATTTTATCCACCATTAAGTGCAATAATTTTACCTTGAGTGATGAGGCACCTTTCGGTCAATTGACCATTGTCGAATCACTGATGTTTTTCTGTTGTAGATGTTCGGTCTGTGAAGTTGGTGTTTGTTGACGTTACGCGCACTTTTTCTTGATCTGTGTGCATGATGTTTCTATATAGTATGTCTTCTGTATATGTTGTTTGTAGATTCATTAAATTGTTGTGTATGTTTTTATAAATGTGGTATTTTTCTAGTGAGTTTAGTTCTATTGGGTTGTTATTTATTTCAAGTATGGTTAGGTTATTTTCGTAATTTGTTATTTCGTGTTTATGGGATATTAGGTGTGTTGCAACATTTGATACTTTAGAATTTTTGTTTTTGAATGCTCTATAATGTTCTTCAAATCTTATTTTTAATGTTCTGGTTGTTTTTCCTATGTAAAAAGCGTTACAGTTGTGGCATGTGATTTTGTAAATTCCTGATAGGTTATGTTTTTCTGAATTTGTTTTGTGGTTTGTGTTATTAAGATATTTTATTATTTTGTTGTTTGGTTTGTAAGTTGGAGTGTAGTATTCTTTGTTGTATATATTAGTTATTTTTTCTATTTTGTTATTGGTGTATTTATATTTTAGGTAGATTTTTTTATTTTCATTATTTTCGTGTTCCGGTTGTAGTGTTGTGTTGAGGTTAGGTTTTTTGTGAATTTATTGTATATATTTTTTATAATGTGTTTGTTGTATCCATTTTCTATTGCTATTTTTGTAATGTTATCTAATTCTTCATTTAATTTTTGTTTGTTATCCTGTGTGTATTTTATTGCTTTATTTATCATGTTACTGTAAGTGTTAATTTTGTGTGTCCAGGGGTGGTTAGACTTACAAACCAAACAACAAAATAATAAAATATCTTAATAACACAAACCACAAAACAAATTCAGAAAAACATAACCTATCAGGAATTTACAAAATCACATGCAACAACTGTAACGCTTTTTACATAGGAAAAACAACCAGAACATTTAAAATAAGATTTGAAGAACATTATAGAGCATTCAAAAACAAAAATTCTAAAGTATCAAATGTTGCAGCACACCTAATATCACATAAGCATGAAATAACAAACTACGAAAATAACCTAACCATACTTGAAATAAATAATAACCCAATAGAATTAAACTCTCTAGAAAAATACCACATTTATAAAAACACACACAACAATTTAATGAACATACATGACAACATATACAGAAGACAATCCATACTATATAAAAACATCATACACGCAGATCAAGAAAAAATGTGTGTAACGTCAACAAATACCAACATCATGGACCGAACATCTACACCAGAAAAACATCAGTGATTCGACAATGGTCAATTGACCGAAAGGTGCCTCATCACTCAAGGTAAAATTATTGCACTTAATGGTGGATAAAATTACTTACAATAGTAATATATTAACTTCATAAAGTCAGTGCAACGGAAAAACAATGGATAACGTTAAATATCAAGAATATATATATATATTTCATTTTGGTTTTGATGAATATAAATATATATATATATATATATATATATATATATATATATATTTCATTTTGTCTTGATTATTCATATTTCCAAAATTAATACATTTCCTACAAACACTCAGAACAAAAAAATTATTTGCTGTTCTATTCTGTAAGACATTGTCAAAGTTACATAGAATTTTTTATAAATAAAAGTTTACAAGATGAAAAACTTGCCTTAATTACTAATCTTACTTGAAAAAATATACATTTGTCCTAAATGGACAATAGTACATGTTCTGGTATATTGATAGTAACTAAAGGGGGAAGCTAGTCATCATTTTTTGTATTTCATTCACCCTCGTCATAGCTTCAAGTTGCAGGAACTTTCATCATCTTGATAATTGTTAAGACGGATGTCTTCTTTGGATATGACAGAATTAATCCTCATAGCTTCAAGTGGCAGGAACTGATATCATTTTGATAATTGTAATACTGATATCTACTTTGGATATGACCGAATAAATCATCATAGTTTTAAGTTGTAGGAACTGGTATCGTCTTGATAATTGTTAAGACGGATGTCTACTTTGGATATGACAGAATTAATTCTAATAGCTTCAAGTTGCAGGAACTGTTATCATCTTGATAATGAAGTTGGATATCTGCTTCCTAAGGTAATAGGAATTTTTACTGTGAGAAATTTGCAACAGTAATGTGTTGATGGTAATCAGTTATATAAATGTGCTGCAGATTTTTGAAATTTAAATGTTAAAGAAACAGAAATTTTTTTTCTTGACTTTAGTATCTCTTTTAGTTGGCTCAACCTTATGATTGGGAAACCAGTAATGTCCACAACAGCTGAGCTTTATGATGGGGTTAGTTTTAGTAAAAATGTATGCCTTGGTTTAAAACAAAGAAAATAAAATAAACGGTTTTGGAAACCTCTCTTTTTCAGATTATATAAGCCTTACAACTTTCTTTTGCAAAGTTTTAATATTAGCAAAATTTGTTTTTAAAATGAAAGAATCAGCTTTTAAAGTCTACAATGTTGCAGGACATCCAAGCCTTGTAGACTCCAATAGAGGGCACAAGCTACTTGACCATCTAAAAATAGAAAGTATAATCTGTAATATTCAGCTTTTTGTAGCTTTTAAAAAAAAATGATCAATTTTTTCTTTTATCACCGTTTTATTACTTAAATTACCCCTTGATCCATGGGTTGTATCAAAGCAGTTAGATTTGATGGCATACTTTATAAACATTTTTTAATATAATTATTCTTCATTCAGGTGACAGTGCATTATCAACAAACAACGTAGCTTTTCCTGAGTTTTATATCTCTTGAAAAACTTTTTTATTGTAAGAAGAGATTTTCTAAAAATTTCATCTAAAACATTGTCCGTCTATCCATGTCGAATTTTCTGAGGTTTGAAGCCTTAGGGTTAGCCTATTTTTAAACTCTTTCTTTTCTCACTACATGGCCCTTGGCTTCAGAATCTAACAGGTTTTTTTTTATGAGACATTTAGTGATTTAAACCACTTTTGTTTGCATTAAACCCTCGCTAAGCAGAATTTTCTTCCCCTCTTAATGAGTACATAAATAATAATTTTAATATTTTTTCTTTGTTTGAAATTTGGTATTACAAAATAAATCCTTATGTTATTATTACCCAACAACATTTTCAATATAAAGTAAAAGTTAGTTTTAAAAATAAATTGTGAAATTTAAAATATTTTAACTTTAATGAAAATAATAATAAATTATAAATATGTAATAGAACACAATGATTCCTGAACAACTTTCCATTCCATCAACCAAAAAATAGGTATAATTGAGTAATAAAAAGTTGAATCATCAAAAGGTTTAAAAATCAACACCCTCATTTTCATCAAACATTGCTCATTTTAGACTTAATTAGCATGCATTCAAGAAATGAATAAGTCACCCAATCATTCTCTGTGCTGAAGAAACCTGCCTTGACAGGGTGTCCAGTAAAGTTATTTTTTTTTATTTTCCAGATTTTCCTGGCCCAAAATAATAAAATTCCAGTATCTTTTTCAACTTAAGTACAGTAACAATAATGCATAATCTATACCCAATATTACCTTTTAGGTAGAATAATATTTAAAGTGGCTTGGAATATAAAAAGCAATAAAGAAAGTATAAAAATAAATCCTAAATAACTACTAAATAATCTTGAACACAAACAAACATATTTGTTGATTCCATCTTCATGTGCACTACTAGTTTGTAACTAAAAACACTTTGCCTATAGTAGCACTTACTTTAAAATTGTTGAGGATGTGTCTCATTGTCAACTCAGACCATAACTCGGCCCCAATGGGACACATCTCCCAAAATGGCCGTCCTCAGCAATTATAAAGTAAGGGCTACTATAGGCAAGTGTAACATATTTACAAGTGATTTTAGTTACAAACTTACACATTGCATTGATCGTCCAGACCGTTCACTGACACTAGAATGTAAACAGCCAGTCACCAAATCATTGTGAGTGGCAATGATGACCTTCTAACCACCATCCATACATCGCCATGGACAAAAAAAAAGAATACCGTTTTCATAATTATTTGTCACATTTTTTTAAAAATTACACTAAAACATTACATATGTGAAATATTGTGGACAGAGACATTGTATGTACACAATATTTCAGATACATTTAGAATCATACTTTTTTAGTATTTGTAGCTTCCGTTTTGTTTTGGCGGATTTATGGTGAACTATAAGATACCAGAATGGTTTGTGTAACACATAGTAGAAAGTAACTCCTTTTCTCGAGCCAATTACTAAAACACTGTAAAATATATTAAAAAATTGAAGTTTTTATATCAATCATATCTCTGTTAATATTCAACCCACACAAGATGTTTCTTATACCAAATGAAAGTGTATATGTTCATTTTTAGACTTCAGTTTTGAAATATGTTTTAGAGTAATTGGCCAGAAAAAATTAATAATATTCGACTTGAACTGGTTACAGCAGTATCTAGTAACTCAGAATAAATCCGCTAGGTAATAGCACCTGACATGTCCTAGTAATAGAAGGAGGTAGCTCGCTAGAGGTTGGCTGCCACGAGAGCTGGGTGGGTTTTGGGGGCTCAGACCCGGGTAAAAAAAAAATTAAAAAATAATTTACTTATATTTTTCGGACTCAAACTTTGTTCAAAATATATTTTCACTAAAAACAGCAGATTAAAATATATTTTTTTCTTTTTACATTTCGTATAAAAAATATCTTGTTAGGCTCAACATTAACAGAGTTATGACTTATAAAAAAATGCTTACATCATGCAAATCTGGACGTGTAGAATTAGGCTGTATTTTTATCAATTTAAACGTCTATAGTTCCTAAACCATTTAAGATATCAAGCTCAAATTTTCATAAGTTGTTTCTTTAATGATTTCCTACCTTTAGATGTATATATCATAACCTTATTTCTTTGAAATATAGGTATAAAAAAAAAATTACATATACTTTTTTACATAACTATAAAGATGAAAAATCATTAAAGAAACAAGTTGTGAAACTTCAAGACAGAAATATTTAATGGTTTGTGAGTTATATGCTTTGAAAAAGTTAAAAACAGCCAGTTTACATTTTCGAGTTCCATGGTATAGGGTTTTTTTTTAAATACAGTCATAGTCATATTTTTAAATATACATCACAACAAGCTTTTTCCTATATTTACATTTCTAGACTACAGATTTTGAGTAATTGGCCAGAATATTCAATTGTAAACTGGTTACAGCAACTTGTATCAAGTAGGTCAGCAATAAATCCGCTAGGTAGCAGCATCTGACATAGCAATAATTTACTTACACAAAAATTCAAATACCTCAAGACAAAATTTTGAAAAACTATTGCCCCCACATCATTATACGTTAAATGCTGCTACAATCTATGAATATAATAAAAAATCCAACTTTTCGGATAAATTAAAGAGCCTTCTTATATCTAAAGTAAAAAATTCTTGTTTCCTCGGGCCAATTACTCAAACTTCTCAAGATATATTTGAACTAAAAACAGCGGATGAAAATATAGACTTTCTTTCATTTTGTATAAGAAACATCTTGTTGGGCTAAATATTAACAGAGATATTACTGTTTTTTAAAAAAAGGCTTGCATCGTGCAAATCTGGAAATTTAAAATCAGGTTGTACTTTTCAATTCCTTCTATTAGCTCACACTCTCTTTATATATATCTTGTGGTACAAATTTTCAGTCATAAATAAAATACTTTTTTATTCATTCATTCAAGTTCAAATACATTTTTCAGCCTATAATGCATGACAATTCATGTTAATACAATTTTTCAAATACCATATTAACGCATGTATTTTTCCTTTTACAAAATATGAGTGCTTGTTTTAAACAAATATGGCATAAATATGGGGTTACCTTTCAAGATAAACAAAAATTTT
Organism: Prosapia bicincta; assembly: GCA_036971475.1. Taxonomy (NCBI): domain Eukaryota; kingdom Metazoa; phylum Arthropoda; class Insecta; order Hemiptera; family Cercopidae; genus Prosapia; species Prosapia bicincta. The sequence goes on from JBAIZL010000002.1 coordinate 224,145,198, forward strand.
AACTAATACTAATAAAACTTCCAAAATAAAATGGTAATTGTGCCGTATCGCACAAATTTGATGTACTGGAAACAAATGTCCGGGATAGGAAAAAGAAAAATAACATCTTGCAACTCATGATCGGTGGTCTTTTCATGGCATAAAAGCGATGTATCCAAATGTAGAAGTGCAGCTAGTTGAGTTAAATAAAAAAAGTGCAGCTTTTGTGGTGATTTCGGAAATGATATAAATTCAACCGAAGCAAATTGCTGAACGTCTTAACATCGATAATACACAAATTTGTGCAAGTCTTGGTTGGTGTGCAAGGTTTCTTCGTAGACATGGTCTTTCGATTCGAAGGCGAACCACTTTAGTTCAACATTAATCCGATAAAACTATTTTCGTTTACCCGAAAATAAAATTATTGAGTTTCATCAATGTATCTTCCAAGTGAGGAGAAGGAATATTTGGAATTGTCTCAAATTGAAAATGCTAATCAATGTCCCATATTTAGGGATATGCCAATGGCTACTTCAGTTGAACAAAAGGGAGTCAAGTAGGTACCAATCAAATCAACATGATGCGAGAAGCAACAATGCACGGTTATGCTTTCAATTACCTCTGATGGACACAAGTTATCTAAAAAAAACGTTCTTAAACTGAAAACTTTACCTAAGAAAAAGCTTTCACATGTTATTGTTCTTGCCAAAGAGAAAGAATGGATGGAGGAAAAGTTAGTTATAGACTGGTTCGGAACAGTGTGGAATCGAAGACCAGGTGCTTTGATAGATAAAGTTTATTAGTCCTGGATAGTTTCAAAGTGCATCTGATTGAAATTGTAAAGGTAAAGCTGGCAGATATGAAAACTAATTCGGCAGTAATTCCAGGCGGGTTAACATCCGTACTTCATCTTCTAGACATGTCACTTAATAAACCTTTCAAAGGCAGTTTTAGAAAACTATACACCCAGTAATTGTTGTGAAGGTGAACATACATATTCCCAATCTGGGAAAATGAGAAGACCTTTCCTTTCACTTATTTTGGAAAAGATTCATAAACTCTGGAATATAGTCAAATATGAAAAAGTCGTGAAGAGCTTTAAAAAAATGTGGAATTTCCAATGTAATGGATGGTACAGAGGATGGTACCAATAACAAAATAGAAAAACTAACAAATTTATACAACAAAGACTACTACACTCCAACATACAAACTAAACAACAAAATAATAAAATATCTTAATAACACAAACCACAAAACAAATTCAGAAAAACATAACCTATCAGGAATTTACAAAATTACATGTAACAACTGTAACACATTTTACATAGGGAAAACAACCAGATCATTTAAAATAAGACTTGAAGAACATTATAGAGCATTCAAAAACAAAAATTCAAATGTTGCAGCACACCTAATATCACATAAACATGAAATAACAAATTACGAAAATAACCTAACCATACTTGAAATAAATAATAACCCAATAGAACTAAACTCACGAGAAAAATACCACATTTATAAAAACATACACAACAATTTAATGAATCTACAAACAACATATACAGAAGACATACTATTCAAAAACATAATACACAAGACTCAAGAGGAAACGTATATGACATCAACAATTACCAACACGACGGACCATAGATCCGCAGCAAAAAAATTTAGAAAAAGTAATCAGTGATTCGACAATGGTCAAGTGACCGAAAGGCACCTCATCACTCAAGGTAAAATCATTGCACTTAATGGTGGATAAAATTACTTACAATAGTAATGTATTAACTTCATATATATATATATATATATATATATATATATATATATATATATATATACATATATATATATAGATTTTTTGGACTAGGAGACTGACAGACTTAACTTGGTAAGAGTCCACTCTGTAGTCTTGAAATAGAAACACATAAAAGCACTTAAACAATGATATATTTCAACCACACAGTGGTTTTTGTCAATCGAAGAGAAAACACAAAATGAAATATGAGAGAAAGAAATAAAATAATTATAAATTGTAATCACAGATTGTGTAGAGTAGAAATCAGATGTCACAGATGCACAGATTAAAGATATATATATATATATATGAAGTTAATATATTACTAATTTTGAGTAATTTTATCCACCATTAAGTGCAATAATTTTACCTTGAGTGATGAGGCACCTTTCGGTCTTTGACCATTGTCGAATCGACAATGACAGTGATTCGACAATGGTCAAAGACCGAAAGGTGCCTCATCACTCAAGGTAAAATTATTGCACTTAATGGTGGATAAAATTACTCAAAATTAGTAATATATTAACTTCATAAAGTCAGTGCAACGGAAAAACAATGGATAATATTAAATATCAAGAATATATATATATATATATATATATATATATATATATATATATATATTGTTTCCATGAGCATATGAGTGATTATAGTTTATAATAAGTCTGTCAGGGGAAAGAGATTGGAGACGTCTAAGGCTATTAGGAACAAAAAAAAGAAATGTAAATATATATATATATATATATATTTATTTATTTATTAAATATGGTGATATGTTTTCTTGTAATATAGTTAATAAATTAAAAATATTTCAAAAACGAGAATACTTTCAATAAATATATTTATTCAAAGCTTTTCGCCCATAAAATAGTACCAGCATCTCAGGAAAATAATTATCTAATCTTTGATAATTATCTAAAGCTTTGAATAAATATATTCATTAAAAGTATTTTTGTTTTAGAAATATTTTTAATTTATTAATTATATATACAGTAAACTCCCGATATCCGTGGGTGGTTTAACCGGTTTGCGGATTATCCGGGGTCTGCCATTGTTTTACAAATATCCAGTTTTTATTCCAATCGTAAATACATATAAGGCTTAATAGAAGTTAAGATGAAGGGAATAGATATGTACGTACTAGTTTTTACATTGAAAGGGAAGCATCCCGACGCGGGCCAGCGAAATAAAAGGGGCGAGCAGACTACTGTATATAAGGGACAGTGACAAAATGCTTGGACGCCTGAAAACCTAATGTGTATCTTATGATTGTAAACAACTGTCAGCTAATCTCGGTTATAAATAGTCTAGGACGTGACATATGCATTATCCATATCTGTCATATACATTATCTATTTTTATGGTTTTGTGACACAAGTAGACACTGCGACAATTTTGTCTCAAGAAACTTAGATAGCACATTAAAGCTAAATCAATGCTCACAAAAAAAGACGAAAGTGACAGATTTTTTTGTATCATGTGTATAGGAAATTACATATGTATATACATACTTACTTTTGACATATACTTATGTACGTATTGTAAATAGTTAGACATATAAATGTACATGTTATAATCCGTCACATACATCGACATTTTAAATTATTTTCTGTATTTATTTTGTCTTCTGAAGATTATTTGTGAATTGCATTAACCGGGGTCATTATTTGTGTAACTTATGGTATAATAATCGATTATCGATTGTTTTGCGTATTCTTTGTTCATAGCGGATTATCCGGGGAATTCGGTTATCTGTCGTTGCCAGGCCACCCTATTTCACGGATAATCGGGAGTTTACTGTATTAATATGTGTGATTTGTATCAATATTGATTATTTGAAATTAGATATTAATAGTCTGTCAGAAGGAAGGTAAATGCAGTTGTTAAAAATGGTAGAAGTTAGGGGGAAGGTAAAAGGAGTTTTATCTGATGTTGAGGTTAGGAGGCTCTCTAGATTTGGTGTACCACTGGTATGATAACTCCCATCTTCTCAATTCTGAAGGGTTGCAATCAAGGGGGAGGGCCTTAATTATTTTGGTGGTATAACAATCATTGAAAGATATGATGTTGTGACTAGCAGTGTGTTGAGCGGTTGGCCTGACTATGTTCATGGTTCCGACGTCATGTCTGTGGCCATTCATTCTGATGCTCAGACCATCTGTGATAAGGCCTATTTACTGTGCCGGGCAAAATTTACATTGCAACTGGTATATTACATTTTTGGATGTACAAGTATGATGACCCTGAATCTTGAAGTGCACATTGGTTGCTAGGCTATGGAAACTTTTTGTTGAGCTGTGCATTGGACACATATGTGGTTCACTTCAGTCTTTTCTTTTTTCTTTGACAAAGATCATTTTTGATCGAAATATTTCAATAGTGTGTTAAGTTTTTATATGTGTCTATTTATTTATTTCCAAGAGATTGCAGTTTTGGACTATTGCCATTAGGTAAGTCTGTTAGTCTCCTATCTAATCCAAAAATTCCAATATATGTTAACTTCATATATATATATATATATATATATATATATATATATATATATATATATATATATATAGATTTTTTGGACTAGGACACTGACAGACTTACCTTGGTAAGAGTCCACTCTGTAGTCTTGAAATAGAAACACTCAAAAGCACTTAAACAATGATATATTTCAACCACACAGTGGTCTTTGTCAATCGAAGAGAAAACACAAAAAGAAATATGAGAGAATGAAATAAAATAATTGTAATCACAGACTGTGTAGAGTAGAAATCAGATGACACAGATTAACCCTTAGCGCTCGGATTTTTGTAACATGCTTGGCTTCCCCACTTGTAATTACATTGAGACAAATTCCTCACCTGCAGGTTGCATTATTGTTTATGGAAAACTTTGTTTTCTCTTACATGATTTTAGTAAACTAAGCTATTTTTATTCACTAATACTGTATGTACATGATTTTATTATCTTATTTGTAGTTTTGCAGAGTATGTCTTTGAAAATAGTCTTCCGGATGAAGTCCTGGTTTTCTGCCATATGTTTTGTAGTGAAAAACTGTTTCCCTTCTACCTCCTTTTATCTTCCTGTTACTGCAAACTACAATATCCTTAGAACTACTTTTATCATTGGTAAAGAATGTAATTTCCCATTCAGTCTTTCTTCTTTGTCAGTAGTTGATGGCCGACCCCTCTTACTAAACGGGTTATTCCTGATATCACCAATGTGTTCCCTCACCAAGTTTTGGCGAAACTATTTTTGTTTAACAGGATTTTCTCTCATTTCCTTTTTTTGTTATTATAGATAATAAAACTATTTACTACAGCTACATCTAATAGCCAGAAAAACATTTTCCTCCACCATTTATTTGTTCGTCTCGTAAAACTGTATGGTTCATTATAGTGATCAGCTAAATCTACACCACCCATAAACTGGTTATATTTACAAATACCTGTTGGTTTAATTATTTTGTTTATGAAACTGAACTACATTCTAATAAATAAGGATCAAGTAAAAGATCAGGAATTTCAGAATCACTAATTGCACGTGGAGTCACGGCAAACTACTAGTAAACAAATAACCGGCAAAACTGTAACCTACTTGCAGCTTACAACGTAGCGGCAAACTAGATTTTGTGATGACTAACATATTCCTAGGCATTTTCAACTTAGTTCACATTATTTTCAATAGAGTGTAGCACCAAACGGTAAAAGATTGAATGTCGTGGGCTACGCCGGAGACGAGTTATAGGCATTTGAAAATCATGTCGGGTGACCCCCGACATACGAGTAAACTGCAATATACGCTTGGCGGGGCTCCCCCGACAGTCGAGTGCTAAGGGTTAAAGATAAATATATTGTTTCCATGAGCATATGAGTGATTATAGTTTATACAAGTCTGTCAGGGAAAAAGAGTTATCTCTTTTGGCTATTTCGGAAAAAAAATGAATGGATTTATCTGATGTTGAGGTTAGGGGATTCTCTGGACTTGGTATACCACTGGTATGATAGTTCCCACCTTCTCAGTTCTGAGGGATTGCAATCAGGGGGGAGTGATTTAATTATTTTTGTGGTATAGCAGTCATCAAAAGTTGTGATGTTGTGACTCGCAGCATGTTGAGCTGTTGGTCTATCCATATTCATAATTTTAACATCATGTCTGTGGCCATTCATTCTGATATTCAGACCATCCGTGGTCAGGCCTATGTACTGTGCTGAGCAAAGTTTACATTGTAGCTGGTATATGAGATTTTTCGATGTACAATTATGATGACCCTGTATTTTGAAGACAATTTTTGTTGTTTGGCTGTTGAAACTATTTTCTGAGGGGTGTACTGGACACGTCTTGCATCTAGGTCTATTGCATGGGAAGGAGCCATGAGGAAGTTTGTGTGGTTTCTCTGCATCAGGGTCTGGTAGTTTAGGATGTTTTTCAAGTTGGGAGGTTGCTTGTACCAAATTTGCGGTGGATCGGTGAAAAGATTTTTGGTGTGGACGGAAGCTTGAAGAATTTTGAAGCCATCTCTCAATATCTTGTTGAGTTTATGTAGACCAGGATGGTAGTCTGTTATTAAAGACAGTTTATTTTGTTCTGTTTGTGGTTTATGGTGAACCGAGGATTGTGCTGAATGAATTTGGTTTTCAATGAGTTTTTTTGGGTATCCTCTTCTCTGGAAGGCTGTTGATATCTTCCTATTAAAATCTTCCAATTCCCTATCATTCGAACAGATTCTCTTACCCCTGATTGCTTGACTGTGTGGAATGGATCGTTTTATGTTTATTGGGTGGTTGCTGTCGAAATGGAGATATTGTAGGTGGTTTGTCGGTTTGATGTGAATTCCTGTGTTGATATTTCCATTCTGGAGTGTTACCTCTACATCCAAAAAGGTGATGGCTGATGTAAATTTCTCCCAGGTAAATTGAAGTGTGGAGAATTGTGTCAGGCTATCTAAAAATGCCTCAAGTGTTGAAGCACCCTGTGTCCAAATTAGGAAGATGTCATCTATATATCTATACCAACATAATGGCTGGTGTGTTTGTGTCTTTAGAAAACTTTCTTCCAACAATCCCATGTACAACTTTTGTACAAAAAATTCAGAAATAAATTCATTATATGCAAAAGAATATTACTTACAGAAACAAAAAAAAGTCGTTATTTGTTTAGATATACCTCGATAACTAAAGAGTGAATATCATGATGAGAACCTATCTCTTATAAATACTTTTGAGGTTATAAATACAGTTTATTACAGCCTAGACCATGGTTGAAAAATTATTCAATAAAATTCATGTTTATTTATTATTATTTGATATATTCATATCTACATACCAATACATAAATCATAGTAAAGCATGTGTACCACTACAGTCTGTACATTTACTATAACATACGTCTAATGAGAAATGAGTTTCTGTCATATATTTAGTGTTCCAAAATACAAAATATCCTTCCCATATCAGTTCTTTTTGTTACTTTGGGCTATGCTTTTTTTATAAATTCTCACTACCGTAATTTATATTACTTTTTATAAAAACAAATGTATTTTATAACTTGTTCATAATGACAAAATTGAAGATACGAAGTGTGGAAGAATAATGAGACTGGGAACACTGCAAGTGATCTGGTAAAGCCACGCTGTTGTCCCTAAGAGCACTTGTATCATCACCCTCCCATAGCTCAGCGTGAGTTTGGACTCCTTCCATTAACTATGTGATTTTGTGAGCACTATTCGTTAAGTTGTATTTTGGTTATGCATAAGGCAAAATGGAAAAGTGAAATAACCGGTGTCTTGATCTTCTTGACAGAATCACTGATGAGCAAGATTTCTTTAGTCATGTGATTACAGGTGATAAATCATGGATTTTTTAAATGCAATTCAGAGACCAAGAGGCAAAATGAGAAGGGGGACACCCAGATCTCTCCTTAGCCAAAGAAAGCCCAAATGAGCAAATCGAAAATCAAATCAACACTGATTTTTTTTTGACAGAAGGAGAATCGCCCACAAAGAATTTGTTCCTACAGGACAAACTGTTAACCAAGTTTTTTTTATAAAGATGTTCTTGAAAGACTTAGAAAAAGGGTGATTCGGGTCAGACCAGACAATTATATCTCCATCATGACAACACCCCATGTCATACAGCCCTCTCCATCACAGAATGTTAGACCTTAAAATGCATTCCTGTAGTTCCCCAGCACCCCTCCCTTATTCACCTTACCTCAGTCCCTGTGAATTTTTCCTACAAACACTGGTAGCATCTCCATTGGTGTGTAGCTGTCCAAGGGAACTACTTTGAAGGGGATAAAATTGAAGTTTGAATAATAAATATTAGTCTCATTACTTTTCTGTTAATTCACTTCGTATTTTAATTGTATCATACTTTTTACGTCTTGAAAATACAACCTTCAAATTTTTAACAAACTTACTTTAACGCCTACTGAATCACACATACACCATATTAAAGCAGAAATATACTTTCTGCTTGTGGTATTACAAATTATTTACTAATATTAGAAGTTAAAATATTAAGTCAACAAAATACTTTTAACTGATCAACACAACTTTCAAAATATCGACATATTGAAACTAGTCATATTTTTAGACTAGAGGTCTGAGCATATTTCATACAGCGGTAGTGGCTCGACATATTGAAACACGTTTGTACAGTAAAGGTCATATTTCATATGGTAATAGTGAACTGACATATTGAAACTTATTTAAAGAGTCTGGGAATATTTCAGTGAACAGTTTCAATCTATGAAATAAAGTTTTTTAAACTTATACTTACGTACAAATTGTCTTGAGTTTTATACTGTGGTTATGAAATTAAGATATTTAGACCAATTTAAGACAAATATATTAACTCATATATACAAAATTAAGTGTCAAAAATTCAGACATGTTCTAAGGTAAAGTTATAATAGAATAATACTGAGTATTGCGAGTACAAAAATAAAATCACATTTTCACATACATGTTACTGTGTAAATTAAATAATCTAATTACAATAAAAATCTTTAACAAAAGTAAAACTGAATAAATATTTGAATAAAATTAGATTGTAAATCACTATTTTACAAGGCACTTTTACCATGTCCGTATCTGAGATTAAAATCGACTATCAGCAACAATCGTGATGGCAAGTTTTCTTTCCGCCCACACAAAAGTTCTGGGTAAAGTTAGCTGTAAAACAAAGCAATTTATTTAAAGTGACCTTTTTCCTTATAGAGTTATTACACTTGCACAATTTCAATGATCAATTTATTGGAGTAACAAAAAACATATTGATTTTTTTAAAAATTCTTCCAACAAATCATAATTATGCTTGTTGGAATAAAATAAAATAACTTTATCATCCCTAATATTACATACTTTGAAATTACTTCAATATTTTCTTATATATTCTCTACCCCCTCCCTCAAATAGGATTTGAGAAAGCTTTAAGTTATTAAAATCACCTTCTGTTGATTATTAATATTTTTAGAAAGTTATTACAGTCCAGTCCCGGTAATCCAAATTCCATTATTTCTGACCTTTGCTTTTATTGTTGTTATAAATATTTAGACTGTTTACTACAGCTACATAAATATAATAACCAGAAAAACATTTTCCCACATCATTTATATTTTCTCCTTGTAAAACTGTACTATGCATTATAGTGATCACCTTCCTAAAGAATTGATAATTTGTGACCAATAGTAGGGTTCAAAAACACTTATATAACCAGTAAGTCAGGATCAAGTAAATTATCAGGATTATCAAAATCACTAATTGCAAGTGATGTAGAAGGCTTGGCAAATTGAAAGTGAACAGATAAACTGCAGACTGTACCCTTCTTGCAGCGTACAACCTAATGGCAAGTGATTGACAGATTCAAAGACATTTTAAATTTAGTTCAAATTATTATCAAATTAGTAGAGCGCAAAATGGTAAAAGATTGAATGTTGGGGGCCTTGTAGCAGATGAGTAATACCTATTTGAAAATCGTAGAGAGTGACACTCGACAGTCGAGTACTAAGGGTTAAAGAGAAAGCAAATGTAATTGGTCAATCAGTTCTTATTTTGTATAAAAAAGTTTGCATACATTTTAAAATATTTAAAAGCTAGTAAAAATATAAATTTTGTATAAATTACATAAATGAAATATTCAAAACATAACAGTTATTGCTCTGGCCATCCAAATGCTAATGAAAAAATATAGATACTGTTGGATTAAATTGATCTCATAAACCACAAAGTATTTGGTTTATAGCTTTTTACACAAAGCAATTTTTGTAGTAGTACATATTAAAATTAGTTCAATAATACAGTAAAAATCTAAATAACTTTAACTGAAAAGATATCAGTTTTTAACAAATAATTTAGAATTATACTTTCGAATTATAAATTTCGGCTTTTGACCCTACAGTGAACGGGCTGGGTTTGTGAGACCCAAACGTTTCTATATTAGGTTATTTATAAAGTCAGTTGTATTATAGATAGCTGGTTCCCTCTGTACCTTCCCAAAGTAGTCCACAGATAGCGATAGTGTCGTTTTTTTTTGCCAACTTAACTCTTAGTCATCCTCTCTCACGCAATAAAGTATAGTAAAAGTAATAAAGTTCACTTGAGTGACTTTTTTCAACACTCACCAATTATTGTTTTATGTTACTTTTTTGTTATTTACTTAACGTCTGTTAGTGTATTAACGTGTTTCAAGAAACTTTTTTTTATCAGTATGAGTAGCAGAAGAGTGGAAACACTGAGTGAAATTGAGCGTATTTTATTAGAGGAATTATCTGAAAGTGAAGTAAGTGACTCAGACGCAGACCCTGACTTTAATTGTACAGTGATCATGACACAAATAGTGATATTGAACTAGTAGACAATGATGAACTTGAGAATAATTCAGTTGGTTATGTGAGAGAACTCTGTGAGGAATGTGATGACCTACACATACCTGAAGGTTCTGGTGACTCAAGTTCAACACCAGCAGGTATACCTAGAGTCCAAAATTATTTATTTATTAAAGATAAAAAGACAAAATGGCAAAAAAACTTACCAACACAGACTGTTAGAACCGGGTCTCATAATATAGTATCTCATTTACCTGGAAACCTAAGAGAAGCTACAAATGTTCAAACCGCACTAGACTCTTGGTTGTTATTTTTTAATGAGCCACTACTTGAGTTGACTGTTGAATCCACTAATATTTTCATCAATTCTGTAAAGGATAATTAATTATACTGATGATCCCAATTTGGCACGACCGACTTCAGCCGTAGAAAGGAAAGCCTATTTAGGACTTTTATACTTGGCTGGAGTTTTACATGGTGGTGATGATTGTAAGGGAATTTTGGGTGATTGATGGAACAGGGTGTAACACATTTTAGGTGTGTTACATATTAAATCAGATTCAGAAAACAAACGTGAATTAATTCCAAAATGTAGTAATGAATAAATTTTTAAAAAATTGTCAATTTGTAAAAGTAAATCTGTGGATGAGCATGACTTCCAGGCGGAAGAGTTTGAAACTAAAATTGTGCAGATTGGTCCGCAGTAATCAAGGTGCGTTGGAAGCACCCATTGCCCTCTCTCTGTCTTGTCCAAACCATGAAGCTAGCTGCACGTGCATTAGATAGCAGAGTGAGGGAAATTTTGATTTTTAAAATATGTAACAGTTTCTAATATTCCTTTGTTTTAGTAGATGGAACGCAGAGTTACTGAATAATGCCGGAACCAAATTCACAATCATAAGCGAGCTGATTCTAATGAATTCTTCTAACGGGACATGCGTGGCTTCACCAATTGTAAAACCAGCTAAGTTGTAAAAATTAAGACTTTAGTGAACAAGTTGCAAAATTTAATTATTTAAACAGTAATGTTCAAATTTTATACTTTAAACTTTCAATGCATCATTTAAATTTAATTTTTGGCATCCTGTGGTGAATTGTAATAAATCTAAATTATAAAAATTAAATATGAAAAGAATTAGCAAAGCAAACTCGAAAATAGAGTCATTCTCAGCCATAGATTGTAAATTGTGAAGCTCTCAGTAAATAAGTAATTTGTTAAAAATTCATGAAATCTGTAACTCACGCAATGTTTCTGAAATACCGGTATGTTTTGTTTGTAATTTAGTAATTTTTGTTAATAAAGTAACGTTTTATTTGTTCGAATTGAAGATTTATGAGTAGAATTATTTAACGAACACATATAACTCTGCATCTCAATTAAATAAGACTTTGCAGGTCATCATCTCACTGTGTAGCAATAAACTGCAATATTCAACGTCAGCTTTAACTCCTCAGGGATTAAAGCTCAAAATACAATTTATTAATGTTACAAGGGGTTGAGATGTTCAGGACTGGAATGGCTTTTAGACATTTCAGGTTCCTTTCCAGATGTATACGTTTTGATGACGTAACAAGAATTGTCCGAAAACCCTATGACAACCTTGCAGCAGTCAGACAGCTTCTAGATATACTTGTCTCAAATTGTAGAAAATACTGTTCTACATATGAATGTACAACAATGGACGAGATGCTTGTTCCCTTCCGAGGACGATGTAAATTTCGAATGTACATTCCGAACAAGCCGGCCAAGTATGGTATTAAGGTCTTTATACTGGCTTGTTCGAAGACATATTATGTGAAAAACATTGAAGTGTACTGTGGTACTCAACCCAACGGTCCTTACGAGATAAGTAACAAGGCCGATGATGTTATCTTCCGGTTAGTTCAGCCTATCAAAGGTAGTGGCCGTAACGTGACACTTGATAATTGGTTCACTTCGTATGACGCTGCTAAGACTCTGTTGAAAGAATACAAGCTAACACTTGTGGGTACTCTGCGGAAGAATAAGCCTCAAATACCTCCAAGCTTTCTTCCAACATAAAACAAGGAACAATATTCCAGCCTTTTTGGATTCTAAGAAGATCTTACAATGGTATCTTACGTACCCAAGAAAACGAAAAGTGTTGTATTACTCTCATCTATGCACCATGACAGTGAAATCGACCCTTGTACTGAAGAAAAGAAGAAGCCCAGCATCATAACTTATTATAATTCAACTAAAGGAGGTGTTGATGTGGCAGATGCTATGTGTGCTGAATACAGCGTTGCAAGAGGAAAGAGACGTTGGCCATTAACTTTGTTTCTTGCTTCAATGAACATTGCTGCTCTAAACGCTTTCATTGTGTTTAAATCAAATGGTCAGTCCATAACTAGGAATGCTTTTCTCAAGGACTTAGCAAAACAGATGCTGCAGCCCTTCTTGACCATACGGGCTCAGCAAGATAACCTATCACGAGAGATTCGGCAGTCAGCAACTAAATTTTCCGGATATGAAGCTGAACCTAAACAGCATCCGGCTCCAGGTGAGTGTGGTAGATGTTCTTTGTGTAAAGACAACAAAACAAAGTACTTTTGTAAAGAGTATAAAGTTTGGTTATGTCTAGGCTACGCTAAACTGTTGTGTAGATAATGCTGGAAAAAGTAAAACTTTGGAACTCTATAAAAACTTTTTTTTTCAATTTTAAGTAATTGTTATTGTTTTAATGTTAGAACTACTCTTAAAATAGTGCGTGTAAAACTACCACAGTATTTTTTTTCAACTTTTAGCTTCTTATGTAACTTTGATAAAATTATTGCAATTTTTTTTAGTAAAATGTTTAAAAAAGTAAATAAATAGTTATGAATTATTTTAGCAATATTATTTTGTGAATTTAGTTTTGAAATACTGAAAACATTCCTAGAAGTAGTATAAAAATGTGTTTGACTCAATTAAAATTGTTTAAAATTCTTTACTGATTTTTTACATTTTGGGTCTGTGAGACCCAGCCCGTCTACTTATCTAACTTTTATTTGCCCATTCACTCTAGGGTTAATATAGATTAGTTCAATAGAAATGAATACAAACCTCATCTGGGGCATTTAGAGGTTCTAATGTGTCGGCCATTTCCTCAATGAAATCTTCTGCAATGAGCACTTGCAGCCAAGGTCCATGCACTACATAAGGCCTGTCTAAGTCTACAAATGTACCAGTGACTGAAGATGCTACAAGTGTAATGGCTGTGTCACCAAGCACGGATTTGAATGTGAAATGCCGTCCATGTCTCACTCGTCCCCTAATAAAGAGTACCAGTGTATTAGGATTAATACAACAGACTTTTCTAATACAGTAGTACAGCCGAAAACAAATGCTTAGTAGTATACAGTAAAAGTTTTTTTTACTATTGTTTTTCAATCAAAAAAATCTTGAATGTCAAGCAAATGCTTTTACGTGTTCTTGGTAGCATGAATAAATTGATGTTCCTGTTTGGCCTTTAGGAACTGGGCACGAACATCAAGTTAATTTGTATACAGTAGCGCAGTAGCATGAATAAATTGATGTTTCTGTTTGGCCCCTGTAGGAACTGGGCATAAACCCCAAGTTAATTTGTATACAGTAGCCCATTGGCATGAATAAATTGATGTTTCTGTTTGGCCTTTGTAGGAACTGGGCACAAACCCCAAGTTAATTTGTATATAGTAGCCCATTAGTATGAATAAATTGATGTTTCTGTTTGGGCTTTGTAGGAACTGGGCACAAACCCCAAGTTAACTTGTATACAGTAGCCCATTAGCATGAATTGATGTTTCTGTTTGGCCTTTGTAGGAACTGGGCAGAAACGCCAAGTTAATTTGTATACAGTAGCCCATTAGTATGAATAAACTGATGTTTCTGTTTAGCCTTTGTAGGAACTGGGCACAAACCCTAAGTTAATTTGTATACAGTAGCCCAGTAGCATGAATAAATTGATGTTTCTGTTTGGCCTTCGTAGGAACTGAGAACAAACCCCAAGTTAATTTGTATACAGTACCCCATTATTATGAATAAATTGATGTTTCTGTTTGGCCTTTGTAGGAACCTGGCACAAAACCCCAAGTTAATTTGTAGACAGTAGCGTATAGCATGAATAAATTGACGTTTCGGTTTGGCCTTTGTTGGAACTGGGCATAAACCCCAAGTTAATTTGTATACAGTAGCCCATTAGCATAAATAAATTGATGTTTCGGTTTTTCCTATGTAGGAACTGGGTGTAAATCCCAAGTTAATTTGTATACAATAGCGCAGTTTCAAATGTCTTTGTCTATGATGTTGAGTCAAAATTGTTTGTTGAGGGTGTTCTGTAGAATAGGCGATTTTGTAATTATATCTAACACATAGACTGCAAAAAAAATGTCCAAAAACTTTCACGTTTTTTTAAAAATTTTACGTTCACATAATGACAAAATATAAAGATATTTTGTCTTCAAGTGTGTTTATTTATTTAAACTAGCATTATCTACAATGTCACTGGACACTAGTGACCGTCATGGTGCAATGTAAATATTTACAACCTGTGCCGGTAATGTTGGGGGGGGGGGGCAAAGGCCATATCCATTCAAGGCCAATATTTCAGATGAATAGTAACGTGATTTTACATGACTTTACAACAACAATAAAAGTATCAACAGTTGAGTTAAGAAAAGCAATTGTGACCAGAAATGAAACAAATGTAAGTGAAACAGTTCTCAGTTTAAGACAGACGATTTAACTGTGAAGCAAAGAATTTTTTTTTCAAGTAATGTAAATTCAAGTATCAACTATAACGTATTTCCACAATATTATAAACATTTTTTAATAAGAAATGTAGCTACTAGATGTTTCTTATGTATTTTATCGATACATAATTTCGATTTTCAATATTTTTGTTTTCAAATTTTTTCCCAAATAATAGAAAGTAAATATAATCTGAGCATTATTCTTACATTTAGGTTTGCAATGTTTCAATACAAGAATGTTTTAAAAGAAGCTAATTTTATAAATTTTATACCATTTTATAAAATCTTATAAATTGGAAGCAGGAAGTTTTAAAGTTTTTAATTTTCGAGTTGTTCAGTTTTTTAAGTGAATATTTTTTTTCATCAATTCAAATGTAACGTTGTTATGAAACGTATTGTAACTCTACAAACAGGTGTAAATAAAAGCTATTTCTTTATACCATTACTTATATTTCTGAGTCTCTAGTTTCCCAATAATTATAATCTCGCAATAGAAAAAGTTGACACTTTTTCTGAACGCCAAGTTGCAGGAACACACACACAGAAGACATGCTTAATAAATAAATAAGATAGGTAAAGTAAGTTAAGTGCTAAGTGGATATTTAAAGTATAGAGAAGCTACCCTGAAATAACACAAATAAATAAATAAGATGGCTAAAGTAAGCTAAGTGTTAAGTGGATATTCAAAGTATAAATAAGCTATCCTGAAATAGCCCAAATAAATAAATAAATAAGATGGGTAAAGTAAGCTAAATGCCAAGCGGATATTCATAGTATAAAGAAGCTATTCTGAAATAGCCCAAATAAATAAATAAAATGGGTAAAGTAAACTAATTGCTATATGGATATTTAAAATATAAAGAAGCTGCCCTGAAATAGCACAAATAAGATGGGTCAAGTAAGCTAAGTGCTAAGTGGATAATCAAAGTATAAAGAAGCTATCCTGAAATAGCACAAATAAATAAATACATAAGATGGGTAAAATAAGCTATGTGCTAAGTGGATATTTATGTATAATGAAGCTATCCTGAAATAGCACAAATAAATAAATAAGATGGATAAAGTAAGCCAATTTCTAAATGGATATTATAAAGAAGCTATCCTGAAACAACACAAATAAATAAATAATGGGGAGAAAAAGATAGGGGAATGTTAATAAAATAAATTGAATCAGAAATAAAATAGTACGATACACATAAGTTCTCGTGCTGAAATAAATGGACAATAAAAAAATTTGAGTACTTATTAGGTGATGGTACTCATTTTTGTTAACCCAAGTGTACTTCTGATGTATGCCCACAACATCGTTGCTGGAATAGATAGCTGCCATGAACGAATTTTACCATGGCAATCTAAAAATATATCCTCGTTACAGTGAAAGTAAGTGAGGAGACATGTCTAGGGTAAAGGGTTAGTGAAAGTATCTTGGTAAAAAATATTACCTTGGCTGCACATACATACATGAGGGGTGCCAAGTAAGATTCCATGGTTATTTTGTCATTAATCCTTTGTTCGCAACATATGCATCTCCTATATAAATCCCCTGGGAGTAACATATTTTTGAAACATTTTTAATTTTTTCTTTTTCTAATTTTTTTTGTTGTACAATTTTTATTATTTGTTATGAAAATATTCATTTTATAAGAAAGTATACATTTTGTCAACATTAGTATCAGTCCACATTCTAAGTTTTGAATGGTCAGACACAAAGAAATAACATTCTTTGGTTCCATAACAATTTTGTTGAACAAATCTCTATAAAAATGTTTTTTAAAAGTAATATTCTTTAGGTTTCAATACGAAAACAAATTTGATACAAATGCATGATTTATTTGTATCAAAATCATGCAACGATTTGTAAAGATGTGAGACAAATCATAGACTTTACACACAAAAGAATGACAACTATGTACTCTGTGTATCATTTATTGTCTAGATAATATCAAATATTGAACCTAGAGTGCAGTACAATACACAGAAAACAAATCGTAAATGTAAAATCAATGCTAATCTGAGAGAAATGATAGAACGTTCACATATAGGAAGGCTCCCGCTGCCCATAACATGCAATTCTCATATACAGGGAATTTTAGTGTGAATGTAATAGCAGGGAATTTTAGGGTCAATTTACTGGCACCAGTGGCGGTCATGAAACAGGGAATTTTAGGGTGAATGTACTGGCACCAGTGGCAGCCATGAAACAATCAAAGGTTAGTTACAGCTGATTGCCATATAAAACACTCCCAATTCATTTTCTCACAAACAGTAAAATACTGTGTTTTTACACTGAAAAATAGAAATCAGCCACAAAAATTATTTTGGTCTGGATCTAATGGAAGTTACACAGTTTTTCATACAACCTATTTACACATAGGTTTGTCGTTGGTGCAAATGTTTATGAGTCAGAGAAAATATTCACAATATTGACAACATGGTCAACCTAAGAGCTCTTGTCAAACTGTTGGATTTATGCATTATTGCTACCAAATACTAACACTAGTCAATGCAGTTTTTACAATAATAATAACACATACACATCTTACAATATTAAACCATCGGTCTTTATGTATCTGGTCTCAAGTCCTAAATTTTTACTTTTCCAAAAATTCATATTTGTAGGTTTTAAAATGACAGAATTTTACATTGGTCAAGATGTCATGCTTATACAAATTCTCTTATATGCCTTATATAAACAATTCCTTTACATTCAATAGCCATGGTAATTTATTTAAATAACCTTCCCTTTACTTGTTTTCAACTCCAAAACTGTATGTTTTAGGTACTCGTGTTGAATGTATGAAATGTCCACAGATTCATTAGGAAAAAAAATTGTTAATTGTATATATTCATGATCAAACTAAAAATTAAGAGTATTATGTAAAAAGCAAAACCCTGTACAGGTCTGGGATTTTTTATACTGCTGGGTAGAATTTTTAAAAAATACACGATAAGCATAAAACATTAAAAATCTTCGTTCTTGTTATAAACTAGAGAATAATAAAATGAAGTGATATTTAGCACATACCTTTGTCCAAAATCAAGTTTTTTTCATCTGAAAAAAAATCTTTTTTATAATATTCTTTTACTTTTTATATCATTTTATTTTGAAAATATTGTACCTAAAACGCCAACAATGTAGACAGGAATATGCCATAAATACTCGAATTTTTATTACAAAGTTTCATGGTAATTATTATCAAATAAGGTTTAATGATGAAAAGTACTTTTGGGTCTATGTAAAAAAGTCTGGTCAAACGTAGTTGAGGAAAAATTGAACGTTATTCATATTCTAAACCAGGGGTTCTCAATCATTTTTAAAGACTGTACCCCCTCATCAAAAGTTAAAATTTTGTGTACCCCCTTGTTGTTGTTGGGGGGGGGGGTAAATTAAAAACACTTTTTACATCAAAAACAATATATTTGAAATACATTACAAAAAAATATTGAGAAAGACGAGCATGCTTCTTTTTACACAGTTCCTCAAGTTTTGTCAACTACAACCTTAAATCGTCCTCAACATTAAGCTTGTTTCTGTATTTACTTTTTAGCTCGAAAACCTTCTTACACATAGGTATGTAGTTATAAACCCAATAAGAATCTTTATTGCTGTATTTGAAAGTTCTTGGTACTCCTTTCCAACACCAATCCAAAAATCTAACAACGTAGCTCTGAAATATTTTTTAACAACGTATCACATGATAGTTCAATCAGTTGTTCCTTTTGGAAAGTTGTCAAGTCACTCAAAGTGTCAATAGCATCAAACGAAATGGGTTTGTTCTAAGTAACTCGACCACACAAGTATTCAATCAGATCATTCTAAATTATTATAGAAACAAAAAGAAATAACAATTGTTTAATGTTTCAATAACCTGTCTCGCATACTTCCAAGGGATATGCGTACCACAGTTTGAGGATCCCTGTTCTAAACCATTACAAAAAACAAGTTTTAAGAATTTTGAGCACAAAGCTAACTAGTAAATACTAAGATCAATTTTATGATAAAATTATACTGCAGCAGTAATGCGCCATACCCTGTTTCAACTGGAGACTTTTATCTCGACATTTCCCATAATACCATAGTAAAAATTCTCTGTACAACTAATTTTGTTCAGTTCTTAGAATTGTCAAAAGATAACAAATAGATTTCTGAGTAAGTTTCTTATAAGTTGAAACTTATAACTCAAACTTAGCCACACACGCCATCAAAAACAAACATGCATTCCCCACATTAAAAAACGTACACTTAATACAAAAAGTACAAAAAGGCCTCAAAATGACATTCTGGGAACAACTACAAATTTATAAACTTAAAAATAATATCTTAAACGATCAAATACAAATAAAATAAAAAAACGATAAATTATTTAACCTAATAGACAAAATTAACAACAAGACAAACTTAAAAAGCTCGCACAGTGCAGTGAATCCGAAAATAGAACATAACGGTACACCAGACCTGGCGACAACGGGAATTCCAGACAGCTCGCAGTCTACTACAACCCCCGGCTAGTGATGCGCGATGATGGAGATACGACCAATCTTTGAAAGTTAACTCACATAAATACCAAATAAGATTCTTGTTTAAGTACATATAGTGAAAGTGATATATATATATATATATATATATATATATATATATATATATATATATATATTTAGGTTAGTTTTGGTTGGTAAAGATTATTTAGATTTTCTGGACTAGGAGACTGACAGACTTACCTTGGTAAGAGTCCATTCTGTAGTCTTGAAATAGAAACACATAAAAGCACTTAAACAATGATATATTTCAACCACACAGTGGTCTTTGTCAATCGAAGAGAAAACACAAAAAGAAATATGAGAGAATGAAATAAAATAATTGTAATCACAGATTGTGTAGAGTAGAAATCAGATGTCACAGATGCACAGATTAAAGATATATATATTGTTTCCATGAACATATGAGTGATTATAGTTTATATACAGACAGACTTATATAAACTATAATCACTCATATGTTCATGGAAACAATATATATATCTTTAATCTGTGACATCTGATTTCTACTCTACACAATCTGTGATTACAATTATTTTATTTCATTCTCTCATATTTCTTTTTGTGTTTTCTCTTCGATTGACAAAGACCACTGTGTGGTTGAAATATATCATTGTTTAAGTGCTTTTATGTGTTTCTATTTCAAGACTACAGAGTGGACTCTTACCAAGGTAAGTCTGTCAGTCTCCTAGTCCAAAAAATCTATATATATATATATATATATATATATATATATATATATATATATATATATATATATATATATATATGAAGTTAATATATTACTATTGTAAGTAATTTTATCCACCATTAAGTGCAATGAAAATCATTGATTTCATTGATCAAATGATTTTCATTGCACTTAATGGTGGATAAAATTACTTACAATAGTAATATATTAACTTCATAAAGTCAGTGCAACGGAAAAACAATGGATAACGTAAAATATCAAGAATATATATATATATATATATATATATATATATATATATCTTGATATTTTACGTTGTCCATTATTTTTCCGTTCCACTGACTTTATGAAGTTAATATTGTAACGGACTAGGTTACTTGGGAAATGAAAATATAAAGTTTTAAAATACAATGTTATACAATTTATTAATCAGTGACAAATTACAGTAGAACAAAAGACAGCAATATGTCGAGTAATTATCTTTTAATTACTGCTAATTATTCCATACATTTTAATTACTCATTGAACTTTAAAATTTATATATATCGACAAGATAGTAACTTAATATTTTCAATTGGATTTTTAGAAATGAATATTCGAAGGACAATTTCTACCGTTCATGTGTTAACCGTTTATCAATTAAAATTCTACTTAGTTAACATTAAAATACATTTTCTTTGTTATTATCTAAAACGTACCTGGTTGTGCACTAATAAAACACTTTAAAACATATTAAAGATTGCCCATGGCTTTTGGAATCACTAAACACTTAACACATCGCTCTTGCAAATCCGCGCACTTAAACAAAAATTATATAAACATTTACTCGTTTGAAAAACATAAATTATCGCTTCTGACTTCTTCTTTTGTTGCGTTAATAAAATTCGGTACCGGGCTTGACATCTAAAATTTTGAATACTGGAAGCTTATAAATTTCTAAGTTATGTCCGAAAGTGCCATACGTCCATCTCGTTCAAAGACTTTTGGAGAAGTGGGCCTTCTGAAGGGGCAAACTACCGGAACAATCCCACCCTCGATTATTATTTCAAATTTTTCGATTGGTGCATTGGATCTGGCGATATCAGACCATGCTTGCGTCACATGGGGTGATGTGGTAATTGGGCTAAGTTACTACTCGTACGATATTTTACATTTTTACCCGCAAGGGGCGCTACTATCTATGCTAGCTTACAAAGTGCACCAAGAAACAAAAATTTTCTTTTATATTGGAACGATATAATTATTAAATAAAAATCAAATATATAAATGAATTTATATGTAACACCTTATTTTTAAGAGTGTTACATTTTCTCTTGTCGACCTGAAAAGAAAATTTTTGTTCAACATTACATCTTATTTCTACTTCAACATTTTATACATGAGTGTGTGCAGTCCACTTTTACAATTGAAGAAAACTTACACTATATAGAGCTCTAACGTACTATAGTAAAAGTGTAAACAATCTATTCAATAACGGATGTTTTTGTTTACCTACATTCTCCACTATGGAATGTTCGCTCTTCCCCCTACGGAAGTACATCCGCTTCTCACGTAAGCTCTCACGGGCCTACCGTTGACTAACCATATTTACAATATTATTTTGCAAACTCGTTTTACACACTTCACAAACCTCGAATTTCAAGTCCATATCTTTAAACTAATATTCTTAGGTTTCGTTAGCACTTCATTGTTTTAACAACCTTATGTTATTATATTACAACTTTGTACGGCGTATGTTATGAATTTGTTAACTTTTGAAAATTTAAGTCCCATACCTTAAAATTCTTTTTCCTTTTTTTTTTTACATTTGCACAAAGGATAATCAATAGTAACTCTTGCTTGTAAACGCATACTCAAGTGGTATATTTAGATTGTACACAATTTGGTCAGTCTGTCGTGTAAAGTCTGGATTCCTAGTCGTATTGGAATCGTGTTGTGTCAAATGTAATAGAAGCTACGAGGGTCGTCCAGAAAGTAAAGAACGTTTTGGTGTAGGTCAATGAAAACAAAAGATACGAGGATGAACATTTATTTACAACTACTTATAACCTTACTCTATTTTTCAATAAAATCACCTGAACCGTCAAGGCACTTGTTGTAGCGTGACACCAATGTTTGAATACCGACCTTATACTCTTCTGCCGCCAAGGAATGAAGCCACGTTTTTACTCCTTCTTTGAGATCATCGTCGTCCAAAAAGTTTTCCCGCCTAAAAACACTTTCAACTTTGGAAACAAGTGATAGTCACTCGGAGCCAGATCCGGACTATACGGAGGATGTCCAAAAATTTGCCATTTGAAAGAATGAAGTTCTGCTTGGGTTTGTGCACTGCAATGAGGCCGAGCATTGTCGTGAATCAGCACCACCTTCGACGACAGCATTCTGCGTCGTTTGTTTTGAATAGCGAAGCCGATGCAAGGTCTCGATGTAGGCCGCTGAGTTGATTGTTTCTCCTCTCGGCATGAACTCCACATGGATTAGGCCTTTCCTGTCCCAAAAAACTGTTGCCATCACTTTCCTGGTGTTCAAATTTGGCTTTCCTTTCCGGTTTTTTTCGGCGAATTCGAGTGATGCCATTCCATTGACTGGAGATTTGTTTCCGGGGTTCGATACGAAACCCAAGTTTCGCCACCCGTTACGATGCGGTCAAGAAACGTCTCACCATCTTCGTCATACTGAGTCAAAAACTCAAGCGCTGCTCCCATTCGTTTGGTCTTGTGGACATCAGTAAGCATCTTAGGCACCCAACGAGCACACATCTTTCGATAACCAAGACGCTCCATCACTATTTCGTGCAAAAGCGACCTTGAAATTTGTGTAAAAAATGCCAGTAGACCGCTCAAAGTGAAACGCCGGTTTTCTTGAATTTTTTCGTCAACTTTCGCTGTCAACTCGTCAGTAACGAGTGACGGCTTTCCACTTCGTTCCTCGTCGTGCATACTAGTTCTGCCTTCATTAAATTTAATGCACCATTTTCTCACCGATGACTCGTTCATCGCATTGTCACCGTACACTGCCATAATTTGCCTATAAATTTCTATGGGTTGAACATGCTGCACATTCAGAAACCGAATCACACAACGGACTTCACACTTCGCGGGATTTTCAATTGGCGCCGTCATTTTGAACTTTCACAAGAGACGCAAACGTGACCTCACGGCATCGCTACATAGCTCAAACTGAAGCGGAAGGTTTGGACTAAAGAATAAGCCCACTCCCGCGGTGGTGGGGGGACTGCGCCGTCCGTGATGCGCAATCGTTCTTTACTTTCTGGACGACCCTCGTATAAGTCAGTCAGCCTCGTGTATTTGTGTGGACTATATACCATGCGGGCATGACATATATATTGTTGTCGTGTTGTGTATGCAATTACATATAATCGTATATACCTTTACTTGTATACCCTATGACATTTTTCCTACCCCTTTCCTTTTTATAAGGAATTTATCTTTCCGTACGTCCCTGTTTCAATTTTAATTGACTTATATGAGCTCTTCTTATATTATTGAGGTTATTACTTTGTTGGATCAGTACAGACACAGGACTAAAAAAATACAATATTTTATACGGACCTTCATATTTCATAGCCAATTTACTTTGAAAATTATCAACCTTTTTCGATAAATAATGGCATCTAACATAAACCTCATCCCCTATTTTAAACGGATGTTTATTTTTCTCTTTAACATATTTTCCGTATCTTTCGTTGCGTTTTGAAGATTTTTTTAAATTTTCAACTGCTCTATCAATCTTTTCTATCCATTCCCCCTTCGAACACTTGTTCTCTATTATATCATTTAAGCCCCACATGTTGCTTAAAGGATCATTCGGTTTATAGTTAAACAGTAATTCGAATGCGGAATATCCAGTAGATTCATTTAGAGCAGAATTTAAACTCCTCTGCAAAAGGCTTATTCCTTTGTCCCAAGATGTTTGTTTTTATGGAAGTATGCTCTTAACATGTTTTTAACGTTTTTAATATATCGCTCAGCGCGATTTTCACAAGGCATATAGGGGATAATTTTTGTATGTTTGATACCATTATTGAACATAAAATTTTTAAATTCTGTTGATTTAAAGCACGGACCTTGATCAGAAACAACACATTGTGGTACTCCGAAATTAGCAAAAATAATATCCTGCATTTTGTTGATGACATTTACAGAGGTAGCTCTTCTTAACGGTATAACAAAACAAAATTTTGATAAATCGTCCACACAGATTAACAAATAATTATTACCCTTTTTACTACGAACGAGAGGCCCCAAAATATCAATATACAATTTTTCCATCGGTTTATTGGCTGTCTTACTTATTAATGGTCCATAATACACTCTCGGAGCTTGTTTGGATTTAATACAAATTTCACAGTTTTTCACTTTTTCCAAAATAATGTTCTTTAAATTAGGTCTATAAAAATATTCATTTAATTTTGCGAATGTTCTCATTTGACTTAAATGGCCTCCCATCATAGAGTTATGATAATATTGGAATAACATATCTATTAACAATTTTGGTAAATAAATCTGTGCTTTGGATTTCTCCTTAATTTTAAACATTAAAACTCCTTTGTTTAAATAAAATTTTTTATTATTAGTTCCGTTTTGTACACTTTGAATTATCGTATTAACTTCTGGATCATTTCTTTGGTGTTCCATTATATCTATAAAACTTAAGGGTATTTGAGAGATTACATTTACATTTAATTTCATCTTTTGATTCTACTTTTATTATTTCGATTTCTATGTCACTACATTCAGTATGAATTCTGCTTAAGGCATCAGCTACAGGGTTGTCCCTACCCTTTACATGGAATATTTTGAAAGGTAAACTTAATATGCGCTCAAGCCAACGCCCAATTTTTCCTAGCTTTCTGAAGTGACTTAAAGACCATGACAGCGCTTGATTGTCAGTTATTAAATAAAATGGCATTACTTCTAAATATTTGTAAAATTTTTCGATACTTAACACTATCGCTAAAGTTTCCTTTTCATACACTGATAAGTTGCGTTCAGAATCTGTAAATTTTTTAGAATAAAATGCTATAGGTTTATGTTTATCATTGTTATCTTTTTGCATCAAACATGAACCTATACCATGTTCACTGGCGTCTGTCATTAAATAAAATGGTTTATCATAATTAGCAATATTTAGACAAGGCGGGTTCATTATACAATTTTTTAATTTAACAAAACTATTTTCACATTCTTGATTCCAATTAAATTTTACTCTCTTTTTGCGTAGCTCGTTTAATGGGCTAGCAATTTTAGCATAATCTTTTATAAAGGTACTAAAGAAAGATACCATGCCAATAAATCTTGATAAATCTTTTGAGTTTTTAGGTCTTGGAAATTCTTTAATAGAACTAGTTCTATCTGGATCTATTTTAATTACATTTTCGCTTATTTTGTTGCCTAAAAACGTTATCTCTGTACAAGCAAACTTTGCCTTTGACAAATTAACAGTTAAATTATTTTCACTTAATCTATTGACTACTTCAGTTACATGTTGAATATGTTCTTTTAAACATTTACTATAAATAATGATGTCATCAACAAAATTTATCATGAATTTATACTTTATATCGGAAAAAATTCGTTCTACATACGCACTCAATATTCCGCTCCCAACATGGAGACCATAAGGAATTCGCGTGTAATTGTATTGACTAAAAGGAGTACTGAAAGCAGTATATTTTTTGCTGCTTTCGGACAATGGAATCTGATGAAAAGAATTACACAAATCTATACAAGTAAAATATTTTGCACCACTTAAGTATTGATAACAATCAGACATATCTCCTATTGGATGTGAAACTCTCTCTATTATTTGGTTTAATTTTCCATAATTAACTACTAGCCTATGTTTGTCCTTTTTTGATACTAAAAACGAAGGACTTAAATATGGACTAGTCGAATGTTCTATAATTTTTTGTTCTAAAAGTTCATCTAATATTTTCTTTAAAATTGCCATTTTTGGCGGACTTAATGGGTATGGTTTTAATTTTACTATTTCTTCACTTTTAACCTTTAATTCAAATTCAAAATTTAATGCTTTACTGATTTTATCTGTTAAAACATTAGGATAACTTTTTACTAATTTTTCTATGTCTTTTTTGGCTTCCTCACAACCAATTTGAATTTCGTTTGAGTTTAAATTATTAACTATACAACTCTTTAAACTGTTTAACGCTACTTTCACATTTTGTTTGAAATTAAAATAACATGAGTTCCTTGAAATATCTATTACTAAACCTGTTTCTTTAATAAAGAGAAGTCCTAAAATTATTTTACAATTTAAACCTTCTGCTATTAAAAATTTCACTTGCCATGAAAAATTTTTTACTTTAACTTTAACAATGCAGTTACCTTTTATTTTTATTTCTGTATTATTGGCTGCTGAGACTTTATCCTGTTCGTTTACAATTTTCTTAACTAATTTTTGTTTTAACAATGTTTCAAAAAATTCTTCGTTTATTATGTTTATTGAACATCCAGTGTCCAATAAAGCATTACAATTTAAATTACCACTTAATTTAATGTTTATTGTAGGCAGCATAATAATTTTTGTTTCATTCTTTAACCAATTTTTCTTTTCTACCATTTTCATAATTTTCAAACATTTTCTAGTCTCTCTGAAAAATTTTGATTTATTCAATACATTAACCTGTTCAATTTTTGTTTCATTCTTTGAGATATTCGGATTTATTACATTTTTGTTTTTTAAATCTGAGCGTTTAAATTTATTCCCTTTATTGTTAAATTTAAATTTATTTTGACATTTCTTGATTAAGTTAATTTTGTGTGTTACTTCATTACGGAAGAAATATGGCATTTCTTTCCTTAACAGTAATTGCTAGTTAACATTTTTGTTGTTATTACAATGCTTAGCAATATGACCTAACCTGTTACAGTTATAGCATTTTACATGATTCCTATTACCTTTTACATTTACTGTTTGTTCATTGTTATATTTCTTAAATTTTATCTTATTAGGCTCCTGCCTTCTACTTGGATGATTTCTAAATGCAGGATTATTGTTTTCTTGTCTTATTACATCGTTATAACCTAAATTTTGAATCTGAACACACATATTGTCCAGGTCGTTAAAATTAGCGGGATTGTTTACAAAAATTAATTTATTACGGTCATCTGGCTTAATTCCTAACTTAATAATTTCTATTATCTCATTATCTGAATAGTTACATCTTAACAATTTGCAATTATCTTTAACTCTTCTGATATACATGTTTATTAGTTCTAAATTACCTTGCGGTCTGTTTACCAAATTTCTTTTTAAATTTTCTCTGAGGTTTATAGGTACAAAAGTTTTTAATATATCTTCATGAAAATCATCTAAGGAGACATTATTGTCTAAAGCAAAGAGAAGTTTATCCAACAAAGGGCCTTGAACCTTTCCAATGCTTAATTCTAAAATTTTTGCATCTGGCAATTTAGTTTCTCTTTTTATTTTCAAAATTACACTCATAAATTTTAATAGGCTGTCTAATTCTAGTCCATCTGACATGTCAAACATTTTTAAATACCTTTCTAAAGGATTTGGCAATTTATTGTACAGTTCAGGATTAAACACTGGCATACAATTGGTTTGACTTTTTTGTAATTGATGTTCAAAATTAGTTATTTCTAAATTTGTATTATTACCAATTAACAGTTCAGGTATTGCAATTTCCGTTGATTCCCTATCGCAATCGTTTGTTTTTGATTCAGTCTTTTCAAACACATCATTAATTAATTTCTCTTCCTCTAGACTACTAGTAGATAGTTGTCTTTTGGTTTCTATCCTAACTTTACTGTCTAAATCTGTTTCAGCTATTAATTTTTCCAAATCTTTCATCTTTTTTAAGAAATCTTTTAGGTCGTCTGACATTTTACATTCTAATTCAAATTTCAACAAGCATTTACATCTTAATCTTAAATGTACTAGTTTTGTTTCAGTCCTTAAAACATCAATAGCTCTAGGGTCGGTTTTTAAATTATTACACATTCCTACTAAGTCCTTAAATTTATTTTCAATTAACAAAAACTCGCTAGGCACATCCATTTTACCAATTAAATTATTAGGGTCCGCTTTATAACTAGAATCTTTGGCTATTTTTCTCAAGGTCTTTCTTATTTCGGATACTGTACTGTCCATTCTAACCTCTACACTTCTAATTTTTAGTTCGAAAATTAACTCATCTTTTATCAATAGATCAATATTGATTTTTAAGTTGCTAGACATTTTGATAGTTTGAAATTAACCTTGCTACACACTGACGAGTATTTTTAAGGAGGGCTGCACAACTTAAATAATTAACACATGAATTGCATTAATCCTTGGAATTCGTTAGCAGTAATCATTATTTAAATTTTAATTAATTTAAATTAAGCAGCAATTATCATTCACTTTTTAATTAATAAATTTTTCGAAAACTAGCGGAGTATGTGACTTACATTTTAGAAAACAACAAAAAAAAAACAGCAGTAATTTAAATTCAAGCAGAGTGGCGCATTTGTAACGGACTAGGTTACTTGGGAAATGAAAATATAAAGTTTTAAAATACAATGTTATACAATTTATTAATCAGTGACAAATTACAGTAGAACAAAAGACAGCAATATGTCGAGTAATTATCTTTTAATTACTGCTAATTATTCCATACATTTTAATTACTCATTGAACTTTAAAATTTATATATATCGACAAGATAGTAACTTAATATTTTCAATTGGATTTTTAGAAATGAATATTCGAAGGACAATTTCTACCGTTCATGTGTTAACCGTTTATCAATTAAAATTCTACTTAGTTAACATTAAAATACATTTTCTTTGTTATTATCTAAAACGTACCTGGTTGTGCACTAATAAAACACTTTAAAACATATTAAAGATTGCCCATGGCTTTTGGAATCACTAAACACTTAACACATCGCTCTTGCAAATCCGCGCACTTAAACAAAAATTATATAAACATTTACTCGTTTGAAAAACATAAATTATCGCTTCTGACTTCTTCTTTTGTTGCGTTAATAAAATTCGGTACCGGCCTTGACATCTAAAATTTTGAATACTGGAAGCTTATAAATTTCTAAGTTATGTCCGAAAGTGCCATACGTCCGTCTCGTTCAAAGACTTTTGGAGAAGTGGGCCTTCTGAAGGGGCAAACTACCGGCACAATCCCACCCTCGATTATTATTTCGAATTTTTCGATTGGTGCATTGGATCTGGCGATATCAGACCATGCTTGCGTCACATGGGGTGATGTGGTAATTGGGCTAAGTTACTACTCGTACGATATTTTACATTTTTACCCGCTAGGGGCGCTACTATCTATGCTAGCTTACAAAGTGCACCAAGAAACAAAAATTTTCTTTTATATTGGAACGATATAATTATTAAATAAAAATCAAATATATAAATGAATTTATATGTAACACCTTATTTTTAAGAGTGTTACAATATATTACTATTGTAAATACTTTTATCCACCACTAAGTGCAATAATTTTACCTTCTGTGATCAGGCACCTTTCGGTCATTTGACAATCGGGCAGTGATTCGACAATGGTCAAATGACCAAGAGGTACCTCATCACACAAGGTGAAATTATTACACTTAGTGGTAGATAAAAGTATTTACAATAGTAATATATTAACTTCATATATATATATATATATATATATATATATATATATATATATATATATATATATATATATATATATACACACAAGGATGATTCCCATCCAGGGAAAGTTCATAGATAACAAAAAGTCACAAAACATAAACACAGCTTCAACATTTACAGGAATGACAGACACACTTAGCCACACCTCAAACCACCCTATACAACACAAACATGCTGCCTTCAGATCCATGCTCCATAGACTTAAAGAAGTTCCAATGACCACAGAAAACAAAAACAAAGAACTAGACACCATTAGCATACACAAATGGATACAACACTAAAATAAATAATATTAAAAAAAACCAACAGAATCAACACTACAGAGAGGGAAATAAATTTATCACAATACCATACATAAACAGATCATCAAATAAAATAGCCCACAAATTCCAAAAAACAGGATACAAAATAGCATTTAAAACTTATAACAAACTGCGAAACAAAATATAACACAACAAACAACAAAGATAAACTACAAGCCCCAGACAAATACAAATTAAACTGTACAAACTGCAACAAATTATACATTGAGCAAACAGGTAGCAGCTTCCAACAAATCAGTCAAACATAACACCAACTCAGCATTCGCCAATCACCTAAATGAAACAGGGCACACATACACAGACATTAACCATAACCTAGAAATGATAAACATCAACATAAAAAAACCTACATCTCAACAAACTAGAAGAGTATGGAATTTACAAACACACAAAATATAAACATATTAAAGAAACAGACCCAATACAAACCACATATACTCTTTGACACTATTGAAAACCTGCCTTTAAAACCGTTACTGCTTAACCCAACAATAACTCCAAGCGGAAAATTTAGACACTGATGAAGGTCATCACGGAGTGATCGAAAATGTTGTCTTAATAAGTTTTTACAAATTTACAAAGAATTAAAGTTCGGATAGTCATAATATAATGTAAAAGTTATGAATTAAGTTTCACTGAACGTTATGGATTTCAAAATTCAAGAGTTCATAGATAATTTTAATTGACTGACATTTTCCAAAACACATCAACAAAAATTAATGTGACAAAGCTAGCCATGGCAGATAACCGTGGTACTTAAAATATTAATAACAAAGCTAGCTGAAACGTAGAATGTTATCTTAATTTCATTTTTTTGGACCATCTATCTCATGTAGTAGAATTTTTGGATTCATAAGCATAGCGTTTTTGTCAATATTATTGTTTTATCATAGGAACAAATTTTATTTTATAAAATAAAGTAAATATTTGTACCTGATTGCAAGAGGTAGTAATATTCCTGACTCTAAATTAAAAGTTAAATGCAGACTGTCTAGCCCTTTTGTTCTCAATAGCTCTGTAGATTCTATCCTGTCACTTGAACAATGGTCATAATATTCTTTCTTGAAACTGTTTTCATTGCTTCTAAAGACAAACAATTATTTTTTGTAATAAAATATTAGACAACAATATTTTTTTTTCAATTACAGCTTTTTAAAATATTTAACAAACCCATTTTTAGAATTCAATGTCGAAACAAAAATTCAGATATTAAAATCTTAGGGATACAAATTATTTTAAAAAAATTGTTTACAATATTTTCATCAACATTTTTGATAAAAAATCAGTTGAAATTTTTTTCCAACATTTAAATTTTTGGTTCAGTGTTATTATAAAACTAAACACTTGGAGGTTCCTTTCCCAATCTGCAAAATCATACTTTGCAGTATATATATATATATATATATATATATATATATATATATATATATATATATATATATATATATATTGATATTTTACGTTGTCTATTATTTTTCCGTTGCACTGACTTTATGAAGTTGATAAATTACTATTGTAAATACTTTTACAATACTAAAAGTATTTACAATAGTAATTTATCAACTTCATATATATATATATATATATATATATATATATATATATATATATATATATATATAGATTTTTTGGACTAGGAGACTGACAGACTTACCTTGGTAAGAGTCCACTCTGTAGTCTTGAAATAGCAACATATAAAAGCACTTAAACAATGATATATTTCAACCACACAGTGGTCTTTGTCAATCAAAGAGAAAACACAAAAAGAAATATGAGAGAATGAAATAAAATAATTATAAATTGTAATCACAGATTGTGTAGAGTAGAAATCAGATGTCACAGATTATATATATATATATATATATATATATATATATATATATTTAATAAATTTAAAATATTTCAAACACAAGAATACTTTTAATGAATATATTTATTCAAAGCTTTTCGCCGATAAAAAAGTATCAGCATCTTCAGGAAAAATAATTAAAGTAAGGTCTTTCTATTAAAGTCTTCCAATGCTATATCGTTGGAACAAATTCTCTTGCCCCTGACTGCCTGACTGTATGGTATGGACATTTTTATATTCATGGGGTGGTTGCTATTGAAATGTAGGTATTGTAGGTGGTTCGTCGGTTTGATGTGGACACCCGTATAGATATTCCCATCTCTGATTGTTACATCTACATCCAAGAAGGTGATTGTTGCTGCAGACTTCTCCCAGGTGAATTGAAGTGTGGAGCATAGTGATAAGCCCTTCAAAAAACTTTCCAGTGTTGAGATTCCCTGTGTCCAAATAACGAATATATCGTCTATAAAAACTCAAACACACCAACCATTATGTTGGTACAGATATTACTAGCTTTCCAAAAAAGAGGATACCCTAAACAACTCATTGAGGATCAAATCCGCTTGGCTCAGTCATCTGATGTACCCAGACCACCTATGGAGGACAAACTGTCTTTAGTTACAGATTACCATCCAGGCCTAACGAAGCTGAACAAAATATTAAAGGATGGCTTCAAGATTCTTCAAGCTTCCGCCCACACCAAAGATCTTTTCTCAAATCCACCACATATTTGGTTCAGACAACCGTTCAATTTAAAAAGTATTTTAGTACATCCAAAATTACCAGATCCAAGTACTGAAAAACCGCCCAAACTTCCTCACGGCTCCTTTCCGTGCAATAGACCAAGATGCAAGACATGTCCAATACACATCCCAACAAATAGTTTCCATAGCCTAGCAACCAATGTGGACTTCAAGATTCAGGGTCATCATACTTGTACATCCAGTAATGTAATATACCAGTTACAATGTAAATTTTGCCCGGCACAGTACATAGGCCTTACCACGGATAGTCTGAGCATCAGAATGAATGGCCACAGACATGACGTTGGAACCATGAACATAGACAGGCCAACCGCTCAACACGCTGCTAGTCACAACATCATCTCTTTCAATGATTGCTATACCACCAAAATAATTAAAGTCCTCCCCCCTGATTGCAACTCTTCAGAATTAAGAAGATGGGAGTTATCATACCAGTGGTATACCAAATCTAGAGAGCCTCCTAACCTCAACATCAGATAAAACTCCTTTTAACTTCCCCCTAACTTCTACCATTTTTAACAGCTCCATTACCTTCCTTCTGACAGACTTTTAATATCTAGTTTCAAGTAACCAATCTTTACACGATTCACATATAACAATTTCTACACATATCACATATAGCACTATATCATAAACTATAAATCTGTGACATTTGGATGTTTATACACATCTGTGGTTCACTTCAATCTTTTGTTTTGTTTTTCTCTTTCTTGACTGAAGAAGATCATGTTGATCGAAATATTTCAAATAAAAGTGTATTAAGTGTTTTATATGTGTTTTATATGTGCTTATTTCCAAGAGATTGCAGTTTTGGACTATTGCCTTGAGGCCTTGAGGAAGTCTGTCAGTCTCCTATCAAGTCCAAAAATTCCTATATATATATATATATATATATATATATATATATATATATATATATATATATATATATATATATATATTATATATATATATATATTATATATATATATATATATATATATATATATATATATATATATATATGAAGTTAATATATTACTATTGTAAATACTTTTATCCACCACTAAGTGCAATAATTTCACCTTGTTGTGATGAGGCACCTTTCGGTCACTTGACCGTTGTCGAATTACTGATTATTTTTCTGGTGTAGATGTTCGGTCCATGATGTTGGTATTTGTTGACGTTACACACATTTTTTCTTGATCTGCGTGTATGATGTTTTTATATAGTATGGATTGTCTTCTGTATATGTTGTCATGTATGTTCATTAAATTGTTGTGTGTGTTTTTATAAATGTGGTATTTTTCTAGAGAGTTTAATTCTATTGGGTTATTATTTATTTCAAGTATGGTTAGGTTATTTTCGTAGTTTGTTATTTCATGCTTATGTGATATTAGGTGTGCTGCAACACTTGATACTTTTGTGTTTTTTTTATTTTTGAATGCTCTGTAATGTTCTTCAAATCTTATTTTAAATGATCTGGTCGTTTTCCCTATGTAAAATGCATTGCAGTCGTTACATGTAATTTTGTAAACTCCTGATAGGTTTTGTTTTTCTGTATTTGTTTTGTGGTTTGTGTTATTAAGATATTTTATTATTTTGTTGTTTGGTTTGTATGTTGGAGTGTAGTAGTCTTTGTTGTATAAATTTGTTAGTTTTTCTATTTTGTTATTGCTGCATTTATATTTTAGGTAGATTTTTTTATTAGTATTATTTTTGTGTTCAGGTTGTAGTGTTGTGTTGAGGTTAGGTTTTTTTGTAAATTTATTGTATATTTTTTTTATAAGGTGTTTGTTGTATCCATTTTCTATTGCTATTTTTGTAATGTTATCTAATTCTTCATTTAATTTTTGTTTGTTATCTTGTGTGTATTTTATTGCTTTATTTATCATGTTACTGTAAGTGTTAATTTTGTGTGTCCAGGGGTGGTTAGATTTGTAGTGTA
Source organism: Prosapia bicincta (assembly GCA_036971475.1). Classification (NCBI taxonomy): domain Eukaryota; kingdom Metazoa; phylum Arthropoda; class Insecta; order Hemiptera; family Cercopidae; genus Prosapia; species Prosapia bicincta. Next base: position 224,180,304 of record JBAIZL010000002.1, read on the forward strand.
TTGTGGTGTTGTTGGAAGTAGGTTTTCTGTGTACTGTAGTTTCTATTTTATAGTTATTTATATTTAAAGTGATGTCAAGATAGTTAATTGTTCTGTTTGTTTCTGTTTCGACAGTGAATTGTATGTTTTTGTTGCATATATTTAGTTTGTTTGGTATTATGATGTATTTGTTGTGAATGGTGGGTTTGGTATATTACAAGTATATCGTCTACGTATCATGTCCATAGTAAAATATGTGTGTTTAGTATAGGTTTAATTATTATTTGTTCAAAGTGTTGTAGATATATTTCTGATATGACTGATGATATGGGTGATCCCATGGGGAGTCCAGTTGTTTGTTGATAGTATTTATTGTTAAATTGGAAGTTTGGAACTTACAGACCACATATACAGAAGACATACTATCTATATCTGAACTTCTTTATACAAGACACATGTTGTCACAGTAACTGAGAACTCCATTAAATATTGTTACATGATGGAAATATTTGTAAGGCCTAAACTGGATGAATTTGACAATATGACAATGTTTGGTTTAAATAGGGCTGGACAACAGTACACTGCTCACGAAATAGAGATTGAGATGTTCCCCGGTCAAACAAACAAGAGCTCATTTTAAATAAATCAAATCTCCTAAATCCAGATATACATCTGGATTGCAAAGCAATCATTTTCTGAGGAATTAATACAAGAATACCTCTTAGAGTATTTGAACGAATATGTATTCTTGCAATAATTTCCTCTGAAGATGGATGATTTGCAATCAAAATATACATTAGATTTAAATAAAATGTTTTTGTAGATGAGGTTTTAATTTATTTAAAATAAAATTACACCACATTTGCTCCAAGTTGATATTAACACATTATCTCCTGGCCACAATATCGGCGTTTTTCTTGAGAATTACCAAAATATTTTAAGCTTATTTTAGAATAATGTGTTCTTATTTTTTGTTCTCATATCATACCTAAATATAAAAATAAGTATCCTATCATAATATATATATATATATATATATATATATATATATATATATATATATATATATATATAAACATATGTATTGTGTATTAGCCTGAAATAGTTTTTAAATAGCATAAATGATACCTAAAAAAACTACATGGGGCCAATTGGCCCAACATTGTTTTCAGGTAGTTATGTTTTCTCATCTGTGTAATACTTTCTTGATATTTTTTGTTTTGTGTGTAAATAATAAACAACAAAACCACAATTCAATTACAATAAAAATATTGGAAAAACCTTCAATACCACAAAAATAATATTTAAAAAATAATCAAAAAAATTATTATTTTTGGAGTATTGGGATTTTACCTAATATTTTTATTGTAATATATTGTACCACTGTGCTCTTGATATGTACACAATTCCATGCTCTGGTTGTCCACATAATAAGCTGACTGCCGAGAAAATTGCTTTGGCACTTATGACAAAAACATGTAAACATGTCACATGTGATTGATATGTGAATTTATAAATATTTTGTATATAGAACAAAAGTGTAAACATATTCTCTCTCTGATAAGTGATCCTTCAGATCTGATAAATGTTAAACACGTCTCATAACAAGAAAAATTGTTAAAACTTAATAATTGACTTTTTAATGGGTGTGTTTTAATTTACTTCCTGGTAAAGATGAGTTTATCTAAGTGTACCAATTTTCTACTTAACTTCAACCAAGTCCATTTTTTTAGGAGTTATATTACAACTAGATTTAATATTTAGTAAATATTTTATACTTCTTGTTTAAGGTTTGTAAAATTTTTAGAAACAATAACAATAATGAACATAATAAATTATTTATTATCGAAATCTTAATGCTGTTCATGACAAGCTGGTTGTTAATTACTTATTACACTTTTGCTATTGCCAGACCTTTTTGTTAACTAAAGGTTGTTAAATTGTTAACTTACAAGTAATAGCCAAAGTTTAGTAAGAAATTATTTATTTAATTATTAAACATATAAAGATAAACTTTCTTTCAATAAACTGACTTTTTTGTTATTAACAACTCACAATTAAAAATTTAATTCTTGTGTGTCACTAAAATTGTTAAGACATAAGTGTGTTGGGCCATAACTGCCAGAATAACACCATGTTTATAATGCCATGGACATTCTTCTATCAAAAACAATTGTAATTAGTGTGGTGGTTATTGTTTAATACAGAGCATTCATTTTTCCAGAAATAGCAACACCAGTTAAGTAGAAATACAACAGTTAATAATAAAACTGCTTGTTGGTCCAGCAGTTTTCGGCTGAAAAGTGTTAAGTGAGTGCTTAGATGAGAAAAATAATATTGTGAAATTAACTGTTCTTCAATTTGCAATAATGTTTACTTCCTATAAACTTTTCTCTGCCCACAGATACTTACTCCAAACTGTGACTGTGTGATTTGATTGGGGGTAAAACGGGCCTAGTATTGAGGGAACCTTTTTTTAGGGCAGCTTTTATCTGCCCACAGATACTTACTCCAAACTGTGACTATCTATGTGTGATTTGATAGGAGGTAAAACAGGCCTTGTATTGAGGGAACCTTTTTTCAGGGCAGCTTCTATCTGATTCACATCTGAATGCTGCCTCATAGCTGGACCTTCCCTGAGGCATCCTCCATCACCTAAAACATATACAAATATTTCTGAAATTTAGATAACACCATACATGGAATTATTGTATAAAACAGAATCATTTCCACACAACATACAATTCATTAAATTTTCTCAATTACACAGACACACACATTTATAAAAGAATAAAGCCTATAAAATATATGAAAGTGGTTCCTATTGTAACTGATGTCATATTTTCAAAATAGTTCCACATCAGAGGCTACTCTCCACCACACTAAATCATTAAATGCATGTTAAAGTTCTTGTGGATAAAGGCAAAGGAAGTTCTCTTGCTTACCACCAGTTATAAGAGGACTAAACTCAGACCATGAACACCTTGCGCTTACTCCACTAAGATTTGAGCCATCATTTTCAATTCCCTTGTCAACTTCATCCTGCACTGCATGATCCATTTCCAACATACTTTCCCCCCTGCGCATATCTGTAACCAACCAAGGACCACCAGCCCTGAAACAAAATAATGAATTTATATGAAAAATATAACATGTCAATATAGACTAATACACTAAATCCGACCACATTAGTGACACTGACATACTACATTAAGTACTGACAGACGTTTGTACAATTTCTAGTTTAGCATTAAAATCTCCAATACTGTTAATACAGTTGAACCTCTATATTACGAACCTCCAGATAACGATATAACGAATTTTTATCTTGTCCCATGACATTTTAGAAGTTATACTGCTTATTTACCTCTATGTAACGAATTTCGGACCTCTCAATAACAAAGTTTTTTTTTCCATTTCAACCGAAGAAATGTAGTGTTGTATAGGCAGCTCACAATGGCATTTCCAGGAAATTGTTTATTTTCAGCAGGAAGGTCAACAAAACCAAGAATGGTAGGCGAAACACATGTCGGCAATTGACTGCATGTTATAGTTCGGTTCAGTTAACACGTTCAGCAAGGCTAGCATTCTGGCACGCTCTAGGTTCCCTTACAGACAGCTTATTTCCTTAGATACGGTGAGCTCACCGGCACGCTCACTCCCAGGCTAATTGAAACTTCTCTAGTGTCGATATCTGTATAAAGGTTTGATTTTTACGTCAGTGCTTTAAAAGAGTTTGGAGAACATTGTGCCTGAGTTGTTTTTAAATCCGACCATCCCAAGTTAACTTTTGATGCTTCAACTGAAACAATGATTCAGGAAGTTTTATGAACAGACTTAATTTGGTTTAACTTTTATATTTTAATGTTTTTTTTTAGTTTGAACCATTTAACATGACAGAATATCCGGTAAAAACAACGATCATAAAAATTAACCAAGCTTTCTGAACTAACGCAAGAATAGTCCTATTAGAGTTAATAAACCAACTGGAGGTGGAAACAGACTATTGTAAATATGAGTCATTGACAAAATGCTTGGACTCCCGAAAACCTAATGTACATAAGGTAGTAGTAAACAAATGTCAGCTAAGCTCGGCTATAAATAGTCTCGGACGTAACATATGTATTATCTATGTCTCCATTTACATTATCGATCTCTATGGCTTTGGGGAACAAATGTTGCTTTCATAAGCATTAGATAACTTATCATAATAGCCTATACAGAGTAGACTCTATGCAAAATATTGAATGTGGATATCTAATACAATGAAGAAACATCAATAAAACATTTTTAACTACTTGAATTTCAAATAAATTGAGACTTTATAAAACATTATCCTATATTAACATTGGCCTTTTACACTAACTACGCTCGTGATATTATACTGTATCCCTTTTATTACCGCAGGTAGTGCGATATGCGTAAGATGGGGTGGGAGCAATCTTTACAACACAACCTCTCAATAACGAATACCTCTCTACAACAAATTTTTTCTCTGGATAATCGACTTCGTTATACAGAGGTTCAACTGTTTTGACAGCTTTATACACAACACAAATTAATTCTTGTTTCTTTCCTACAAATCATGGTTGTACATTAATTTCACTTTAGAGATTACTTAAATTAAAAGAGATTCTCTTACTGTAACTAACATTCTACTGGCCACATGTTTAACTTTGGTATTAAAAAAATTGCTTTGATTTCTTTCTAAAATCCATTCTTTATTTTTCACTTTATTAACTAATAATATAATCTAGATATTTCCTTCTTTATTTATCTGTTGTTCTTGCATGCTAATGCAGATTTAAAAATGAGTAAGATTTTTGTCGTAAGTTTGCTCTTTAAAGAAAATTATACAACAAAGTTGTAGTGGTTTCATTCCGCACTACTTCAACTTAATGAACATTAAAAAAAACATGAATAATACTGTAAAAAGATTGTTACCATAAACTCTAAAGCAAGCCTATTAGGAATAAACCGGTTTGCCTCATTTGCAATGAAACTGTATCCGTATGCCAGAAATTTACCTCTAACAATGATTCGTGACAAAACATAACAACGCCACTTATGACCGAAGAACGGAAGCAAAAAGGAGCTCTATATAAGAAACTGTCTAGAATTGAAGTATTGACAACCAGTTTGCTCACAACTGATCTCAAAGGTTTTAAATTCTGTTTTTTTACTTGGATGAAAGTACGAACATAACTGACACAACTCAGCTACTGATATTTATAAGAGGTATTGATGACATTTTTGTATTACTGAAGAATCAGCTTACAAAAGGCATGTGTTTATTAAAGGAAAAGACAAAAGGATCAGCCATTTTCTAATAATCTCAACAAACTATCATATGTTTAAAAGTACCTTTGACCAATATTTGTGTTATTAGTACTGATGGAGCACCAAACATGACAGTGACAACATCTGGTGTTGCAGGCATATTTAAGCAATCATTTCCTGGGAATGAAGTTGTGTTTCTTCTTTGAGTCATACACCAAGAAGCTACGTGTAAACCTGCTCTAGACATGAAACATGTGCTTCATGTTATTAAACTTGTTAATAGCATTCGTTCACAAGCTATCAATCATAGAAAAATTTGAGAATTTTTTTGAGTCATTGTAGTCTGAATATTCTGATGTACTTCACGACGCTAAAGTAAGATGGCTCAGTGCATGACGGGTTTTTGAACGAGTTTATGATCTAAAAGATGAAAAATTATCTTTCATGGAAAGAAAAGGAACGGAGGAGTGTGAACATTTGAAAGATATTGTGTGGCTTTTGGACATTTTTTACACACCTTCTCAGTCACACCAATAAAGTGAAGCTTAAACTCCAGGGAGGAAACCAATTAATCCTGATATTTCAGAACATATCAGGGTTTTCAAAATGCAATTGAATCTATTTTCAAAAAAACTAGTCAAGAGAGACTTAACTCATTGTCCAAGACTAAAAACTATTGCAGTTATGGAGGACAAACTTAAGAGCTATAAGGGAAAGGTGAAATTTCTTCATGAAGAATTTGATGAAGATTCCAAGACTTTATTGTGAATCAGTCAAATCAGAATTGCAGCTCAACCTAATTGAGTTGCAATGTACCACTAAACTGAAGCAACTATTTCTCAACGTTTCTAAAATTGAGTTCTACAAGGGTTTGTTGAAATCAAGATTCCCAAACCTGAAATCTCATGCTAAGAAGATAATTGTGATGAATCTGTAAACAGTTTTGTACTATAAAGCTTCACAAAAACAGCATAAAAACCAATTGAATGCCCACCATTTAGCTTCATTACTGTGAATCAGTAAATCCCAGTTTGTACCAGATTATGAAGAACTTTTAGTAACTCAGTCACAGTCTCATCTGTCACATACACCTTAATAAGCTTCTAGTGAATAACCAATTTTTCCAACTTTTTTCTAAGTTTTTTTTAATCATTGAAGCGTATAAGTTGTGTTTGATATAAATATAAAAGTAAAGTTGGGTTTGTTCAATTTTTTAATATTAAACACCTCGGCTGAAACGAGGAACCCGGGAATCAAAATGAACAAGTAGCCCATCAGTGGATCTAAGATGAAAAGGTGATTCTTTGTAATAAAAACAAAAACCCTATCTAGCAATCTTCAAGTATGGGATCATGTAATACAATCAATTTCTCCCTTGTGCTTGCAAGGTCGGCTCTGTTAATGATGGACTGACGTAGGCAGTGATCACTTTCCAATATACTTTAAAATACACCACTCAAAAACAGCCAATGAAGGTAAGGACCCAAATCCACAAACATACAAGATCAAGAGTGCAGCTGGATTTGTTTAGGAAAAAGCTGGATTAATATAAGTTTCAAAACTAAGATCAATGAATAAACATAGAAAAATCAATTAAATTTGCACCACAAGCATGCATTCCCGAAATAAAAAACAGGCAAACATGCACAATGAAATCTGATGAATAGACACTTCCGAAGAGTAGAAGTGTGTTCAACAGTGCAAGTGCAGTGAGCAGGAAAGCTGTGGTACAGTAAGTGCAACAACCTGTAATTATATATTTATATATGCAATAATTTAATTATAGGAATAGTTTTGCAACTCAGGAATAGTGCTGCAACCAGAATAAAAGTTGGTAAACAAAACTGATCATTCCAAAGCACTTTAAAATAATTATACACATACCCTGGTAACCTTTTCAAAATCTCTAAGACTCCTGGTCCATTCCATCTCTGAGCAGCAAGCAATTCTTCTTTACATACTCCAACAACTTGAATGAAACTAACAGATCCAAAAGGAGTAGGTGTGGTTGGTAGCTGTGGATCAATTGACATCAGCATGTGCTGGATACGTGACTCACTGTTGTCTAATGCACAATGCCAAGACACATGGTCCCCGGCACATAACGTGTTACCTACAATTCACACAAAAATCATTTACATATCACTCCTTGAAGCCTATTATAAAACAAAAAAACAAAAATAATTATTTATTTTTCTAAACATATATTTTCTCCTCAACTAGACAAATTATTTTCTTCTGATGAGGTTCGGGTATCACTGATCAAAACTCATATTATATGATTTATCACCAACCAGTGCCACGAAAAATCAATTAACAAAAACACAGATGCATTGCACAAGTAGTAAAACTCGAAATAAAATCCACCTGAGTTAAATAAAAGACAAAGTATTCACATCAAACTCACTATGAAACTTCAACTACTTGTATGAGTTTTGGTTGAACACTGACCTAATATCGAAAGATATGATGAATGGAAATGGCTGGTAATAAAAGCATGCAACATTAAGTAACCATCAATAAATGTGTTAAGGAGAAAAAATAGAGAAAATATTTTGCTTATTGAAACCACCTACAAAGTGTAAAATGTAGGAAAATAATTCCATTAAGATTTTTTACATTACATCCGACAATATTATATATACTATGAATACTGAATTATTTAGACAATTTTTTTAAAAAAACACACATTTACCTGACTGAAAAACATATTTTGCAAGCGCCTGCATAAGTGTTGCAGGCCAAGTGGGAGGCCCTGTTTCACCAATTTCTCTTTTCAATCTAAAAGTCAACTCAAATCCAAAACCACTTGGTGTATCTGGACCTGAGACTTCATGCACCCGTCCATCTCCATGTAAATCTGAGAGGCCAAAGCTAAAATAGACACTCACTTAAAAATACAAATATTTTACCAAATTCAAACCAAGATGTGTTATCGTACGGCATATCTTACAACAACTGCATGCTATATGTTACTTGATACTGAAGATTGTAGAATGTCTGGGTTAGACCAAATGTTAAACTAAATGTATTACATTCAAGACCATACATTTATTGAGGCCATTCCCTACCTCAGGCCATAGCTATTACAATTTATATCGAATTTAATTCAACTTTTACAAAGATATTTTTCAGCTTATTTTTTATAATTGGTTATTTACATTAGTTGTTTGTAAAATTCTTTTTTAGACAAAATCTTTTAACTTTGACAGTTATTTTTTTTTATAAACATTCTCTTTTGACTTTTTAAGCAATTGATTTTTTTTGTTCCTCCATTTAGAATACAGTGTATTACTTAAGATTAATTTAATTTACACCATCTACCTTAATTATCTAGTTCCAATAATTTGTTTACAGATTTTATTCTCTTTTTCTATTCACTACTACAAATTTACAAAATGGTCCAAATCTATGATAACTGTAAGCCAACAAAACTTGTATTTAAACACAACACATGCAAACACACACACACACACACACACGCACGCACCCACCCACCCACGCACGCACGCACACACACACGTACACACACACACACACTCACTTCAATTACACGGAAACAATCTTAATGTCAATCTCAATATGAGTTCAAACTGGATCAAACCTCCTTGACAAAAATCAGTGATATATATATATACAATTTCTTTTAAAGAATTATAAAATTTATATAGGACAGACAATGAGAAAAGAGATTACTAGATATAAGGAAAATATTTTAGATATTAGATATCATCAGTCACAAACATCAAGGTAGTTGAACATTTATACAAACCATAATTTGGACAATGTTAAATCGATTACCAAGGTAAATGATAAAAAATGCTTAATGAGTTAGAAAATATTTTTGTAGATAAATACAAAAATAATAACTTTATGAATAGTGACAATGGTCTTGTAACCCATTCACCATCGAATTAATTTATTATTTAATTAAAAGGCGTAATAATTGTTTGTTACTTTCATACATTTTGTTTATTTTTGAGTAAATTATTAATTGTAAATAATTTTTTTTCTTATACAGTGCACAGTTTATATTTTTCATAATTTGTTGAACTATTTAGCAGTGGAGTCTTATTATTTAAGAAACATCTGTAAATTGACTGTGTAATTCCATATCTTTGAAGATTGTTACCATGTAATTGAAATGGCTATCGGGTTATAATTTCTAATTAATAAATACATTTCTTTTTGTGGATTTTGATTTTTATTATGATTAACAAAATATAAATTGTTTACAATTATATTATTCTGTTTATATCTATGTTATTTATGTGTTCATACCTTTAGAAAAAAATTAATGTTTATATATATAAACTTAAAAACCTGCTTATCCAAATCCAGCTTAAACAAAAACAATTCATTTAAAACGAAAAACAAAATGCAGATGGTGTATAAGGTTATGAATTCTGTCAGTTCATTAAATGTGTCTGTTTAACCGGTGATTAAACAGATCTACATGCTAATTAACATTCATGCAATATACAGTAGAACATCCAAACATCCATGATTCGGACTAATTGAGACCGTGGCCTATGCAGGTTACTCGGACTCTGAAGTAAAATTAAAAGGAGACATTGTACCTGCAGAAAACTGTAATATTATTTACCAAAGAGTATTATCCACAGTATTGGAACATACATATTACAAATTAATGTATTGCATATACAGTTAAACTCCATTCCAATTTATTTCTCAGCAAACAAATTTATCTAATTTTTGCTGTTTAATTTTGAGAATAGCTTTTGTACCGTGCGATCATATAGTCTTTTTAGCATAAGACGCACAAAATTAATAATTTTTCTAAAGAGATTCAAACAAATTAAATATTTTTATCTGACCAACAAACTTTTTTTTAGCAAAAAAGTATTTTTTTTATTTGGAGATAAGGTTTGATACAAATATTTCTTACAATAACAAAGACATAAAATGAGTTAATATTGTTTTATTATTAATACACAGCTCAGTGGCTTAGCCCAAGCCAAAATATACGTTTATTAGAATTGCAATAAAAATTAGTAAAATGCTTTGTTATAATTTTTTAAGCAACAAATATACGGAATTATCTCTTTCAAGTAGAAATAAATCTTTTAATATGATGTTTCTGACAGTTTCATAATACGATGAATAATATCTGAAGTTCTACATCTACACCAAGCATCTCTCTACTGAATTCAATCAGACATTTAGGTTTGGTTCCATCTTTTTTTTTTACTTGTCAGTTTCAGAAGTATGCTCAAATAAATTTCTATTAATCTCCAAAAACCAGCTACAAAACAAAATGCATTTCAACTAACATAATGAACATATTGAACTGAGCTAAATGACACTTGTCACTCTGACAGCTGATGCATAACAAAAATTATTACTTAACTTTATTTAATGTCTGTTAATGTTTTTTAGCTGAATGACAGATCACAGACCAGTTCTTGTTTTTATGAATACTTTACATTTCGATTTTCTGCCCAAAAATCCTTTTCAAGAGCTAAAATTTTTTTTATCTAATATTAAATCATAGCTTAAAATTTATAAAATTCGTAACACTTCATTTCACTACTCTTAATAAATATTCGCATTTGCAAGTCAAATTTTTATCACAATTAATGCAGACAAATAGGATTGTAATTGTAAATAAAATCAATAAAATTACTAAGTCTATAAAATTGTAGCTTACAATTTTATAAATTGTAAGCTATGGTTTAATATTAGATTAATAAATTTTTAGCTCATTAAAAGGATTTTCAGATAGAAAATCGAAACGTCGAGTATTTGTAAAAACATGAATCGGTCTTTGACCTGTCATTAACCTGAAAAAAAAAGATTATTAAATTGATTCTAAAGCAGGAAATCTCAGGTTGGTAGTTCAATCTACTAAGAAAACTTGGTTACAATAAGTACTGAGGATATTTTAAGAAATATGTGAATTGCACCAATTAAGAGTCATGGTTATAGTTGGGCACTTCGTAATACTCAGCAATCATGAGGTCCAGCTCAAGGATATACTTCAATCGATTATTTCCTAAAAATATGATTCCACATGTTATCCAAAACGTTGCATATCTAAAATTGGCTTTGCCCCTTATATTTCAGTTAAGACTATACTCTCTTTTTACTGTTATAAACCTTTATTTTATAATAAAAATTATAAATATAAAAATATTACTGGAACAATATAAATAATGTAACAAGGTTACAGTTACCATATCAAATTTCAGTCTTAAAATACAAAAACCAAAAGCCAAATAAATGTATATAGTAAAAACATTACAAATTACGCACGATCATAGCTACTAAAATAACAAGCATACCTGATATAGTGCCAATGAGGTGAAATGCCTTGTTTAAGGTTTCCTGGATTAGCATACATTGTGATATAGTCCAAAGGGTCTGGTCCACCTAACCTAAACATTACAGCAAGTCTAATGTCCTGTACAACAGTCACACTACTACTAGTAACTTATAAGTAATTATATTATTATTATCAACTATAATTTATAATCATTATACTTACATAAAATCATATTTAAGTAATATTCTTGTTTAAGTACATTAAAGTGTAAGTGTGAGTGTGTGTATGTGTGTGTGTGTTTATGTATTACACATCTTTTTTTACTAATATTACAATGGACCCAGTAAGGATAATTATTTTCTTTGTCCAGAAATCGATATCGGCAAAAAAACAGGATGCCTGGTGATGCAGAAAGTGTTTACAAATACGAGAAAAAAAATAAAACTTGGTAACAATTCCAAAATTACATAAAAGGACAAAAATAACTTTACTTCACAATACTCACAAAACTTTATAAAATCAAGTTCCCATTATAAAACTAAATTCACTACATTAGAATACAGTTAAACAGTATTATAAAGGTCAAACCATGAAGAATTGTCATTAATAATAATAGATATTCTCTGTATTGGTGAACAAGACAAATATACTTATCACATATACGTTATCACAAATATACTTAGTACAAGAAATAATTACCCTAATCTCTGGATTAGGTATACGAAAATTAAATTTACCCAGCAAGTTACAACAATCGATTTTATTATAATTTCAATCTAAAGAGGAGACATTTACTGTCATTGAAGAATCAGGATCAGAAACTTTAATGGTTAGAGCTTGATACATTCTCCATACAATACAACAATATATTACAACATATACCTATGATGTATAAAATTACAACCAAATTTATTCTGACTGGACAGTGTATAGGCACATTTTAATACAGGTATATAGTAATGTATAAAATTACACCAAATCTATCTTGACTGGACACTATACATGCACATTTAATATAGGTATATAGTAACGTTGTATAAAATTAATACCAAATCTATCCTGATTGGATTCTTCATAGCGTATGTCTAGATGTAGTACAGTGACTGTGGAGGGGATGGGGGTGGAATAATTTCTTCCACAATTGTAATTATTTGGTACATCAGTTTTTATTTTTTTTCATAGTCATTAGTCTATGAATTTCTGCATTAGCCGGTAAAATTTATCTGCCAAAATCGCTTACGTGGCTAATCAGTTACCGTGTTTAATTACATGAACTGTATCATTAATAAAAAGTAAAAAATCAAAGAGGGGGCAAGGTGTAAACCCTGAGAAACGCTTGAAGTATCAATGTCTCAAGGATAACTCATTTCATATTTACATTTTAAGTTCTATTGGTAATGAATGATTTAATCCATGAAAGTAATATAATATATATATATATATATATATATATATATATACATCACTTTCACTATATGTATTTAAACAAGATTCTTACTTGGTATTTATGAGAGTTAACTTTCACAGATTGGTATTATCTCCATCATCAAGCAACACTGACCGGGGGTTGTAGTAGACTACGAGTTGTGAGGAATTTCTATTGGCACAAGGTGTGGTATACCGTTATTGTTCTATTTTCGGATTCACTGCACTGTGGGAGTTTTTTAAGTTTGTTTTGGGGCTAATTGTCTATTAGGTTGAATAATTTATCGTTTTTTATTTTATTTGTATATGTTCATTTATGATATTATTTTTATGTTTATAAATTTGTAGTTGTTCCCAGATTGTCATTTTGAGGCCTTTTTGTACTTTTTTATTAGGTGTACGTTTTCTAATGTGGGGAATGTGTGTTTGTTTTTGATGGCGTGTGTAGCTAAGTTTGGGTTTAGGTTTCAGGTAATGTATGCATTGAGGTGTTCTTGATATCTGTATTTTAATTTCTTTTTTGTTTGGCCTTTGAATATTTTAATACAGTCTGGGCATTCGATTTCGTATATTCCGTTATTAAGTGTGGAACATATATTTTTCGGTTGGTTCATTTTATTGATTGTTTCCTGTGTTTTTGTAAGCTATGTTAATATTATTTATTTTTTAGTGTTTTAGTTATTGCTTTTATGTTGTACCCTGTGTATGTGAATGTGGACCATTTTCTTGTTGTTTGTAATTCAATTTTAGGTTGTTTTAATTTAATATTTTAAATTCTAATTTATCTATAGTTTTTTTATTGTATCTATTTTATGGGCTATTTGATATATTATTTGTTTTTCTTCATTTTTTAGAGGCAGTTTTAGCATTCTGTATAAGAGTGAGTTGTAAGCAGCCATTTTATGTTGTGGGGATGGTTAGAGTAGTTTGATAATGTATTACTGGTTTGTGTAGGTTTCCTAAAAATTGAGTATTCAATGTTATTTGTATTTCTGGTTATTGTTTGGCATAATTAGTTTATTTTATTGTTTATTTGTTCTTTGATGATGAATTTTATGTTAGGGTGTAAGTTGTTGATTTCATTTAGGATGATATTATTTTTTATTGCTTTATTTTGCAAGATGTATAATCCGTCGTCAACATATCGTATCCAATGTCTGTTGGGGTCGTGTGTTTTTATGGTTTATGTGATTAATTCGTCAAGGTTTTGGAGGTTGATATCACAAACATGTACTCCAATATACCAATAAACAAAACCATTCAAATAAAAAACAAATTAACTGATCTTAAAACCAACCCTAAATTTTTTCTACCACTAAGTGCAATAATTTTATCTTGTGATGAGGCACCTTTCGGTCGCTTGACCATTGTCGAAAATTTACAAAAAAACCTAACCTCAACACAACACTACAACCTGAAAACAAAAATAAAAAAATCTACCTAAACTATAAATACACCAATAACAAAATAGAAAAAATACCAAATATATATAGAACAAAGAAGACTACACTCCAACATACTAACCAAACAACAAAATAATAAAATTTCTTAGTAACACAAATAACAAAACAAATACAGAAAAATATAACCTATCAGGAATTTACAAAATTACATGTAACGACTGCAACGCATTTTACATAGGGAAAACAACCAGATCATTTAAAATAAGATTTGACAAACATTACAGAGCATTCAAAAATAAAAATACAAAATCATCAAATGTTGCAGCACACCTAATATCACATACATGAAATAACAAATTACGAAAATAACCTAACCATACTCGAAATAAATAATAACCCAATAGAACTAAACTCACTAGAAAGATATCACATTTATAAAAACATACACAACAATTTAATGAACCTACAGACAACATATGTAGACGACGTACTATTCAAAAGCATTATACTCGCAGCTCAAGAAATATGTATGACGTCAACAAATACCAACATCACAGACCGAACATCCACACCAGAAAAATAGAGAAAATTAATTAAGTGATTCGACAATGGTCAAGTGACCGAAAGGTGCCTCATCACATAAGGTAAAATTATTGCACTTTGTGGTAGAAAAAATTATTTACAAGTAATAATTATAATAACTTCATGTATATATATATATTTAACGTTATCCATTGTTTTTCCGTTGCACTGACTTTATGAAGTTAATATATTACTATGTAAGTAATTTTATCCACCATTAAGTGCAATAATTTATAATAAAAATTATTGCACTTAATGGTGGATAAAATTACTTACATAGTAATATATTAACTTCATATATATATATATATATATATATATATATATATATATATATATATATATATATATATATATATATTGTGACATTTTGAAAATAGCAAGTAAGAAAGGCACTATATATAATATAATATAAATATGTAAGTAAATTCAAACCATAAAATAACCAATTATGAAAAAAAGAGAAAAATGTAAACATAACCTAAATTGACAAAATCGTAATATTTAATCAAGTTTAGAACAATAACCACTGTAAATCAAACAATATAATAGAAACAATTTAATGTGTAACAGTTTAAAAAGAACACTAAAACAATGTAAATAAAAATAAAAGCCTTTAAGTGTTAAGAAAAGTGAAACCATGTTAAGATTCACAGAAGTTGACCAAAACTGGATGAACTAGCGTATAAAGTAAGATGCGCGCGCATCGTGAATAGAACAGCTGACAATTTAAACGGAGATATAATATTTAAATGCAGTCACCTGCGAAGAAATTAAAATCTAGTTATTAAGAGCATGAAATGTACAAAAGGCAGTGAATACAGCATCCGTAAAGCCGGTAACAACAATTAAGAAAAGGAAATAGTTTGTTTTAGCCATTTTTGAAATGCTTAGTTAGCGTGGCTTCAGTCCTACACACCTATTCAAGCAAGACGGACGTGTTTTAGAGTTGGCCAGCAAAATTTAACGAATTCAAGCTTGGTGCGGGAGTGTTGGTTTGGAATTGAATTAACACTACGGAATACTTACAAGAAAATAAATTAAAACTATTTATTTAAAAAAAAGGATATTATTAAATATTTGATAAAAGTGGAATCTGCAATCTAAAACACTTAAGTATCTAGGCTAGATCCATTAATACATTTTGAAATTTTGGAATCAGACATTTATAAAAGAAAAGAAATTAGAGGAATTTATTATAAAATTAAACTATAAAAGAAAACATTTAGAGAAAATATTAAGGAACAATTTTACTTAGAAATAGATTGATTTGTAACATAGTTTATAACATTTAAAGATTAGATTTTTTTGTTCTTGTACTTTAGAGTGCCAAATAAGATTTTGGTATTCAAAATTTAAAATCCACCAGATAACCCGAGATTAAGAGAGCTTGTGCTAAATCAAAATTAAAATCAATTTAGGCTAAATTAAATAAAAACTGTTGCTGCCCAAAAGGAGAAATAAAATTTAGAATAATAAGACTTGTAATAAAAGAGGAAACTTATAGAAAATTTGTAAAACTTTAAAAAAGAAAAAAAACATTTGTAATTTATTAATAAAACTTATAATTGTTAAGAAAGTGTTTTTTTTATGATACATTAAACTTGTTATAAAAAAAGAAAAGCTCTAGAAAATTTATTTATCTTAAAATAAATTAGAAAAGTTGCTAACCTACCTTGATTGAAATATTATTAGAAAAATTACATTTTAAAAACTTCATTTATAATATCATAAAAAAAGAATTACTTACAATATATATATATATACACACACACACATATACATATATGAAGTTCATAAAGTCAGTACAACGGAAAAATAATGGACGTGAAATATATAAATAAATAAATATATATATATATATATATATATATATATATATATATATATATATATATATATATATTGTAACATTTATAGAATGGGCTATATAATATTATTTAAGAATTGGAAGAATATATTAGAAATAACTCACACAAAATTTAAAAAGAAATTCATTAAAAGATTGGTTAGATTAAATTGAAACTAAATTTAGGTAAAAGCCTAGATTAATAAACAAGGTATTTGAACTGTAAAATCGATTAGGAAATGTGTTATATCAAAACCCCTAACACATAAATTAAAACAAGATAATCTAATAATAATTATATTCAAACAAAATTGTAAATATTAGTAACATAGGGCATAAGTAACTACTTGAAGGAGAAAGTGAAAAAACGGTAGTTAAACAAATTGAAAGGTTATGTTCTATGAATTTAGCTCAAAACACACACAATTCAAAATATTACAAAAGTAAAACACAAAGACACTTCACACACTAATAATATTAATTAAATAAACACTGGAAGGTTTGTTAAGGATCGGAAAATTGAAACAGTATGTTAACAAAATTAAAACTGGTGAAAATAGTTCGTTGACATTAACAGATGTGAAAGTAAAGAAATAGGTCAAGTTGCAGTCGACTCTAGAGGGAAGGAGCGGAACTTCGTTCAATTAGAGCATATAATTTTTTTTAAGAAGGAGAAGCCGCCATATTAAAAAAACAAACAATTGTTTAAAATCTAAGGACGCGTAGTTAGAGTCAGTCTGGCGTGGGACGCCGAGTAAGGTAGCGAATCTGCCAGGACCAGTCAAAATTCTATTTATTAGAAACTTCGTCAAAATTATACAGATTTGTGAAGAAACTTTACAAGATTGAACAGGGATGAGTGAATTGAAAGAGTTAATAAAGTGTAAATATAATTTAAAGGAACTAAAACGAATTTAAGTGTGTAAAAAGTGAAAATTAAAGAGAACGGAATTCTACGTGTGAGCAAGCAGCCATTCGCCGTTATTTGATAGTTCAAATAGTTTCGCCTTTTTGCTTATTCTAAATTAAAATTTTTCCATCAGGAAAATATTTATTAAAACTAATTTCAAAATTTAGTATTGTTTTTCAAAATTTATTTAATTAACAAAAGAAGTAAAAATATAGCCCATGCTATAAACCCCGAGATTGTAAGAGATCGTAAAATTAGCCAAGGGTATTAAAA
This sequence comes from Prosapia bicincta, assembly GCA_036971475.1. NCBI lineage: Eukaryota > Metazoa > Arthropoda > Insecta > Hemiptera > Cercopidae > Prosapia > Prosapia bicincta. The sequence goes on from JBAIZL010000002.1 coordinate 224,198,291, forward strand.
TTGTGTAACTATAAAATCAAAAGAAATAAGAGTTAAACCGAGTTTGTTAAAACTTGTTAAGTTATAAATTTTTGTTTTGTGTTTATTGTTTAAATGTTGAAAAGAAATGTTATAATAAAGAATTATGAATTGTTCCTGAATGAGTAGTTTTTTGGTTATTAAATAGAAATAATATATCTTCATTTAATAGTATAAAACCCCGTTGCGTCTGTTTTATAAATACTTTACATTTGGCACACCAACGTGGGGTACGATTATTAGAAAAATAATAATAAAGAATAAATTATTCAGGAGTTTGTGTTTTGTAACTAGAGAAATTAATTATTTTCATTTAATAATAAAACCCCGTTGTATCGCGGCACGGAAGAAATTGTTATAATTGGCGCGACAACGTGAGGCCCGATGTAATAAGAGATAAAGTTTATTTAGAGAGATTTTGAAATAAAATTAATTTAGAACTTTTTATATGAAAAACATTTGAACTGGAAATAGATTTAGAAAAATTTTGTAAAATTAAACACTGAGTTGAATAGAGTCAAGGCTAGGTTTATAGTATATATATATATATATATACACGATATATATATATATATATATATATATTGTTTATATTTTGTAAAATAAGTTTACTAATAGCTTAATAAAAAAAAAAAGAAAAAAATATGTCTGATGAAAGAGAATTATACAATTTGCGGGGAGATAAAGCTTAAAAAAAACAGGAAAAGGGACAAGCTTGGAAGTGAAGGAAATAAAAAATGGAAGGCACAGATATGCCAATAGGAAACATTGAGGTAGAGGAAGCTAGGGGACTACCACCTATGCAAACCCAACAAAAAAAACGGGGAAATAATGAGAATGAAGATTTAAGGGAGATGATGAGAACTCTCATGGAAATGAGTGAAAAAGGGAGAGAGGAAATGAAGGATATGAGAAAGGAAATGAAGGATATGAGGGAGGATATGAGAGAAATGAAAAAGGAATTAAATGAGAATATAAACGAAGTAAAAGGAGAGATAAAGGAGGAAATAAGGGATTCAAACAAAAAATTAGAGGAAGATAGAGACGAAATGAGAGAGATGAAGGAGGATTTCAAGTTAATAACACAGGAAATAAGGGAGGATAATAGGAAAATAATAGAGGATGTGAGAAGGGACAGAGAGGAGAAAGATAGAGAATCAGAGGAGGAGATTAAGGAAAATTTTGAGGGAACAAATGAAATAATAGCTGATGTAATAGAAATTAATAAAAAAGAGATAGGAGAAAGAAAGATAACAGATGAGAGTTTTAGGAAAGTCAAAGATGTAAGGGAGAAAATATTAGGAGAGCAGGGAAGGTTAGGAGATAGAAATAAAATAGGAAAATTAGAAATATGGCAAATAAAAAATTTAACCATTCAAACCGCAACAAATAAGGAAATTGAAAAGCTTAATAAAATGAAAATGGTAATAGGAGAAATAGGAGGAGTTAAATATCTGTCTCAATGCTTAGTGGTACAAGGCTTATTGAGAAAATTTATCAGAGGTACGGATATGTTAATGAATGTGGAGGCACAACTCGATTTTGGAAAATGGGAGATGGAATTTAAATATGAGAATAACAGAGAAAATAGAACTTATGAAGCAGATGAGAGATACAATGGTGATGTAAACGGTGTTAAGGCAAGGACAGACGTGGTGACAAGAAAAGAGTATGGTGCCCACAGTCAGTCGGAAAACTAAGACAATAAGAAACCCAGGAATAGAAATTAAATAGAGGAAACAAGTTTACAGGCATTAATAGACACAGGCAATAATATGACATGTATCCAGGAGAAATGGATATTGGAAAATAAAAATAAAATAGGAAGGGAGATATTAAATATAGGTAAAGGAAGCAATATGAATAAACTCTAGGTGACTATGTGTATAAGAAAACGTTAGCAGGAGATAAGTTTTAAGGGATGGTAACTATATCTACGATAATTTATTAGAAACTTCGTCGAATAATGAATAAAGATAAATATGAATCTATGTTAATGAATATTGAAGCATCGTTGTAATAAATAAAATATGGTAATTGTGTATTTAAACTTCGTCGTATTGTAAGGGAGAATCTGCGTTGATAAATAATGGAACTTCGTCGTATATATTATATATTATAAAAGAAATATGAATCTATGATAATAAATATTAAAGCATCGTTGTAATAAAAATATGGTAATTGTGTATTTAAACTTCGTCGTATTGAAAGGGAGAATCTGCGTTGATATATATAAGTATTAAAACAAAATTTATATTCGTTGATATAGGGACAGTGTAATCGAAAGAGCTATAGATATGATCAAATAGAGGATATAAGATTGCAACCTTTAAAAATATTAGATGTTAAACTTCATACAAAATAAACTGAAATGATATAAGAAAATAATTGAACTGGATGTGAGATTGGAAGGGGAGATAAAATACTAACTTAGAACTGAGAGTTAGATGAAGCTAAAAGCAAAATAAATACGAGATAAATAATAAACAAGGAATAAACAGAAATAAGGAAAAGAGAAATGTTATAACCAATTTTACCAAATCTAGACATACTATGACTCGGATAGGCTGGGATTTAAAGACACGGTATCAGAGAGTATATGTTAAATAAATATTGAATCAGACTTATGATTGGAAGGATTCCAATTGTAATAAATGTAAAATATATATATATATATATATATATATATATATATATATATATATAATTATGGAAGGAATTGTAAATACCAGAACATGATTTATTGTTACTATATGTTAGAATTGTTAAAGAATTGTTGATTGAATGTTAGTTATAAGTATATTGTATTGTTAGAAGATAAGTTAAGTAATATGTAGCTTGAAGTTTTCAGCTCAGTATTTGATTGTTAAAGAATTAAGATAAAATTGTGTCGTAGAATTAAGTATAAATGGACGAAAGTGGACAGATGAAGGGGTATAAATGACTTTTAAGTGGACAGTTATGAAAGTGGTAAAGACAATGGACGATAAGTTAGCCAAAGTGTTGAGGTACTTACTCAATAAAAAATGTGCTCAATTAGTTATTAAATAAAATGTACAATTAGGAAATAAATGTTAATTTAAATTTAATTTAAAAAAAAAAATATGTATATTTAAATAAGCTTGTAGAATGTAAAGAATGTGTAATGTAGATATTAGTAATATTTTTTTTAATTTAAATTAAATTAGGGGACATTGTAACATTTATAGAATGGGCTATATAATATTATTTAAGAATTGGAAGAATATATTAGAAATAACTCACACAAAATTTAAAAAGAAATTCATTAAAAGATTGGTTAGATTAAATTGAAACTAAATTTAGGTAAAAGCCTAGATTAATAAACAAGGTATTTGAACTGTAAAATCGATTAGGAAATGTGTTATATCAAAACCCCTAACACATAAATTAAAACAAGATAATCTAATAATAATTATATTCAAACAAAATTGTAAATATTAGTAACATAGGGCATAAGTAACTACTTGAAGGAGAAAGTGAAAAAACGGTAGTTAAACAAATTGAAAGGTTATGTTCTATGAATTTAGCTCAAAACACACACAATTCAAAATATTACAAAAGTAAAACACAAAGACACAGGAAGGTTTGTTAAGGATCGGAAAATTGAAACAGTATGTTAACAAAATTAAAACTGGTGAAAATAGTTCGTTGACATTAACAGATGTGAAAGTAAAGAAATAGGTCAAGTTGCAGTCGACTCTAGTGGGAAGGAGCGGAACTTCGTTCAATTAGAGCATATAATTTTTTCTAAGAAGGAGAAGCCGCCATATTAAAAAAACAAACAATTGTTTAAAATCTAAGGACGCGTAGTTAGAGTCAGTCTGGCGTGGGACGCCGAGTAAGGTAGCGAATCTGCCAGGACCAGTCAAAATTCTATTTATTAGAAACTTCGTCAAAATTATACAGATTTGTGAAGAAACTTTACAAGATTGAACAGGGATGAGTGAATTGAAAGAGTTAATAAAGTGTAAATATAATTTAAAGGAACTAAAACGAATTTAAGTGTGTAAAAAGTGAAAATTAAAGAGAACGGAATTCTACGTGTGAGCAAGCAGCCATTCGCCGTTATTTGATAAGTTAAGTACCTAGCGCTATATAAAAAAATAAACTTTAGTGGACTCTTAGGATAATAGGGAAGTTTAAAATTGTACATTAGAATATCTTGTGATTAATAGTGATAAGAACATAATCCAGTTCAAATAGTTTCGCCTTTTTGCTTATTCCAAATTAAAATTTTTCCATCAGGAAAATATTTATTAAAACTAATTTCAAAATTTAGTATTGTTTTTCAAAATTTATTTAATTAACAAAAGAAGTAAAAATATAGCCCATGCTATAAACCCCGAGATTGTAAGAGATCGTAAAATTAGCCAAGGGTATTAAAATTGTGTAACTATAAAATCAAAAGAAATAAGAGTTAAACCGAGTTTGTTAAAACTTGTTAAGTTATAAATTTTTGTTTTGTGTTTATTGTTTAAATGTTGAAAAGAAATGTTATAATAAAGAATTATGAATTGTTCCTGAATGAGTAGTTTTTTGGTTATTAAATAGAAATAATATATCTTCATTTAATAGTATAAAACCCCGTTGCGTCTGTTTTATAAATACTTTACAATATATATATATATATATATATATATATATATATATATATATTATATTGTTTTAAATTATTAAACAAAAAAACGTATTTTATATTTATATTTATATATATATATTATAAAGTTATTTTTATAACACACAACACAACTCAGGCATTTGTAATTTAAATTCTTTATTACAATTATTTATTAATTCAACAAGTAAACAATTAACACAATAAATAGAACAAAATAACTTAACAAGTTTTAACATAATATACTAACTCTTATTTTCTTTTAATTTTAGAGTTACACAATTTTAATACCCTTGGCTAATTCTACGATCTCTTAGTATCTCGGGGTTATAGCATGGGCTATATTTTTTTTTTAATTCTTAGGTTAATTAAATAAATTTTGAACAAACAATATTAAATTTTGAAAATGCAAAAAAAAGGCTAAACTATTTGAACTGGATTATTTCTTATTTCTTACTATTAATTAACTACAAGATATTCTAATATACAAATTTAAACTTCCTTATTATCTTAATGTCCATTAAAATTGCTTTTTATAGCGCTAATAACTTCAGTTAGCGAAATTTCAGTTAGCTTACGTAAGATTCCATTCTCTCCAAATTTGACTTTTTACACACTTAAATTTGTTTTATTTACTTCACTTTATATATTAACACAGTATTACATTTTGTAATTCACTTCTCCTTAATTTATTTTGGCCAATCTTCTTAACAAACGGTATAATTTAGGCGAACTCTTTCCAAAAAAATAGAATTTTGACTGGTCCTGGCAGATCCGATATTAGAGCGTCACCCACGCTACCTCCAACTCAACTAACTACGCGTCCTTCGATTTTCTTTTAAAATGTTACAAATATGGCGGCTTTCTTCTCCAAAAAACACATGTTGCCTGTAATCTAGTTTGTTTTCTTTTTCTTCACTAAAATCGATTGTCACACTGACCTACTTTCTTGCTTTCACATCTGTGTTACAGCTGACATACCAACAAGTTTGTTTAGAATGGCGTTTTAACTTGGTTAAACCTGGTTGAAACTTACTGTTTCAATTTCCTATCGTCAACAAACCTTCCAGTGTTTATTTTATTAATATTATTAGTGTGTGAAGTGTCTTTGTGTTTTACTTTTGAAATAGTTCTGAATTGTGTGTGTTTTGCTTGGTCTTTCATAAACATAACCTTTCAATTTTCTTTTGTTTACAAACGTGTTCACTTTCTCCTTCAAGTAATTACTTAGCCCTATGTTCCTACAGTTTACAAATTTGTTTACACATAACCATTATTAGATTATCTTATTTTAAATTTTATTTGATACAACAAATTTCTTAATGGATTTTTCAGTTCAAATACCTTATTTACTTTTCTATGCTTTTACCTAAATTTTAACCTAACCAATATCTTAATGAATTTCTTTCTAAATTTTGAGTGAGTTATTTCTCATCTATTTTCCAATTCTTAAATAATATTATATAGCCCATTCTATAAATGTTACAATATATATATATATATGTTGACGAATATTAAAATTGATTTAATTTGTATTTGTATTTGAGTTGAATTTAATTTTCTGGAATTAAATCCTAGTAAATATATCAAACTATAGTTTATAACCCCACTGTTAAGGGAGTTTCCAAGCCCAATGGGGCGGTGGTCTGATGTAATTATTAAATAAAAATAGTCATTTGTGTGAACCAGTGACCCTGAGAATGTCCATGTAAAATTTCAGGTATTTATTGCCTGTTGCCACATGTTATTTTAGGGGGGAAAATTATATCGGGCAACGCAGATAGACATCACAGATACGAAAAAAATAATGAAAACGCTCGCACAGGGAAATACCATTTTTATCAAATTAAAGATTGGTAAAAAATTCAGTGCGGCATAGTAAGAGGTACTACGTCCATGTATCAATGGCGTGCCGTACTAAACCTACATATTTCTAAATATACCTATAAAGTTTCCAGTTAGGATGGATTTGGTTGTAATTTTATACATCACTTACCTATATTAAGATATACCTGTAAAGTCTTCAGTCAGGATAGATTTAGTTGTAATTTTATTTAACATTACCTAATTAGACGTCTACTTCCTCGCAGTAATACTTTGTCACGTGATTTCTATTCTAGCCTTACATGTGTCCATTTATTTAAATGTACAAAATTACAACCAAATCTATCCTGACTGGATAATTCATAGGTATATAAAATTAACCTTCTGTGGCAATAACAAACAATAACTATCAATATAGGTTCAGACATGTTTTTGATTCATTTTATATGCATTGTATTGAGGTGGGCAATGTGCATTTTTACTAGCACTATTAGACCCCGGTTTGGGGGAAATTACAATTTTCCAAAATTTTAAATTTTTGGTTTGTTTTTATAATGCTTTGTGTGACTCTGATGACTTTATGCATCGCCCGGATTATAATTGTTAGTATAATTGTTATTGCTAAAATCATACACGTGTGAACAGGAAACAAGTACAAAATTTCAGCTGAATGGGTCCAATAGTTTTTACATGATTTGAGTAATACATACACCATTGGATTTTTATATACTAGTATAAATTAGTTCCCAATAAATATACCAAACTATAAACTTACTGATTATTGTATTGAAAACCAGAGGAAGGAAAAACTTCTGCTGGTAACATAACTTGCACATAACATTTGTAAAGTATAACTAACCTCAAAAGATGAATAACAAGAAACAATTACTACAATCTGTTAAAAAGTGATCGTTACAGGTGATTATCAGCTGACTAAGCCAAGTATTAATAAATTATAAATAATTGAGTGTAAGGGGGTTTTCAAGGCCAGTGGGGCAATCCCCTGGCGGAATTTCTAAATAAAAATATGCCCAGTTGTTAACCAGAGACCTTAAGAATGTCCATGTAAAATTTCAGCTAAATGGGTTCAGTAGTTTTTATGTGATTGAGTAACACACACATACACAGAAACCATTAATGTTTATATTAGTATAGATATATTATGTTGCAAGCCTATGTCTCTTATTCAATTTGTCTCGCTTACTTTTGTTGGCAAAACATCATTTTACCCTTTTTCTTGTAACCAAATCTGTCAGCTATATATTTTGTACTTATATTGTGGTATGACTATAGAGTAATTTAGTATAATATAGTACTAGTGCATTTACCGTCCTAATTATGTGAAAAGGTACATTGAAGATGTTTCAATTTTTCGAATTTCAACCACTATTTATGGTTTAAAAGCTTAAAACCAATTGTTTCTATTTTAAAATGTATTTTGTATTGACATATGCAACAATTTTTGCAGCAGAATTGAGCTTTTCATAATATTACCATACAAATAATAATTGTTGATTAATATTAAAAGAAATAATAAATGTTTAAATTACTTAAAAGTTTAAATTCCATAAACACTAAAATCATTGTATCTTACCAATATTTAACTAATGCAGCCACTTGCAATGGATTGGTCTGGTCAGGATATATCTGTCTACATCTTAAATAAAGTGCTTCCAAGCCCGGTGGTTTCGGAGGAAGAATATTAAAAGGAAGGTTACGACACTGAACACTATCTTCTTCAACCATTTTATTTATAAAAATTATAAATGTAAACACAAACTCCTGGACTATTGAGCAAAGCCATAGAATAACAAAAGAGAAACTTTATTTTCTGAAGAATTAGTTCAAAGATGATCGTATTATCATTGAATGCATCGATTAACTTCGATTATTTAGTAAACGTTTGAATTTTGTTCTGTGCCTTACATTTATATTTGGTATATAATGTGTACTAAAGGAAAATCTACGAATATACTGATCATTACTTCGTAAATTATTTTACCAACTTTACAGTTGTAAAAAGTCTCAACCAATTACCTTTTTCAAAACCCATAATAAATATTAGAACACCTAATGAATATTGAATCCCTGTCAAACTATTTAAAGTAATGAAATATAATATCTTACACTCTTTATAATCTGTGAGCTGTTTTTCCATATTATATAATGTGTAGATAGGTGTTTGACATTGCCATTGTAGTTATTACCTGAAGTGAAAAACATATAAGGGTATTACCTATTTACATTCATATATATATTTTTACTCATATTAAATCAACTCACTTCATAAAAGAACTTTGCACAATGTTTTTTTTTCCTTTAATTTAATGGCACACTACAAAAAAAATATAATTACATTTAACCACTAAAACGTTAAAAAGTTGAATACTTTCACTACATTCAGAATGAGGGAATAAGATAATGAAAATCTACCATCTATACCTTTGCCAAGTTAGATAATAATTTTGATAATGACATTTCATGGTAGCCAATAAAACAGCATGATACTTCATTTACCTTTATTCAATATTATTTTGAAATATTATATTAATATTTTCTCAGATTTAAATATAACTTTATCTTTATTCGTATTATACGATATATTTACAAGGTTTTCTAACCTTTATTTTTCATTTATAATAATACTTCTATGATATGGTTAAAGACGTTACATACTTGATCTAGTAGAAGTTAAGTTATGTGTATGAAAAAAAATTATGTTGGCTATGGTGACAAGTTTGGTCCAACCTTAAAATTTTAGTTATAGTAGTGCCGAAAATTGTTTAAATATGGAACCATATGATGTTATCGTCAATCAACCTGTTGTGATAGACAATGTAAGATAAAATACCTATATATCTTACTTATAATACGTTAGATCTCAGTGCTTGTTTTCTAAATTGTCAAGTTGACTGATGACCACCTCCACCGATGTATTACCACAGATTAAAAGTTATAAATGTTTGGTTATGAATCATTAACAATATAAAATTATTTTGAGTTTATACATTTTTATTTATTTTGCCAATTAAAGATAGACTCCAGTTTTGCCTACGTGTAATTGAAGTGAAATATCTTATATTCTATTTCAAAATTTATAAATGAATTTTTTTCTGTCAAATTTGTGTACAGATAAATGTCATCACTACTTTTATATTGGTAACCGTTCCTCTGTCTCTTTCGATTATTTCATTTTACTTAAAAATATATTTTAAGCAAGATTGACTGCTATAAGGTCTTAAGATTTACATACCATTATGTTTGAAACCTTATGATGTGTTAGCAAAATGTACATACATTTTGTGTAAATATTTGTAACCAGGCTTTATAGTTGTTTATTATTAACATGTAATGTTATAGATCTTTCATTATTATATTGAATTTTTATGGCTTCATCAACAATTATTGCCTTATTGTAATCATTGGTTTATTTTTGAGGATTTTTGTTTTGCTATGCTATTTTATTTTTACTAATTTTAAAAATACTTAGGTAAGTGAATACGTAATTGCTTACTTGCTGACACGTTAAAAACATTTGTCCCTTTAATGAAGCTAACCCTCTACTTGCAGCATCGGATGTAAAGGCTCCAACGCGAATGGACTTTTGAATGTGGAATGGGGTGGGTTGTTTGAGTTGTGTGTCATATAATAGAAAAAAAATGTTGGCTTCAAAGTGTGTGTGATCATTTAATACATTTTCTTTGTCCGTTGCGTAGTGTTTGTAGATTTCATATTTTTCTAGGGTTGTTAGTTTTTACTCTGTTTTAATGTGTGTAAAACATTTAAATTAGTGTGTATGTCGGTGTGTGTTGGGTGTTTTTTAGGTGTTTTGCATTGCTGGATTTAGGGTTTGTTTGTTTTTTTTTTGGGTAATGTGTTCTTTGAAGCGTGAATAGAATGACCTGCCGGATTGGCCAATGTAGTAGTTGGGACAATCGTTACAAGTTAATTTGTAAATACCTGAGTGTTGTATTTGTCAGTTTCTTTTTGAAAATGTTGTATGTGCTATCTTGAAGTGTTTGTTGTTTTGTAGCATATTTGGTAATGGAGTCTTTTGAATGTGGAGGCTATTTTGTGTGTTTTTGTTGTGGTAGGTGAAGGATATGTATATGTTGTTTTTTGTGTGGTTTGTTTGGGTGGCCGATTGATGGTGTTTATGTTTAATTTTCCTGAGTATGTTGTCTATGAGTGTGTGTTGGTAGTCATTTTGTTAAGCGATGTATTTTATGGTATTAAGTTCTTTGGCATAGTCTTTCTGTAGCATTGGTATATTGATTAGGCGGTGTAACATATGATTAAATGCAGAGTGTTTGTGTTGTGTGGGGTGATTAGATGTATTATGAATGACAATATCAGTAGTTGTTTGTTTTCTGTATATTTTGAAATTATGTCTGGTGTTGTGTTTAGCGATGATAAGGTCTAGAAAGTTTATTTTATTGTTTTCTTCTAATTCGAGGGTAAATGTGAGGTTTTGGTGTATGGTATTAATGTAATTGTGTAGTTGTTTGATTTGCCGTTTGTTGCCGTTGTATAATATTAAAATGTCATTTACTAATTATGTAATAAATTATTTTATTTGTGTGATTATTGTTCTGTAGAATGTATTGTTTGATATGGTGTAGGAATATTATTATTTTTTACTTCATGTAGATAAAACTGAGATCTCTCATTGGTCATCCTATTGTTTAGACTTTCTATAACATAATTAAGGTATATTTAATGGCAGGTTAATGAAGCTTCCATTATTATTGTTTTATTCTTCAACTTTTTTTTTATTTGTGTATCTAGCATTTTACATACAACCACTACCTTTTTGTAAAATATGACTTTTTTATTTTCTTCCATTTTTACATATTCTTTCATAGTTTTGTAGGAAAATGCCATCTGATTTTGATTCAGGTTTTCCCTCGTCATCAAAATGAATGTTTTAGTTCTCAAAACAAAAAATGACATATAGTTGGAAATTTGCCTATGTATCATTAAAGAGGTATTTAATTGTTTACAATTTTACAAGATAAACGGTTGTAAGACCTTTGGACCCTCCTAGATAGATTTGTAGGGGGGTGCGAGAATTCTTTCAGTTGGGAAGGAGGCTCCCTTCAAATTATTAAGCAAATTTATCCAATGGCAGGAAAACGGCCCACATACAGCTATTGATTTTTCCTTCTGATCAGGTTAAAAAGAATGAACAACCTTCCCCTTTCGGGTCCAAGAAAAGTTGGGATCTATAATATGACCTCATTTAAATGTTGAGCTGGCCCCTTCTTGTTTACTCTCTTACTAATAGTCTGATTGTTAGCTTGGATGTAGAATCTAAAAAGCATTAAAGAACTGGTTGATTCTGCAGCGATCAATGAATACAAGTATATTGTACAGAAGCAAGGGAAAATTTTGTTTTGGTTTGAAGCATTTATCTAAGGTATACAGGCAGTTCTTTATTACAAGTAGTAGGCTTGTAGCGACCTCTAGATATCCAGTGGTTGTTCAGGTGACGCAGGAATCGTGGCAGGATCTATCTTCTCTCCAGTGGCGGGTGGAGTTTGAGAAGAGATACATGATGGGTATCAGAAATAATATGCAAGGTTTGGGTTGGGTCAGTCATTGGCCTATCACAGAGGTGGAGCATATGAGGAAGAAAGTTATAGAAGATAGTGGACATGCTATGTCTATGATGGCACAATCTCTAGTGTTGCAGAATGATTGTACACTATTGGAGGAGATGTGTATTCCTCTGAAGTTGCAATTTAGAGCCTTTATATGTGATTGTTCTTCTAAAATGTTAAAATTTCATACAAATGTTTTGCAGACACTCCCAGATCCAATTAAGCTGTGTTGATAAAATCTTGCATCAGATAGCATGTGTAAATTGCAACTTCTGATACTGGCCGCCACATATTGGTAGGGTCTTAGTGATTTTGAAGGATATAATTTATTTCATTGTTTTGGCCAAGAGGAAGGGTTTTAAGGAAGGACTTAAAGCACCTACTGAAGGTGAGTGAGGAGGAGACCAGCATGCAGAGTTCTTGCATTTGGTATACGGAAAGCTACAGATTGAATTATATGTATTGATCCTGGCATCAGACATGAGTTCTGCTTTTTTTTGGGCATTAAATCGTGTCCAGATTTTCTGGCATACTCGTTGACACTCCGCACAATGATGATGGTGGAATTGACGGTCCCATGGGAGTTTAATATTCCGAAGGCCAACAAGAAGTTATTTGTACAATGCCAACAAGTATGAATCTTTGTATTCCTCTATTCGTCAGAAGGGGTTCTCCTGTCATTACTTCCCTTTTAAGATGCGTACCAGGGGATTTTGGCAAAATCTGTCCATTTCTTGCTGAAAGAGTTTGGAATTGGTAAAAATAAAATTAATGAATATTTGAGGCGTATCTCCAAATCTACCCTTGAGGCATCTTGCCGTCTATGGCTACGAAGATGCAACCCATGGTTGTCGAGGAGTGAGAGGAGAGTTGTGGCCATGTAAAACTGCTTTAACCCTTCATAGTTAGGTCTTCAGTCCTTTACTGCTCTTTGTTTTTTGCCTGATAATAGACAGTTTTCATTCAGTGGACCCTCTGTTAAGGTGATTCCACTTACTCTCGTTCAACCTTCTTTAGATAGTTTGCTGCATTTACAGCTTCAGCCTATAATTAATTACTGTAAATTTGCTTCAGTAAGCAAGCATCTAGTTTGCTTAGAAGTATTATGTTATTTCTTTCTGAAATATTTTGTCACTGTTCAATTTTGTCCCTGTAAATTGAACTTCAACTGGACAACCATATTTAAAAATAATTTTTGTAATTTACAATAATTCAGTATTGAATAAAAGTATTAGTAAATTTCTATAAGAACAAAAGATATAAATACACAATTTTAATTTAAAAATTGTACGGAATATACACCTTTCATAATAATTTGAAATAATATATAAGTATGTAATGCATTACTGTATTTTAAAAATAGAGATCAATGTAATTGATTATCTGTTTATGAAATCCTACAGAATGAATACCTTTTTCAGGGTTCAGGTGTTATTAAAGCTGGTTTTGCTGGAGACCAAATTCCAAAATGTTGCTTCCCAAATTAGTAAGTAATGTGTAGATTTATAATTTTGTTACTTTTATTTCTACATCCGTTTTCATTAAATTTTGTATCCATAGAGTAACTAGTAAAATTAAGTATGTTTCAGCGTTTAATACAAGTTTAAAAGGTAAGATAAATATTGCTTACAGATAATTAAAACAAATATTATTGTAACTAATATTAAATCTGAAAACAAAATATAGTGCTAATTTGAATTTAATGAGATAGTAGATAGTACACACATATTGTCCTCCTGTTATGCAAAAGCCTGATATGCAGTTTGAAACTGCTTGACCTACAATCTGTAACGTATCTCTATCTAACTATTGTTACTCACGGCAATTTGCCTGTGGTCAGACATTCCTCTTTATAGTAAATTAAATAAAAATTAATGGAAGCAATGAAAAAGGACAATATATTATAGGTTACTAAAAGGTTACCCAGAGAACTGTGTTATTCCACTAAAAGCAGACGCTTTTATAATCCTGAAAAAAAGAAATATGGCGACCACACGAAAATTAGATAGTTTACGTTTTTGCAGATGTGTTTAAGAAAGGGTTAGGCATGTGACGAAGACAAAAGATGTTGCTTAGCGCTCAATAGTGGGGCCAAACATCTGTTGCTGGTGTAAACCAATTCCTTAATAATAATTGCTATTTGGATTTTTAAATTAGTTATTGAATCTCTTGAGGTAGTAGTAAATAATATATTTGTGTTTTTTAAATATCCTTTTTGTATGAAATGTTGCAGAGGTCTTAAGGATATAATATTTAACTGTTGTATTTTAAACTAATTTCTATTTACATTTAATTTATGTTGTATTTTAAACTAATTTCTATTTACATTTAATTTATGTTGTATTTTAAACTAATTTCTATTTACATTTAATTTATGTTTTATTTTAAACTAATTTCTATTTGCATTTAATTTATGTTTTATTTTAAACAAATTTCTATTTACATTTAATTTATGTTGTATTTTAAACAAATTTCTATTTACATTTAGTTTATGTTTTATTTTAAACTAATTTCTATTTGCATTTAATTTATGTTTTGTTTTAAACTAATTTCTATTTACATTTAATTTATGTTGTATTTTAAACTAATTTCTATTTAGTTTACCACCATAATGAAGACAATAAAAATGCTAATTTTTTCTCTTTAACCCAGCAGGGGTCTTGCGAAAAATAAAACATGAGGGGTTGCACATGGTGGATTCGACCAGGTTATTTTAATAATATTTGAAAACATACTGAACAGCATTTTATTTTACAATAAATACAAATATCATAATTAAGTTTAATGTATTTACTCAAGTTTAACTGGTTTTAATTGTGATAAAATAGTTTTGATTAATATTTTAAGATTTAACGAATTTCATGTTTGAAAAAATGCAAGACTTCAGATAAAGTTTTAGACTTCCTGTTTTGTCTTCAATTGCATAAGCCGTATTGTCCTTCATGTGCATCTTCTGCAAGTTTTCGCCTCTGTGGCTGTAAGCCCAGTATCTCTTCAATGTTTTGTTTCAGCTGATGTGGAAGTTCATCATGTCCATGGTGGTGAAACATGTAACCATGGCATAGCTCAGTAGCAAGTTGTTTGAGGAAGTTTCGCCAGACTATATTGAAGTCTTTTTTAAGCAAGGTTTTAACTGGCCTTGTACTCATCAGCAACATTTACTCCCCCTTTTGCAAAGTTCTAAAATGTTAGGATGTAAGGTTTGTTTTTATCTTCAGATTCTGGATTTCATCAATATTATGCATAGTTGAGATGAGAATAACTACTTTGTTCTTTTGGCAGTAGGACAGTAATGTTTGATTCTCTCTAAACAAAAAAAAAAATATATTGAGGTTACAGGGCGATCTTTTCTATTTATGAACCCCTCAGGGGAGGAGCGGGCTAGCCGCACTCACTAAGAGGGGTTTGGCGTCCCTCGCGGTACCCCAGCCAAACATATACACTACCAACCACACTCAACTTCACTATTACACATTAATATACTTTCTACAGACACCACATATTCAACACAATCTCTAAACATTTCAACACTTACACCTTCTCTTAACTTGACTGGTCATAACCGTTGCGCGTTGGGAGCGCTGAAAAGTCCAGAGCTCGATAAACTCTTGTCTAGGATGCTGATGTGAGCTTGCTCTGCCGAAGACGTAAGCGCGGTGTCTGGTCAGCGGCTTCGGTCCTTGGTCAGGGAGTGTCCTCGGTGCACGGGTGTTGGAGCCTGTGCACAGTATTACGAGTTTTCGACTGATGCCCATCCATTCGAGCTAAGGAGAAAAGCTATAGGCCTCAGAATTCTGAGAGTTGGAAATGATTTTTATGTGATCCAAGAGTGTAACGCTTAACACGATGGCTGGTGTTAAAAATGTATGAATCCTAAAAACACATCAAATGGTGTTAGTCTTAAGAGGACACGTCAGGATTCACCTGACGAGCCTAAAGTTGATGATTTAAGCAAGAAGTTGATGGTGGCAACATCACCGGCATTGCCATCACCAAAATATTTGATAATTTCTAGTGCCGAAGAAAGAAAGGATTTGTCCAGAGTCTCTCCTTTTCTTATAAATAAGGCCCGAATGGGACACTGCTCATTAGAACTAGTAGAGAGAAATAGACGCGGGCTCTTTTAAAAACTACTTCCTTTATTGACCAGGTCACGGTATCTGTGGCTCCCCATAGATCCTTGAATTTCTCAAAGGGGGTAATTACATGTAAGGATTTGATGTACGTCCCAATAAACAAAATCAAGTCTGAACTTTTGTCACAGTCCTTTACGGACGTTGTCACCATTATGAAATCGGATAAAGGCGAGAAAGTTGGAACAGCTTCTTTTATTCTTACTTTTGGAAAACCGGAGGTACCTGATTATATTAATGCAGGCTACCAAAGTGAGGCCACTTGTATCTAACCCTCGGCAATGCTTTAAGTGTCAGCGTTTTGGACCCATTACTTCTGAGTGTTCTAAACAAGGTGTATGCGGTCACTGTAGAATGGAAGGCCATGTGGAAACGGATTGCGTTAACACCCCGAAGTGGGCCGACTGTGGTGGCGATCACCTGGCATGATCTTATAACTGTCCTCACTTTAAGGAGGAGAAGGCAATCCCGGGCATTATGGCTAACCAGAGAATATCGTTTTCAGAAGCAAAGAAAATCTTCAAAGCTACATAACCGAAGGTTGACGGTAGATTATATGCTTGATACCGTGAGCACTATGAAAACGTCCTGTTCTAACTATGCTGACATGACCAGAAAAATAAAAATTTTAACCGAGCAAGTTACTTATTTCTGTCTTTGGTTACAAATGGCTCTCCATTAAATTTAGTTCAACCAGCGACCACGTCGAGTGACTTGCTTGTACGCAGCAAATCATTAGCTGACACAGGTATCTACGCGGAAAGTAAGTTGACAACAGGCAGTAATAAACCTATTGCGCCAAAGTAAATGAATAGGACGGTTAGAGAAAAACAACTCCAGTACAAGCAAGGATCGGCACCGGCAAAAACGATACTACTAAAGGAGGGCCACAAAAACCACTACTAAAGGAGGGCAGGGTAAAACCACCCCTACTAAAAATAAAACATCCTCAGATTCTATCCCCAAGCAAGTGGATATGGAATTTGAGAACTCTAAGCCAGGAACGCCTAGGAACATCCCAGTTAAGAAAAAATAGAAAACCAATAGGTGTCAAATCAATCCATTGCTAAATTGATATGACTTCAATTAGCAAATCAGTGATACAATGGAACATAAACTGCATTAGGAGTCACATGGAAGATCTAAAAATACTCATGCGAGATGTATGTCCAATGTTCATATGTTTACAAGAGACACATCTCCACGAATCACAAACTTTTCATGTAAGGGAATATTCAATTTTTCAATCCGACTTCGTTACAGAAGACCGAGCTAGAGTTGGCGTGGCCATCCTAGTCTGTGACTGTATCGATGGTGTATCTTTAAACTTAATAACACCCTTACAAGCAGTAGCGGTTCAAACAGATGTCCTGTATAAGTTCACTGTGTGTTCATTCCAATTACACAAACTCAAGGAAGAAGCAATACCTTTAACTGTTGGGTTGTCTGGAGTTTCTCCATTAAACACTCCTTTCTCTATAGGGGAAATGGAGTCAGCTTTTGCGTCAACGAATGATTCTACACCAGGTCCTGATTCCATTGTATATTCCATGATTAATCATCTACCATCATCAGCAAAACTAGTCCTACTTCAAATATACAACCGTTTGTTCGAGGAACAGTGTTTTCCCAATGCATGGTTAGAAGCAATCGTAATCCCTCTTTTAAAACCAGGTAAAGACAAAAGCAATCCCAGTAGTTATAGACCTATATCCCTTACAAGTGTCTTGTGCAAGCTACTGGAGAAGATGGTCAACCGACGTCTTTTTTGGTACCTAGATACCAATGACCTTATTTGCAACGAACAGTGCGGTTTCAGGCAAGGTCGATCATCTGTTGATCAATTGGTTTTGTTAGAGTTGGCTATTCAAGATGCCTTTCTCTTACGTTAAACACTCGTCGCTGTTTCTTTCGACCTTGAGAAGGCATATGATATGGCTTGGAAAAGAGAGATTTTGAACACTTTGAAATCATGGGGTATACAAGGAAACATTCTGGCGTTCGTTAACTTTTTGTCGAATAAGTATTTCCGTGTATGTCTCGGAGACACACTGTCGTACAGTTATCTACAGGCGAATGGTGTACCGCATGGCAGCGTGCTGTACTCGGAAACACAAAAGCAGATCAAGCGGAGAAGAATGCAACACGTTTGGTGCCCGTTACTCAACAAGTTATGGCATCTGATTATGTGTGTTTTGCGAAACATTTACTGGTCGTTGCTTGGAATGACGAATGACATACTGTGATTCAGAATAAGCTGAGGGAAATTAAAGATACCGCCAATCCATGGAGGTCTTCTATTCGTTCAAAGCGTAGGGAGAAAGTGGTGGTTACATGCCTTTGCGTTGGCCACTCTTTTACAACTCATGGATATTTGATGCGTCTTGAAGATCCACCAATATGTCAGTATTGTGGAGGTATCTTCACAATAAAACATATTTTGGTTGATTGTTTTGGAGTACCTAATACTCGTGCTCTTTTTAATTTAAAAGGTGGTGCTAAGGGACAATGCCTTGGCCATTGACCGAGTGTATACTCGGTCAAAAATTTAAAATTTAATATTAAAAAATATATGATTTTTTATTTATACATGTATTTCTTTGTGTGTGTTTTGGGTATAGTTTTTTTAAATTTAATATATTTTATGTTCTTGTTATTGTGCTATTAAGATTTATTTATTGTTAAATTGTTACCTATAGTTATGTTTTTAATATTGTTACTATTTACTTACTGTTATATTGTTTGTTGTTGTTATTTTGTTATTTATTGTTTTATATTTTGTATTGTTATTTTTTCAATATTTCTATTTTCTACATTGAATGTTTTTTTATTGTTATAGATTTATTGTTATTTTTTGTTATTTATTGTTGTTTCTCTTTTTTGTTATATATTTATCGTTACATATTTAATTTAATTTTATTACTGTTATGTTTAAGTTATGTTTGTTTTGTAATTTTTGTTTTATGTAAATTTTTCTATCTAAAATATTACGTTTTTTGTCTTAGTTGTTGATTGGCGATGATAACCACAATTGGTTTTTTTCCAAGAAAAAAAATCTATTTATGAAGTTCAGTAGAATGTGTAGTTTGTTTTTCCGCAAAGTTCTTACAAGAGTCAATTTATCCACCCTCAGTAGATGTTCGGCAAGTGGTGTTGAAGTATACCAATTATTGGCTGTAATATTCCTTGATGTACCACAGATAGGTCGATCAAGTCTGTCTGATACTGCCTGCTGGCTGTTTACCAGCATATACCTCTGTGTTGATGGTATGAAAGGTTTTTGCACAGGTCATTGCAGAGATTTGTATAGTATATTTTGCAGGTTTATTTTTACTGTTTAAACATACATCTTCCACTCTACGATTCTAGAATTTCATCTATCTACTTACAATAGTAGAGTTTGCAGTACATTAAATTTGTCAAAATCCCGTCCAAAAAAATCACTAACAGGGGCTAGTTTCTCTGTCAGTATTCTCTGGCCCCTCATTTGAGCATCCTGAAAGGTTAAATCATTGAAGGAATTTTGATCATTGAAGATCTATGCAGCTTCTAAAAAACGGTACACCTGTCTCGTCTGTGTTCCATGAATCATAAAAATTGAGATGTTAAGAATGAAGTAATCCGGCCATATACAAAATAGCTATAATTGCTTCCAGTTCAATAAATGTCATTGGTGCAGAAACCTATGTATGGGAAAATTTTGGGCGGATGTATGAGCTGGTTGGTGTATTTTAAAATATCATTTAAATACCTTCTGTGAAATATAGCTTTCAGACAGCAAGAAAATATTTCAATTCCAAATGTGGTCTTATACCTGGTAAATGCCTAGGTAATTATGAGCGCCCATATGCCTGTTTGGAGGAGGATATTGTAAGTCCCAATTATGGGTTAATACAACCATTAAGCATTTCAGAGTAGTTTTTCCTTTTCATACATTATTTTTAAATGAATGTTTTTATTTTTAGTATTGGTCGACCCAAACATGTTCGTCTAATGGCTGGAGCACTAGAAGGAGATTTATTTGTAGGACCAAAAGCAGAAGAACATCGTGGCTTATTAAGTATTCGTTATCCAATGGAGCATGGAGTAGTGACAGATTGGAATGATATGGAGCGTATTTGGCAGTATGTATACAGTAATGACCAGTTACAAACTTTCTCAGAAGAACATCCTGTATTATTAACAGAAGCCCCATTAAACCCAAGAAAGAATAGGGAGAAGGCTGCAGAAATTTTTTTTGAGACATTCAATGTTCCAGCACTCTACGTATCAATGCAAGCTGTATTAAGTTTGTAAGTAAGCTTTTTAAAGTTTGCTATTTCTATTTATAATTTTTTGCTTATTTATGTTTATGCTTACCTTAAAAGTTTTACTCCAACGATAATAAATTGTCTATTTTGTAGTTTACTAAAGAGAAAAATAATTTTGATCATAGTCTATTTAAGAATAACATGTTATTATGAACTTAACATATTATTTAAGTCTAAATTTAATATGAAGAATTACCTGATAATTGAGAATCTCAAACATTTTGTGCAATGTTTGAAATTGAGGTCACCAGCCATTAGGATAGGGTTTGGAGAGGAGAGAAGGAGGTCTAGGTCGGTGGGGTTAAGGTAGGTTCGAACGAACTCTTTCCCGACGAAAGTGCTCCCAGAACTGTTGGATATCAATCCTATGGACGACGTACAACGTCAGTGAGAAGCGATGGCGAGGACTGAGGTGGGATTTGGAGATGAATGTGATGTCCACATCATACTCCATAAGGAAGGATTGTAATTAGGATTTCCTTTGGCGATCACACGGAAAGCACTAGCCATGGCTCAAGAGGATGGATGAAATTGAGGTAAGGATGATGGTGATGAGTGACTGCACATCTCGAGATTGAAACAGTTATGGAATAAGTTCTTGAATGAACTGTCCCAAAGCTCCGTTTGAAAGAACAGGGGATCCGGATTGGGGTGTTTGGAAGGGAATGGAGATGACTGGGTAGGGTTTACGGCAGGTACTGGAGACTGATGAACTGTGGGTTGAATTTGAGGTAGTGCCGGAATGGACACCAGTACAACTTTCAGAGCTTGATATGTAGGTAAAGGTATGTCGGAAACTGCACTGCCGAATGTTTTGTGTAATGATTTTGGAGGAGGTTTAAGAGGTTGAGCCTTAGTGATTCTAGTGGCAGATGTTGGAGGTTTTTGGGTGAGGGTGGGAGGTCGAACTACCTGTCCCTTCGCTGACGCCTCTTGTTCCTGGCGGTGGACTGTATCTGAAGTCGCTGGCATCCTCCTCTGTCGATGGAGTAGCTCTTTGTAGTGGGGGCATCCTCTGTAATTTGCGGTGTGAACCCCTTCACAGTTGCAGCAGCACGGGTTCTCTTCTGGTTTTTTGAGATCCAAGGTCTTCTCATGGGACAAAGAGTTGAGCAAAATAGTAATTCATGGAGCTGTGTCCGTACCGTTGGCAGTAGAAACACTGGGGTATTCCCGGTCGAGGTGTGAAATAATCGATTATGACTCTAATAAAGAACAGCGACTTTAGGTTGTAGATGTCGGCTGCCTTGATATCCTGTCTCAGTTTGACAAGAAACAAGTTCACGGTTCTTTTGTCTTTAGTCAGTAGGGGTGTCACGTGGTTCACGGTGAACCCCAGTGATTCCAACTTTTGGTGGATTTCAGTAGGGGGCGTATCAAGTGGGATTCAGTGTATGACGACCTTGAGCTTGTGAGGACTAAAAGGTATGATATCCCATTCCTTTACTTTCCAGTAGGTGCTGAACAGCGCGGAAGTCGTCAACAGTTGACATCATGATTTTAAATAATTTCCCCTGACATTTAACATCCAGGGGATTTTTAATTGCGGCTTGCAACTCTCTGGCCAATTCCAGCCACTTTTCCGGCGATGATAGGACAATCGGGGGAATTTTTAGTGTTGGAGGAAGTTCCACTGTCGTAAGAGACTCAGTCTTCGAGGCAGATAATTCAGAATCGGATAAGCCAGACATCGTAACCGTGTTTATTATTGCATTTTGTAGCATTGAGAGGCACCGTAACAGGGAAATGCACAGGGCGTTTTCTGACTCGGCCAGTCTTAACGGCACATTCAGATTGTGACGTGGATGGTGGTAATTCTGAAGCGCTGGTGCTAGAGATGGTTGCCATGGCTTCTTCTTTTTCAACTGATATGTCAGTAGTAGACATATTGAACAGAAGGAACAGTTAATTAAAGATAAACCTAGCACAAAACGTACTAGGAATATCCAAACACATTAGAATAAAAATTATTGTAGTTTATAAGTTGGGGGTAAGCAGAACACTATTCACAAACACTATAATAAATTTTTCAAAAACTGTCGCTAGTTTATATATACTAAAAGTAAAAAATAATGAAATAATTATTTTTGCAAACTATTGCTGGTTCATAAAAGTATTTTTACACTGCCTAAAAGAATAATTAGTTTTTAAACAAAGAGTTACACACAAGGATTCACATAAATACTGATAAAAGTCTGACACTGGTGGTGAATCACTTCCAGGAATCGATAAACAGTCAGTCGTAATAGCATTACGCACGCACACGTCACTCGTTGCCAAGGCAACGAACCACTACAACCAACGACATGTCTTTACTGTGTGAGATCTCAGGAACGTAATGATAAAAGCTATAACTCAAAGAAAGTTTTTGGTGAAGTGTAAGGGGTTTGATCTTATGCCTCCTCACATGACTCATTTGAACTCTAAATGTAAGAATTTCATAGCACAACAGCCTTGAAAAGGGCAACCAAAAATAGTTGCCAAAACGTAGAAATGATTAAATAAACTTCACTCAATATTCAACCGTTTTATCATTTATTCAATATTTATCTCAAGTTCTCAAATATACATAATTTGAAATTTTACAGTTTTCATATCAACTGTTTCTATTTAAATCCCATTCAGCGGTATGTTTAAGTATTGGTACCAAGACATATCTGTCACAGAGCAAAACCCAACAAGGTTTAATAGTTCTGTAGTTCCAACTTGATTGTGAACTCTTAATGGTTTCTATGACTTCAAGTTGGTTTTCGTCTCTATAATTGTTACTTTCTTCCACAGTACGTCTTGTTTAGGATCGTTGAGCCTTTACAAAGTGAGACAATTTTTTGAGACTTTTTTGAACTGCTGTCTCATTTAGAAATCCTTTAGTTCCTCATTGTTTCCTTTGCTTTTAAATATAGATTCTTGCATACAGTAATACCTCGACTTACGCTACCCCGTCTTGCACGATTCCCAAGTTATGCGGTTTCAAATCATGCTGTCCGAGTTACGCAGAAACTGGCCTGCTCTGGAAGTAAACACCTAAAAGAACTTTTATAGTGCATGAAGAGAAAACATTTCCAAGTTTTAAGGTTGTAAAAGACCGATTGACAGTGATGGTTGGCGTAAATACAGCTGGTGATTGTAAGTTGCAACCTCTCATAAGCTATGAGACAGAACAACGAGATCTGTGTTGAAGATTTTTAGAAACAATTCAATGTTTTAGATGCTTTGAAAATCATTGAACTATCTTGTAATGAAATTTTACAAAAAACTTTGAATGGCGTTTGGAAAAGCTGATGTACTATTTAATAGATTTTTATTCTAATAAATGCTGACGTTTCTGAACATCTAATGAATAAATTCTTAAAAACACAACAATGTAACTAAACTCTTGAATTTTGTAGTCCATTACGTTCTGTGAAACTTACTTAATCACTTTAACATTATGACTATGCAATCTTTAAATTTTGTAAATTTGTAAAAACGTACTGAATGTTTTTGATCGGAAAGTGATTAATGTAACTAAATTGGGAAAATTAATAATGTTTATGTAATAACCTTAGTTGTAATGTTTGTGAAAAGAGAGAAGCCATCATTTCATGTCCATTGAAGTGTTCCCATCATCTGCCTTTATTTTCCAGTGATTTGGACCGTCCATTCTAGCAGGAGGTATTTAACAAACTATTTGTAATATTTGGATCAGTCAGAAAACCATTAATATGAAATTGAAGATGCTATCCAAAAGTATGAGGTGCTTTCTAAAAGTTTGAGGTGCTTTCCAAAAGTTTGAGGTGCTTTCCAAAAGTTTGAGAAATATTATTGTTTGATAACAATACTTTCGGAGGACCAATAATTATTATAATTATATAAATTAATAGTTTGTACTTACGTGCACCATGGAATACACACACTTATCGCACTCGCGTATTTAAGCGATTTCTGGCCAGAAAACTTGTTCGTATTCCACGCACTGGTCACATTCGGTTTAAACATTAATAAAATAGTAGCATTCACGTATACTAGTACCTAAGGTACGGAGATTGAAAAGTATAATAATATACTAGAACGTAGGGGTATCGGTCTACACTCCGGAAAGGTCTAACTTGCTCTGCCGTTCAAACTACAGAACAAAAACCTTATCACAGGTGAGCTTTGTCTGACTTTGGCGGCGGGTTTAAAATAAAAGAAATGAGTCTATATTAATTTTAAATACGTAACAATTATTATAAAATTAAAATAGCTTACATGACTAAAATTCACTGTTTCTTTGAAAGTATTCGACTTTGAGACTGTTCAACAGTCTCGGTATGGATTTTGCAGCATTGTGTCTCATGTTCAAATTATCTGACATTTCTTGCCAGGGCCTATATGACATTTGTACGATCCGCAACAATAGCCTCTCACACTTGCTTCCACAAGCCTGCAATGAGTATCTGCAGCCGTTTTTTAAGCTTAAAGCAAAATTTGATCCAGGTTTTTTGCTCTTTAAAATCTTTTATTCATAAAATCACTGAAACTCTCACTGTCAAAACTATACTATTAATTACTTCTAGTGTCAGCAAGCCGTACCACCAATATTTTGGAAAATAACAAGAGTGGTGATGAATTTGATCGTGATTTGGAAGATTTGGTGAAGGTCAATCTGAAGATGACAACAATCGTGATTCTATTGTTTTTGTAAATACAAACCAAGCTGCTACAAACTCGGGTGATAAAAATAAAAACTTATTAAAATGGTATAATACAGTTGTACCAACTTGTGTTTCAAGAAACTCAAGGAATATTGATGCCAGTTCTTGGAAAGAGCATACAAATTGACTTTCCAGATGGGAATCAATGAAAATTTTCTGAAAATTGTTAAAACACAAATGTTTATGCAATTGAGGTTTTTTAAACCCCAAAACATCAATTCTCAAATCACTATGAGGAAACTTTAGATGAGTTGAAAATTTTTTTGGGTCTGTCGTTCGATCTAAGTTGTCAAATTGACTACTGGAATATTGACCTTTTGTTTGATATTCCTGATTTTAGAAAACATGTATCTCGAAATAGATTTCTATGAGTTTTTAGCTGTTTCCACATTACAACTCCTAAAACTCCAACAGTGCATTGTCTTGGAAAAAATAGATCTATGGTAATGTTTTTTTAATATCAAAATGATCAGCATTTACTACTCCAGACAATAGTTGTTTTGTACAAAGCTATGGAATTACAGTACTCTGCAGATCAAACAATATAAAAAATAAACACCATAAATATAGGAAGGAATTGTTTATGTTTACTGAGGCAAATGGGGTGGGTTGAAAACTTCATATTTACAAAAACACTTTGTACAAGCACTTTACCATAAATTGTTGTATGTAATGGACAAACTGTATATTTAGATAACTACTATAATATAGTTCAGTTAGCTACCTAGCTTCCTACCTAGCTGTTACAGGGGAAAACCTATTGTGCTACAATGCTAAAAGTTGACAAAGAGAACAATCCAACAGAAGTAAGATTGCGGAGAAATTTGAAATAAGGGGAAAGTAGATCTGTTCTATGATAAGGTGCTTGTTGGAAAATGCCGAGACAAACGTAATGTTCAGTGTATTAGTACTCAGAACGTAAAGAGTTAGAGAAAAGTTGTAGCTGTAGTTGCTTTCATTGCCTTTATGTATGGAGTAGGCTGACCTGATGACATGTCTTGCTACTCATTTGCATGTAGAACCATATGACGGTAAGAAAGATTGTTTATACATGTGCTGCAGACAGGCTGGATATACACACAGTCTGTACATAATAAGCTTTCCAATTCTGATCATTCATGCTGTACAACTTACATTTGCATGTAGAACCATATGAGGGTAAGAAAGAGTGTTTATGCACGTGCTGCAGACAGGCTGGATATACACACAGTCTGTACATAATAAGCTTTCCCATTCTGATCATTCATGCTGTACAACTTACATTTGCATGTAGAACCATATGAGGGTAAGAAAGATTGTTTATACACGTGCTGCAGACAGGCTGGATATACACACAGTCTGTACATAATAAGCTTTCCCATTCTGAT
The DNA here is from genome assembly GCA_036971475.1 of Prosapia bicincta. Classification (NCBI taxonomy): domain Eukaryota; kingdom Metazoa; phylum Arthropoda; class Insecta; order Hemiptera; family Cercopidae; genus Prosapia; species Prosapia bicincta. The sequence goes on from JBAIZL010000002.1 coordinate 224,224,858, forward strand.
CATTCATGCTGTACAACTTACATTTGCATGTAGAACCATATGAAGGTAAGAAAGATTGTTTATACACGTGCTGCAGACAGGCTGGATATACACACAGTCTGTACATAATAAGCTTTCCCATTCTGATCGTTCATGCTGTACAACTTACATTTGCATGTAGAACCATATGAGGGTAAGAAAGATTGTTTATACACGTGCTGCAGACAGGCTGGATATACACACAGCCTGTACATAATAAGCTTTCCCATTCTGATCGTTCATGCTGTAAAACTTACATTTGCATGTAGAACCATATGAGTGTAAGAAAGATTGTTTATACATGTGCTGCAGACAGGCTGGATATACACACAATCTGTACATAATAAGCTTTCCCATTCTGATCGTTCATGCTGTAAAACTTACATTTGCATGTAGAACCATATGAGTGTAAGAAAGATTGTTTATACATGTGCTGCAGACAGGCTGGATATACACACAGCCTGTACATAATAAGCTTTCCCATTCTGATTGTTCGTACTGTACAACTTACATTTGCTAACTGTCATCCTAATGACACCAAGATTTACTACTCGTACTTATGTTGTCCATTCTATAACTAAAATTGAAAAGGAAACAAAAGGTACAAGTGAATCTAAGTGAATTAGCAGAAAAGAATGCCAACAATGTACGAAGGATAAAATACAAAGACTGCCCTGGACAACCTGGGTTGTGCCTTCATTGTTTTGACAAATGACATAAAAATGTTTGAATAGATGTAAATAATTGTATAAAATAGTAGGAAATAAATGTTTTATTAGAATAGCCAATGCTTCTAATGTGATGGAGCCTTTTATTACTTATCAAGCACATCTTAGTTCACACTTTGATCAGAGTGTTCGGCATCTAGTACAAATTTTCGTACTTGAGGTCAACCTTCTGATCAGAGTACAATTATTTAGAAAAATTTTTAAACTAAAATATAACACGTATGTCCTTACTGAACTACTTTTTCATCAATATTTCTAGAATGAAACAAAAATAATTGAAAAAAAAGGTACGTCGTCCATGGTTTTAAAAATACGGCTTGGCACTCAACCTGTTCAAATTTTAACTTTGTTTTCCATTTGTTTAATTAAATACATTGATTATATTTTTTCTATAAATAGCATATAGCTTATAGTTTTGTTATACTAAATAGATATGCAACTGGGCGAACAACTGGAGTGGTTTTAGACGCAGGTGATGGAGTTACTCATGCTGTGCCTATCTATGAGGGCTTTGCTATGCCTCATAGTATAATGCGAGTTGATATTGCAGGCAGGGACGTATCTAGGTATCTTAGGTAATGATTTACTTTTATTGCAAATTAAACAAATATTTTGTTAAATGTTTTACTGTATTAACAATTTAAGTTTAAATTAGACCTAAACAATTAAATTGAAATAATTTTGGCAAACAGTATGCTTTTACAAATGTGTGATTGTGTGTATCAGTATAAAAATTTATTTTCATAGTGATAATCATTAAAAACTAATCTCATAACTTAGCAGAATATTGTCCAAATAGTTGGCTGTAAGGCCATAATTTTCTGTTGTTATAGTAAGACCAAAATAACAACTGAGAACACAGTTTACTGGGAGTGTTGATATAGTAAGACCAAAATAACAGCTGAAAACATTTTACTAAGAGTGTTGATGTAGTAAGAGCAAGATAACAGCTGAAAACAGTTTACTGGGAGTGTTGATATAGTAGGACCAAAATAACAGCTGAAAACGTTTTACTAAGAGTGTTGATGTAGTAAGAGCAAGATAACAGCTGAAAACAGTTTACTGGGAGTAGAAACAATGAATGGCTGTTATAAAGAAAAATTTCATCCCATAGTGTCCTTAACCCATTTCAAATTAAATGTTTTGTGTCACTAACAACTCAGCTGGTGCAAATTAATTCCTAGCATCAATTGAGTTTTATAGCACTACAAAATATTGTCACTTATAAACCACTAAATATTATATATTTCATATGCTGCCTCTTTTATTATTTACCTTAGTTAGTTTATTATTTGATAATTGATTATTATTTTTAATAATTAGTAAACAATAAATTAAAAGATATGATTTATTGTTTGCATTAGGTTACAGGCTCCTACTGTTATTGTTCACTTCAGATGTACATAAAATACACGAATACAAATATTTTCAATATTTAGGTGTAGTTTTTTAAATTAAAATTTCACTTAATTCTGCAGATGCCCATAGATTTTTTGTTCACACAATATGACACAAGAAAAAGATCAGCTACTGACCAACACAAAGTAACAACTATACTGAGCAAGAAAGTCCACTTGATATTAAAACTTATGCCTTGTCTTATGTCTGATGTAAGGTCAAGGTATAGGCTGTAAATATCTATCCTGCAAGTTTTGAGAGACCATAAATACCCTGTCTCGTTGTAACTAAGTTTATCAAAAAATAAACTTTCTTGAAGGAAACAAACAACAATGACAATCCATAAAGAATTAACAATGACGAGAAAGTAATACCCGTATGATTTCTACCACTAATGTGTCATCACAAACATATTTTGTCCCTAGAACGCAATGGGTTTAAGCTTAGGGTAAATTGAATATACAAATTGTGATGAAATCATTTTAAAAATGTATGGTAGCTAATGCATTAGATTTATTGGAAGTTCGATGTAGGAAGGGAAATGATGAGAATCACAACACTGATGACAGTAGTGACAGAGTAAGATAAAAATTTTAAAATCCATATGAAATTCTAAGGATAGACAATGAGCTATCAGAATTATCTGATACAAATCCATTGTAGTATATATTTTTAGAATTATTTTTTAGTTTATTTTTTTTTTAAAAGACTATACCTTAGGTGTCTTGTATTACAGATAAGTATGTTAATGTATTTTGTTTCTCAGTTATTTATCTCACCTGAGTTTTAAAAAAATCAATTTTATAAACCTTGAATTATTTCCCATTATATTGTTGAGTTTAGGTATAATATCTATTCATTTTATATGATGAGATTTACTATGTTATTTTATATGTTCTAATACAAAAAACGTTTTGTAAAAAATAAGACAGTATAATTTCTCATAAGTAATAATTTTAAGAACTAAGTGAAAACTTACTTCGTGATGCATTTCTAAAACATCGGTCCACTGATGAAGCATTACCTCCTATTCAATGGAACAATGGTTTCGAAATGGGTCAGCAAGTAAGTTAATTTTCACTTAGTTTTATAATTAATTATGATTTAATCAGTCAAATCAAAATAATTTCCCTTTAATATAATTTGTTTTTGTAGATCTTTGCGCATTGGATATTATACGAACATTTAACTATACCAACTATTCTTTGTATAAAGTACGTATACAAAACTTACAAATTAATTATTCATTTACTCTGATGTGTTTAAATGAAAAAGTCATCCTCAGTGTGTTGCTAACACAAACTTTACTTTACACTTCTATGTTAACTGTGGCTGGTATATTGAATAATCTATAAAATATAAAAAATATTCTAGTTGTATTATGTTTGTTTTAAAAATAATTTATATTGCTATATTTTATTTAATAGGTTATTACTACGCAAAGAAGGTGTTAATTTTCGTACAACTGCTGAATTTGAAATAGTAAGAACAATTAAAGAGAAAGCCTGTTATCTTTCAAGTAACCCCCAGAAAGAGGAGAGTGCGGAGACAGAAAAATTCCAATACATACTACCAGATGGCAGCACGTTAGATGTAAGTGATTATTTGTTAGTATAAGAAAACTTATAATAATAATAAAATAGCATTAAATAGAAACGATAAGAGTTAAACATCTTTGATTAAAAAAATTTTAAATCTTTTTGATGTCTTATAAATCAGGGCTGGATGTAAGTGTGTGAGAGAAAATAGCTTCCACTGACCCATTGCAGACATTATAAACAAACTTACAATCACCCAGGACTCTTTTATATTCTGGACAATAGTACTTTAAAAAAAAAGAAATTCTATTGCTCTTAAAAGTAAATACTATTTCGAGGTTTAATATTTTAATATTGTTTAAAAGTGGTAGAACTTGCAATTATAAGAAAACCCCATTGTATGTAGTAGGCTTAAATAACTAATGTTTCAACTACGTTAGTTCTGGTACAGCTTTAAGCTTATTTGATAATGTTAGTCTAGATAGAAGACTTACAAATTTATCTTTCTAACAGTCCGGTATATAATCTTAAAATAATCACACATGAACAGTAAAATAATGATGTGTTTCAGAACACACTGTGTCCTGTATAAATCAGGGAGAGAAGCTAAAGTGAGTCACAGATGTGTATAGAAGTGTAGATGCCCAAATGTTATAGATGCGCAGGTGTATAATACAATAGATGTATTGTTTCATATATTTAACCCCTTACTGGTTTGTGACGACTATACGCAACACGAGCCGAATGCTGAAAAATGGCCGCTGCCGCATATACACATCACGTCAATGGCCTGATTGTATTTATTCTGTTTATGCCGCGTTTGATCGACAAAGTTCATCCGAATGCCGCTAGATCGTGTGCATATATCTTCAAGCAAATATTTTGTAATATGGTACTATTTTTACCAATGTTTTTTTCGATTCAAGACGTTTGAATTGTCAGTTGCCAACGGTCAACCTGCTGTCCATTTGTGCTTGTCTATTCGTTTGCCATATTGTTTCATAGTGTTATTTATGCAATTTAATTATTTTATGTATAGTGTAGTTAGTGTTTGAAGTTATTTATAGTAATATTGATATTTATGTTTACTTTTTCAAGAGAGATATTTCTTGAACTTTGGCTTTAGGTTATTTATAGGTTATAAAAGTATTCATACAGTCTATAAAATGGATGAATTTTTGACTGACAGACAATTGCATGAATTGTTGTTAGAAAGTGCTTCTGATAGTGATTCAGAAGATGAAATAGATGATTTAGGGGAGGAAATTGAGATAGAAGACAATGCTCCTTTAGTATTAGGCCCTCAGGTGCAAAATCCAAACCCAGTAAATGCAGCTGCTGTCCTTCCAAATCTAAATAGCCTTGTTTGGGAAAACTACCATTCTGCTAGAAAAAAATTCACTGAAAAAGTTTTCACTGGAGATCCAGGAATAAAGGTAACGATACAAAATCATAATGATCCATATGAACTATACAAGTTATTTATCACAGATGAGTTGGTTGATATTATTGTGCAACAAACTAATAAATATGCAGAACAGTTTTTAGCCAATCGTCCTCTTCTACACTTTTCTAGATTTCTTGCTTGGAAAGAAACAAACACCGACGAAATATTTATTTTATTGGCTGTGTATGTGCTGCTAGGTCTTATTTGGAAACCTGAAGTAGGAAAATATTATACAAACAAAAAATTGTTTTCCACTCCTGGTTTTACAAACCTCATACCTCATAATAGATTAAAACTTTTGAACCGTTTCCTACACTTTGTGGACAACACTACCCCAGTCATGGAAAATAAAAAAATGTCAAAAATAAAGCCAGTTTTTTATTACATTACAAAAAAGTTTAGCGAAGTTTATGTTCCTAGTGGCAATGTCTCAGTAGATAAAAGCCTACTCTTGTGGAAAGGGCGGTTGAGTTTCTTACAGTACATAAAAATCAAAAGAGCACGATTTGGAATTAAATCGTATATACTATCTGAGGCTAAAACAGGTTATATTTGGAAGGTAATAGTTTACACCGGAAAGGAAACTGAAATAGCCCAAAATACGCAACACCCTCATACAGTCAATGTAGTTCTGAAAGTAATGGAAGGTTTACTTGATCAAGGTTACTGTGTGTATACAGACAATTTTTATACCAGTCCAGAACTAGCACTTGTTCTAACTAGTAAAAAAACCAATGTTGTTGGAACTGTCCGAAGCAATAGAAAAGGTTTGCCAAAAGATTCTGTAAAACAAAAATTATCAAAAAATGAGTCACTTGCTGTTGTTGAAAAAGAAGGGAGGATGATCTATGTCAAGTGGGCTGACAAAAGGGGTGTTCACCTTTTATCAACTAGACATGAAATTAGCTATGTCCCGGTTATAAGAAGAGGAAAAGAAGTTGTAATACCTGAAATAGTTCATGACTATAACAAAAATATGGGCGGCGTCGACAGGGTCGACCAGATGTTGTCTGCCTATCCTATTGAGCGTAAACGGCAGAAAATATGGTACAAAAAGGAGTTTCGGCATTTGGTAAATATGTGCATTTTCAATGCACATATATTACACCAAGAATCCGGGGGTTCAATGACTTCTCTCCAATTTAGAGAAAATCTTGTAGAGCAAATTATCTCAAAGCATCTGGACGAATCAAATAAACCAAAGAAAGGAAGACCCTCCGTGAAGATAATCCACTACGTTTACTGCAAAGGCATTTTCCTGATTTTGTACCTTCCACAGAAAAAAGAAAAAATGCCATGAGGAGGTGTGCTGTGTGTTCCAAGCATAACATACGGCGTGAGTCACGTTATCAGTGTAATGAGTGTGACGTGGCACTTTGCGTTTCACCATGCTTTAAAATATTCCACACACAGAAATACTTCTAAAATGTGTAAAATTGTAGACTTGTGATGTACAGTTTTATCCTAGTGTTTTTTTTCTTTTTTTCTAGTATTAGTGAATATATGGATATGTAGAACTGAAATTCTGTAAAAAAACGTCAAAATGTAAGTAAATTTCACTTTCTTCCATAAAAATAATTTTTTTAAATTTTGATTTTATGTTTAATAGTTGTGTAATATTATAACAAATAAAAATAAGTAATAAAAAAATAAGCACTTTTGGGTTGTTAAAGTGAAATTTAAATTGACCGTTAAGGGGTTAAGAAATGCACATTTGTAAATTGTAAAAAAATATTTAAACTGTCAGAGGGAAGGTGAGAGTGTTGAGTTTAAGGAGAGGTGAATGGACTGATATTAAGATTAGGGGTTAGTTTACCCTCAGCTCAGGGTGGAGAGGATAGGAGTTACCATACCATTGGTAAACCAAGTCTTTATGGATCAGATAACTCCATTCACCTTCATTCTGATACACTAATTTTAGATTCTCTCTCCGATTGGTAGAGGACGCAGTGTGTCTGAAATATATCCTTGTTTTAGTGCCCCTGTATATCTATTTTAAGTTTACAGACCATAATAATTCTAATGTTCAAACTAGTTATAGATTTGTTACTATTTGACATTAGCTTTGTAAACACAGTTCAGAAGAATTTAGGATTTTAAACAATTCTAAACAGGTAATATTGTATATAGACCTGGTATTTATTTGAGTTTAAATTTGTTCTAGATCGGTCCAGCAAGATTCAGAGCGCCAGAAGTTTTATTCCGGCCTGACCTGATTGGAGAGGAGTATGAAGGTCTGCATGAGGTTTTAGTTTACGCTATTCAAAAGTCAGATATGGATCTCCGTAGGGTTCTCTATCAAAATATAGTTCTGTCCGGAGGCTCAACTTTATTTAAGGTATGCATTTCTATTAATTATGATATTCCATAATAATTAAGATCAAGTGAGTCTGTATTATCTTTTAGATATTTACTCGAGAGGCTGAAAGAAGTATCAATGTCTACTGTAATACAATAACAAAGAAATAAATACAATTAAATACCTAACACGCAAAAAAGGCTACAGTTACACAATTGATAACCTATAGTAGAAAATACAAAATAACAACAAAAAAAACATAAATTTTTAAAAGTAAGAGAATGTTAAAACTAAATGTCTAACTAAAAGAATAGGCATGGTGAATGGCTTTTAGTTGGCGCCTATCATTCATTGAAGCGAGAACATTACTTGTTGAACAAAGAAGACATGGTGATAATCAGCCTTAAGCAATGGGTTTGGGGAGTTTCAATGGACTCTACAGAATCAAAAATATATTGGAAAATAAAGTGATTATGTAGAATTAAACAAATACCCTACTAAAAAATACCAAAAGAAATCAGCAAAAAACAATAACAATTTATTCAGCCAAAAAAACCCTTACCAATACATAATAGACAATCCAAAGCCCTCTAAAATGAACGCCCTCATCAAAATACATAAAGTCAACAATCCCATAAGACCTCTAATAAATTTCAAAAAATGCACCTGCCTATAAAATATCACAAATAATCGCCAATAACCTAAAACACGAACTTAAACTGGAAAATAAATAAACCATAAAAAACTCAATTAAATTAACCGACAGAATAAAAACAATAAACATAACCAAAAACACTAAATTTATATCATTTGATATCACAAGGATGTACTCTAATATACCAATGAACGAAACCATCCGAATAATAAAAAACAAATTAACTGATTTTAAAACCAACCCCAAATATACAAACCCAATTACAAAATGCCTAAAGACCATACTGAACCAAAACTATTTCATACTTAATAATAAGATATATAAACAAATAGATGGCTTAGCAATGGGATCACCCCTCTAAAGTATAATATCAGAAATTTATCTCCAAAACCTTGACGAATTAATCATACAAACCATAAAACACACAACCCCAATGGATATTGGATACGATATGTTGACTATGGATTATACATCTCACAAAATAAAGCAATAAATAATAATATCATCCTAAATGAAATCCTTATACCCCACATAAACTTACACCCTAACATGAAATTCATCATTAAAGAACAAATAAACAATAAAATAAACTAATTATGCCAAACAATAACCAGAAATACAAATAACATTGAATACTCAATTTTTAAGAAACCTACACAAACCAGTAATACAATACCAAACTACTCTAACCATCCCCAGAACATAAAATGGCTACCTACAACTTACTCTTATACAGAATGCTAAAACTACCTTTAAAAAATGAAGAAAAAGCCAAAGAAAAACAAATAATATATCAAATAGCTCAAAAAATTAGTACAATAAAAAACTATAGATAAATTAGAATTTAAATATTAAATAAGTTAAAACAATCTAAAATCGAACTACAAACAACAACAAAATGGGCCACATTCACATACACAGGGTACAATATAAAAGGAATAACTAAAATACTAAAAAATATTAATATTAACATAGCTTACAAAAACACAGGAAACATAATCAATAAAATAAACCAACCGGAAAAAATATGTCCCACTCTTAATAACGGAATATATAAAATCGAATCCACACTGTAATAAAACATATACATACCCCAAACAAACAATAAATTAAAAGACAGATATCAAAAACACCTCAATGCATACATCAAACCTCAAACTTACAACTCAAACTTAGCTACACACGCCATCAAAAACAAGCACACATTCCCTACATTAGAAAACATACGCCTTATAAAACAATTACAAAAATGCCTCAAAATGACAATCTGGGAACAACTACAAATTTATAGACATAAAAATAATATCATAAACAAACAAATACAAATAAAATAAAAAAACAATAAATTATTCCACCTAATAGACAAAATTAACCCCAAGACAAACTTAGACTGCCACACTGCAGTGATTTCGAAAATAGAACAATAACGGTACACCATGTGACAACGGACACTCCACACACATGGCAGTCTACTACAACACCACGTTCAGTTGATGCTCGACAATGAACATACTATCAATCTTTGAAAGTTAACTCGCATAAATACCAAGTAAGATTCTTGTTTAAGTACGAGTACATAGAGTGGACGTGATATATATATATATATATATATATATATATATATATATATATAACAAAATAACAATGAAAATTCCACACAGCTTGCAGTCTACTACAACCCTCGGTAGCTGATGCTCGATAATGGAGATACTATCAATCTTGTGAGTTAACTCGCATAAATACCAAGTAAGATTCTTGTTTAAGTACATAGAGTGAAAGTGATAAGTGAATTCAAGAAAACAGTGTTGCAAAGTTAAATATATATATATATATATATATATATATATATATATATATATATATATATGAAGTTAATATATTACTATTTTTGAGTAATTTTATCCACCATTAAGTGCAATAATTTTACCTTGAGTGATGAGGCACCTTTCGGTCTTTGACCATTGTCGAATCACTCAGTGAGTGATTCATCAATGGTCAAATCACTCATGAGTGATTCGACAATGGTCAAAGACCGAAAGGTGCCTCATCACTCAAGGTAAAATTATTGCACTTAATGGTGGATAAAATTACTCAAAAATAGTAATATATTAACTTCATAAAGTCAGTGCAACGGAAAAACAATGGATAATGTTAAATATCAAGAATATATATATATATATATATATATATATATATATATATATATATATATATATATATATATATATATAGGTTAGTTTTGGTTGGTAAAGATTATTTAGATTTTTTGGACTAGGAGACTGACAGACTTACCTTGGTAAGAGTCCACTCTGTAGTCTTGAAATAGAAACACATAAAAGCACTTAAACAATGACAACAATATATATATTATAAAGTAATTTTTATAACACACAACACAACTCAGGCATTTGTAATTTAAATTCTTTATTACAATTATTTATTAATTCAACAAGTAAACAATTAACACAATAAACAGAACAAAAATAAACTTAACAACTTTTAACAAAATATACTAACTCTTATTTTCTTTTAATTTTTTATAGTTACAACATTTTAATACCCTTGGCTAGTTTAAGATCTCTTGATATCTCGGGGTTATAGCATGGGCTATATTAACTCTTTTGTTAATTAAATAAATTTTGAAAAACAATATTAAATTTTGAAATAAGTTTAATAAATATTTTCCTGATGGAAAAACTTAAATTTTGAATATGCAAAAAGGCTAAACTATTTGAACTGGATTATTTCTTATTACTTACTATTAATTAACTACAAGATATTCTATTGTACAAAATTAAACTTCCTTATTATCTTAATGTCCATTAAAATTGATTTTTATAGCGCTAATAACTTATCAAATATCGAAATTTCAGTTAGCTTACGTAAGATTCCATTCTCTCCAAATTTGACTTTTTACACACTTAAATTCGTTTTATTTACTTCACTTTATATTAACACAGTATTACATTTTGTAATTCACTTCTCCTTAATTTAGTTTGGCCAATCTTCTTAACAAAACGGTATAATTTAGACGAACTCTTTCCAAATAAATAGAATTTTGACTGGTCCTGGCAGATCCGTCTTGTCGCGTCCCCACGCTATCTCCAACTCTACTACTACGCGTCCTTAGATTTTACACAATTGTTTGTTTTTTTAATATGGCGGCTTTCTTCTTCAAAAACAAAATCAGATGGTTTATAATTTAGTTCGATTCCTTCTCACTAGAGTCAAACTGCAACTGACGTACTTCCATTTGTTTTTACAGCTGATGCAATAAGGCGCTTGTTTTCACCAGTTTTAATTTTGTTAAACTTTGGTTGAAACTTACTGTTTCAATTTTCCTATTCTTAATAAAGTTTCCAGTGTTTATTTTATTAATATTATTAGTGTGTGAAGTATCTTTGTGTTTTACTTTTGTGATATTTCCGAATTGTGTGTGTTTTGAGTGGATTCAAAGAACATAACCTTTCAATTTTCTTTTGTTTACAAACGTGTTCACTTTCTCCTTCAAGTAATTACTTAGGCCCTATGTTACTACAGTTTACAAATTTGTTTACACATAACTATTATTAGATTATCTTGTTTTAATTTATGTGTTAGGTTATTTGATATAATACATTTCTTTATGTATTTACAGTTCAAATATCTTATTTACAATTCTATGCTTTTACCTAAATTTAGTTTTCATTTAACCTAACCAATATCTTGATGAATTTCTTTCTAAATTTTGAGTGAGTTATTTCTCATCTATTTTCCAATTCTTAAATAATATTATATAGCCCATTCTATAAATGTTACAATATATATATATATATATATATATATATATATATATATATATATATATATATATATATATATATATATATATATAGAGAGAGAGAGAGAGAGAGAGAGAGAGAGAGAGAGATTTTTTGGACTAGGAGACTGACAGACTTACCTTGGTAAGAGTCCACTCTGTAGTCTTGAAATAGAAACACATAAAAGCACTTAAACAATGATATATTTCAACCACACAGTGGTCTTTATCAATCGAAGAGAAAACACAAAAAGAAATATGAGAGAATGAAATAAAATCATATTCATCTTTAATATATATATATTGTTTCCATGAGCATATGAGTGATTATAGTTTATATAAGTCTGTCAGGGGAAAAGAGATAAGGCTATTAGGGAAAAAAAAATAAAAAAAATAAATAAATAAAAAAATAAAATAAAAAATGAATGGATTTATCTGATATTGAGGTTAGGGGATTCTCTGGACTTGGTATACGACTGGTATGATAGTTCCCACCTTCTCAGTTCTGAGGGATTGCAATCAGGGGGGAGTGATTTAATTATTTTTGTGGTATAGCAGTCATCAAAAGTTGTGATGTTGTGACTCGCAGCATGTTGAGCTGTTGGTCTATCCATATTCATAATTTTAACATCATGTCTGTGGCCATTCATTCTGGTATTCAGACCATCTGAGGTCAGGCCTATGTAGTTTAGGATGTACTAGGATGTTTTTCAAGTTGGGAGGTTGCTTGTAACAAATTTGCGGTGGATCGGTGAAAAGATTTTTGGTGTGGACGGAAGCTTGAAGAATTTTGAAGCCATCTCTCAATATCTTGTTGAGTTTATGTAGACCAGGATGGTAGTCTGTTATTAAAGACAGTTTATTTTGTTCTGTTTGTGGTTTATGCTGAACCGAGGATTGTGCTGAATGAATTTGGTTTTCAATGAGTTTTTTTGGGTATCCTCTTCTCTGGAAGGCTGTTGATATCTTTCTATTAAAATCTTCCAATTCCCTATCATTCGAACAGATTCTCTTACCCCTGATTGCTTGACTGTGTGGAATGGATCGTTTTATGTTTATTGGGTGGTTGCTGTCGAAATGGAGATATTGTAGGTGGTTTGTCGGTTTGATGTGAATTCCTGTGTTGATATTTCCATTCTGGAGTGTTACCTCTACATCCAAAAAGGTGATGGCTGATGTAGATTTCTCCCAGGTAAATTGAAGTGTGGAGAATTGTGTCAGGCTGTCTAAAAATGCCTCAAGTGTTGAAGCACCCTGTGTCCAAATTAGGAAGATGTCATCTATATATCTATACCAACATAATGGCTGGTGTGTTTGTGTCTTTAGAAAACTTTCTTCCAACAATCCCATGTACAACTTTCGGAAGTCCAAAAAATTCAGAAATAAATTCATTATATGCAAAAGAATATTACTTACAGAAACAAAAAAAAGTCGTTATTTGTTTAGATATACCTCGATAACTAAAGAGTGAATATCATGATGAGAACCTATCTCTTATAAATACTTTTGAGGTTATAAATACAGTTTATTACAGCCTAGACCATGGTTGAAAAATTATTCAATAAAATTCATGTTTATTTATTATTATTTGATATATTCATATCTACATACCAATACATAAATCATAGTAAAGCATGTGTACCACTACAATCTGTACATTTACTATAACATAGGTCTAATGAGAAATGAGTTTCTGTCATATATTTAGTGTTCCAAAATACAAAATATCCTTCCCATATCAGTTCTTTTTGTTACTTTGGGCTATGCTTTTTTTATAAATTCTCACTACCGTAATTTATATTACTTTTTATAAAAACAAATGTATTTTATAACTTGTTCATAATGACAAAATTGAAGATACGAAGTGTGGAAGAATATTGAGACTGGGAACACTGCAAGTGATCTGGTAAAGCCACGCTGTTGTCCCTAAGAGCACTTGTATCATCACCCTCCCATAGCTCAGCGTGAGTTTGGACTCCTTCCATTAACTATGTGATTTTGTGAGCACTATTCGTTAAGTTGTATTTTGGTTATGCATAAGGCAAAATGGAAAAGTGAAATAACCGGTGTCTTGATCTTCTTGACAGAATCACCGATGAGCAAGATTTCTTTAGTCATGTGATTACAGGTGATAAATCATGAATTTTTTAAATGCAATTCAGAGACCAAGAAGCAAAATGAGAAGGGGGACACCCAGATCTCTCCTTAGCCAAAGAAAGCCCAAATGAGCAAATCGAAAATCAAATCAACACTGATTTTTTTTTGACAGAAGGGGGGGGAGTGATTTAATTATTTTTGTGGTATAGCAGTCATCAAAAGTTGTGATGTTGTGACTCGCAGCATGTTGAGCTGTTGTTCTATCCATATTCATAATTTTAACATCATGTCTGTGGCCATTCATTCTGATATTCAGACCATCCGTGGTCAGGCCTATGTACTGTGCTGAGCAAAGTTTACATTGTAGCTGGTATATGACATTTTTCGATGTACAATTATGATGACCCTGTATTTTGAAGACAATTTTTGTTGTTTGACTGTTGAAACTATTTTCTGAGGGGTGTATTGGACACGTCTTGCATCTAGGTCTATTGCATGGGAAGGAGCCATGAGGAAGTTTGTGTGGTTTCTCTGCATCAGGGTCTGGTAGTTTAGGATGTACTAGGATGTTTTTCAAGTTGGGAGGTTGCTTGTACCAAATTTGCGGTGGATCGGTGAAAAGATTTTTGGTGTGGACGGAAGCTTGAAGAATTTTGAAGCCATCTCTCAATATCTTGTTGAGTGTATGTAGACCAGGATGGTAGTCTGTTATTAAAGACAGTTTATTTTGTTCTGTTTGTGGTTTATGGTGAACCGAGGATTGTGCTGAATGAATTTGGTTTTCAATGAGTTTTTTTGGGTATCCTCTTCTCTGGAAGGCTATTGATATCTTTCTATTAAAATCTTCCAATTCCCTATCACACAAGCAATCTTTTGGACAAATAATGTACGGAATTTGTCAAGAGCAGGATTGGTTAGCTGCTGAAGAAAGACCTTCCATGAACTGTATGCCGCCATGGGTATGAATCCACCAAATGTAAAAGTACTCTGTACTGAGGGGAGTAACAAAGGTGTTTCAAGAATTTCCTTAAATTATAGGTTTGACGCGTCATTTATCCACCTAGAATTTTGTTTATTACATAGATGGCTGTAATTTGATAAAATAATATTAAAGTTATTTCATAAATATAGGCTTGATTTTGTATTGGTGTGTCTTAAATTATAAATTGACATAATCTATTGATAAATATAATTGGTTATAAATTACACATTTATACATAGTTAAAAAAAATACCAATAAAAATGTTTTAATGTATTGTTACCACAAGTAGATATAAATAGTTTATTGAATGTTACACACAAATTTGTTTGCTAAAATTTAAAGCTTTGCCTTAAACTACTAAATAAAACAGCATTGTTTTTCAATATATTGTAAAAGTCTTAAAATTTAAAAATACACATTTATAATGTGAAAATTTAAAACTGTCTTATTAATAACGTGTCATATATTCTATGTATCTTTATTATTTACAGGGATTTGGTGATAAATTACTATCAGAAATTAGAAAATTAGCGCCTAAGGATATTAAGATTAGGGTAAGTGAGAAAACAATTTAGTTTTTACTTTTTCTAATTAGGTATAATGACCTTTTTTATTTTCATTACTTGTAACTAAGATGTCTTGTATGTATTTATTACACAACTCTTTTTACTACGTTTGGCACAAAGTTTTACAACATAAAGTCTAAGAGTGAAAAGTTCCTTATCCATCCTTGAGTTTTTTTCATGGCAAATTGTATATTTTTCAAAATATAATAGGTTAATTTTTAAGTCAATGGAAAGGCTACAAGTATGGAGAGAAAAACAAAAACTGAGAAATTAAGATGAAGAACATAAATTATCGTTTATGGGAGTTTTTGAAGGTCGAAGCAGTTGAGTTGGATGACTAATCATCAGAGAAACATTTCATGAATAATTCTTCCACACTTGCCTACATCAGCATCTAGAGATAAAATAGCGACTTCATTCTCCATATTTCTGTGTTGAACTAATTGAGAGATTTTTAGAATTATCCATAATCATGCAAAGGCTGTCTGGACGGTGTGTGAACCATTTGTTTTAATACATCTGACTTAAAATGTCTAATGATTCAAATCCGCCCTCATATATACCATCACATTAATTAAAAGAGTAAAGTGTGTTGTCAGTTATCATGTACAAAACATTTTGAGCCTGAATTTGGCTGAGTTCTCTCTGATTTGAGAGATCATTTCAAAAATGTTATGTGAGAACACAGTTTTTTAAAAACATCACGGATTAATATGTAATTCATGAGAAAGATGTTAGTGCAGAAGTGAAACAGAATTAACTGAAGAACAGCAAAAGCAAACAATGCGATTGAAGATGAGCTAATCCTTTTGCAGCATATGGCAGAAGACAGTTTACTCTCTTACAAAATGCTAAATGCACAATTTGATGAGTTAATTCATCAAAGAATTTTGTAATTTAATATACGTATTAGTAGATTTTAGATTTAAAAATAAAAAGACTTCACCATTTTTTTTAAACTGTATTTAGATTTATCGTTAAAATAAGTACAAATATTCACCAGTTCAACTTGCTGTATTCATAGTGAAGAAAATTGGTTTTATTGACTTCTTGGTGTTCGAAGTGGTTTGCACTTTTTAATACTTAATAATTATTATTATTGATCTAAAGATGCTCAATGGCTGAAAGAGCAAACCACTAGTAATGTGGGTTTTATTTTTAACCACAAATAAAGATGTTAGGCCTCTATCAGGCACCTTCCTAAGTAATGGATAGAGAAATGTTCCCCTGATATAGGTGGTGCCCAAGTGGGACATGGTATAGGCTGCTGTAAAGAAGATTGAACAAATGGCAATCCATTTGACAATCCTGATAGCATAGTTCGTAACAAAATTTATTATGAAATGGTAAAAAAGGATTTCTGCAAGATCTTCAAAATAGTAAATGGTACCTAGAAGCAATTCTGACACCACTCCATAACCAAGCGGATGAAAAAAAACTTATGTTATTCAGGTTGTTGCACTTGTTATATTCAAGTGCAAAGGCAATTCATTCATGTTTTATTAGGCACTTGTATGAAGTTTATTATGAAGGAAATTAGGGTTGATAAATAAGTAATATTGAGTCATATTCACCATAGTTTGCTCCATAAAAAGCAATTGTCAAAAAGTTAAAAGCTAAAAAACTTTAAAAATTGAAAGACCTAGCAAAAAGTACTGGGCTTATAATTACAATTACGTTTGAAATAAGCAAGAAAAATTCACAATCATTATATCAACTTTTGAAATTATCTTTAAAGAAATAAGAAAATCTAAAATCATAAGAAAATTCCTTACATCATTGGATCATCAAAGACAACTCAGATTTGATTAAACAAAGAAAAGGCTAGAACTGTTGTCAGTTCTAAAACTAAACTAATTATGGCTGATTAGTACCTAGAAGGCGACATCAGTTTAACCCTTAGCGCTCGGATTTTTGTAACATGCTTTGCTTCCCCACTTGTAATTAAATTGGGACAAATTCCTCACCTGCAGGTTGCATTATTGTTTATGGAAAACTTTGTTTTCTCTTACATGATTTTAGTAAACTAAGCTATTTTTATTCACTAATACTGTATGTACATGATTTTATTATCTTATTTGTAATTTTGCAGAGTATGATATCTTTGAAAACAGTCTTCCGAATGAAGTCCTGGTTTTCTGCCGCATGTTTTGTAGTGAAAAACTGTTTCCCTTCTAGCTCCTTTTATCTTCCTGTTACTGCAAACTACACAATCCTTAAAAGTATTTTTATCATTGGAAAAGATTAAATGTAATTTCCAATTCAGTCTTTCTTTTTTGTCAGTAGTTGACGGCCGACCCCTCTCACTATACGGGTTATTCCTGATATCACCAATGCGTTCCCTCACCAAGTTTTGGCGAAACTATTTTTTTTTAACAGGATTTTCTCTCATTTCCTTTTTTTGTTATTATAGATAATAAAACTGTTTACTACAGCTACATCTAATAGCCAGAAAAACATTTTCCTCCACCATTTATTTGTTTGTCTTGTAAAACTGCATGGTTCATTATATCTATACCACCCATAAACTGGTTATATTTACAAATACCTGTTGGTTTAGTTATTTTGTTTATGAAACTGAACTACATTCTAATAAATCAGTATCAAGTAAAAGATCAGGAATTTCAGAATCACTAATTGCACGTGAAGCCACGGCAAACTACGAGTAACAAATTAACGGGAAAACTGTAACCTACTTGCAGCTTATAGCGTAGCGGCAAACTAGATTTTGTGATGACTCACATATTCCTAGGCATTTTCAACTTAGTTCACATTATTTTCAATAGAGTGTAGCACCAAACGGTAAAAGATTGAATGTCGTGGGCTTCGCCGCAGACGTGTTATAGGCATTTGAAAATCGTGTCGAGTGACCCCCTACATACGAGTAAACTGCAATATACGCTTGGCAGGGCTCCCCCGACAGTTGAGTGCTAAGGGTTAATGTGCATAATTTGGAGTAGTTTATCCCGGTGACTGTCATCTCATCCAAGTCATAGAGAAATCAAGCATTTATAAGTAAAGTTTTTTCCTTTCACTGGAGTAGCTGAGAAAATTACCTAATAGGGAAGATATACTTTATTGCTACCTAAATTTCTGTGTGGGCGTAGTAATATCTAGCCCTAAAGTATCAAAAATGGCCAAATTGGAACATAAAAACTCTGTCTAGAATAGAATTGTTTTATCAGTGTGCCGTTTAGGCTGATTGTTTTAATAACGGTGGCTGTCAATGTAAGATAAAGTGTGGTATTCAGGCTTTGAGTTTGTTAAAAAAGAGAGTAAAAAATTAATAATATATCCGGAGGACTACACAGACAAATTTAAAGGCAAATCTGTGAGTTACCTTATTTATAATTTAATAAAGAGATTAGGGACAAAGTTTGACCAATGAAAAATTCCTAAAGAAATAACAAGTTACTTTGAATAAAATGTTAATCATTCAGTTGTAGTTAAAGGCATGGGATGTGGACAGAATTTTTCCACATGAAATGTTCACTAAAACACTTAAGAATGACTTCAGTTGAAATGTTCACTAAACAAATAAATTACACAAATTGTTTCACTCACTACTTGACCATATGCTAACATTCTTGTAATTGAAAAGGTTTAATCAGAAAAAAATGAGACAAGTGAAGTTAACCATTAGTTAAATTTGATAAAATAAACCGCTCTTTGATTTGAGATTGATCTCATTACTTATTTGAATAGGATTTGTTTCTCGGATGTAACAACATGCGAGAATGAGACAGAAATGGCGAGGAAAGCACAAGAGAAGAAAGACGACTGCCTAGCTGCCTTAACTGAGTGGATGCATAACACTGCCCGAAAATGGCAAGATACTTGCGCAGTAGAGCATGCATTGTAGATCGTATCCAATAGATTGTGCGCAGCAGTTTGACAGATAAACAAGCTATAAGGATTTTAAACCTTTTCCAAACACAAAGTGTAATTGTGATCACCTATCTATATCTCCACATTACACTAAATTTGTAAAAGAGATGGCATCTTTCAAATCCCCAAGTTAAATCTCTGAACCTAGGCCTCTTCAAATGAAACTGAAAAGTCTCGTTACCCCACCTTTTCAACTGAAACTTAAGTCTTGCTGCCCCGCCTCTTCAACTGAAACTTAAAAGTCTCTTTACCCCGTCTCTTCAACTGAAACCTTAAAGGCTCGCTGTCTTGCCTCTTCAACTGAAACTTAAAAGTCTCGCTCCTCCGCCTCTTCAACTGAAACATGGAGGTCTTGCTGCCCCGCCTCATCAACTGAAACTTAAACGTCTCTTTACCATGTCTCTTCAACTGAAACTTAAAAGTCTTGCTGCCCTGCCTCTTCAACTGAAACTAAAAAGTCTTGTTAAACCGCCTCTTCAACTGAAACTTAGAAGTCTTGCTGCTCCGCCTCTTTAACTCTAACTTAAAAGTCTCTTTACTCCGTCTCTTCAACTGAAACTTAGAAGTTTCGCTGCCCCGCCTCTTCAACTGAAACTTAAAAGTCTTGCTATCTTCCCTCTTCATCTGAAACTTAAAAGTCTCGCTGCCTTGCCTCTTCCACTGAAACTTAGAAGTCTTGCTACCTCACTTAGAAGGCTTAAGTTTCAGTTGAAGAGGTGGGGCAGCGAAACTTCTAAGTTTCAGTTGAAGACACTTTTAAGTTAGAGTTGAAGAGGCGGAGCAGCAAGACTCTTAGTTTCAGTTGAAGAGGCGAGGTAGCAAGACTTTGAAGTTTCAGTTGAAGAGACGGGGTAAAGGGACTTTTAAGTTTCAGTTGAAGAGACTGGGTAAACATACTTTTAAGTTTCTGTTGAAGAGGCGGGGCAGCAAGACTTTTAAGTTTCAGTTGAGGAGGCGGGGTAGCAAGAATTTTAAGTTTCAGTTAAAGATGCGGGGTAATGAGACTTTTTAGTTTCAGTTTAAGAGGCCTGGGTTCAGAGGTTTAACTTGGGGATTTGTAAGATGCCATCTCTTCTACAAATTTAGTGTAATGTGGAGATATAGATAGGTGATCACAATTACATTTTGTGTTTGGAAAAGGTTTAAAATCCTTATAGGTTGTTTATCTGTCAAACTACTGCACACAATCTATTGAATACGATCTACAATGCACGCTCTACTGGGCAAGTATCTTGCCATTTTCGGGTAGTGTTCCACTCAGGTAAGGCAGTTGAAATATATATATGCTGATACATATTCCTTCATGGATGGAAAAATATAATGAATAGTTATCTGGAGTACATCCGTTCATTCTGCAGTGCATAAAATCGCAGTTCCGGTGTTTCGCTAGAATCTCATCTAGCATTGACAAGGTGAACAAAACAACAATTGTTTGTTCAACTCGCTCTTCAATTGCTGTTGGGTTCACCTCATCAATGCTAGATGAGATTCTAGTGAAAAGTCCGAACGATTTTATGCACTGCAAAATGAACGGATGTACTCAAGATAATAACTATTCATATATATATATATATATATATATATACAGGGTGCGGCAGCATAACTTCCTTTTTTGAAAACTCAATAAAAACTATTGTATGCATCTGAAAATATTTATTTATGTTTTATAATGTAGGTACATGTCTAAAGTTTGTATTTACGTTGTTTTAAAGATCAAAACTGTTAGGTGACGTCCCTTATTCTCCATATATTGCTTAAACCGATTTCTGGCGTTTGTCATGACACTTGTTGGCGTAGCAGGTGTTATGTTGGCAATTTCTTCTTGGATGTTGGTCTTCAAATCTTGTAGGGTTCTTGGACGGTTCACATAAACACGGGATTTCAAAAAACCCCATAGAAAAAACAATAGCACCCTCGGGAACGACATCAAGAAGAAGCTCACACGCGTTCATCCGAGAATTGAAGTCACGTTCTGAAAGTTCCTGCACTATCGCCATCTTATAGGGATGAAAATGAGGATCATCACGAAGAATTCTTCTCACAGAACGATCGGATAGTCCAAGGGCAAATGCGTGTTTGCGCGCAGAACGCCGTGGTGATCCCAACATTGACGCTCTCACTGCTTCAATGTTCTCAGGTGATCTAACGGGCCGAGGACTCCAGTTCTTCGTTTTGTCGCACTTGCAGTTTTTCTGAATGTAGTGACCCATGTAACAATTGATTTGCAGTCTGGGACGGGAGCCAACGGGGCTAAATTAAAGCGATTCCAAAATGCGCGCTGTGTTGAAATAACCGAACATCCGTTTGAAAAGTAGGCCTCAACGGCAAAAGCACGCTTCTTACTATTCCAACGCATGATGGCGACTGAAACGTGTTGGGACAAAACTTTCTTGTACCCCCTCTTGAACGAGACCACTAGCGCTCCACTATGACATCAACTAACTGAATGGTGAGCATTTAAAAAAAGGAAGTTATGCTGCCGCACCCTGTATATATATTCTAAATTTGTTTGTTCTTTGTGAGATTTTGAAGTGTCCTGAATGGATGTATACTGTTTTGATATAGATCTGTGCTCTGTTTTTCCTCTTAATCCTTATCCTTCTCAATTATATATTCTCATACTTCTTATATATTAATTTTTAAGTAATTAAACATCTATAAATAATACCTAAGAAATAATTTTAATAATTAGATAAATATTAAAAAAATATCTATGAAATTATTTTCTTTTGAAATGAATATTTCATGCTTTTAGATATCTGCACCACAAGAAAGATTGTACTCAACATGGATAGGTGGTTCCATTCTAGGCTCTCTAGACACTTTCAAACGTATGTGGGTCTCTAAAAGAGAGTTTGACGAAGAAGGTCTGCGTGCAATACATAGGAAAACATTTTGAACAATTAAATTGTGTTATTTATTTTCATACTTTTTATTACAAGCATTGTCTAATATATTAAAACTATTTAAAAATTGTGCTGATACTAAATTCTTTTCTGTTATATTCTAAAATTCTTTTCATTATTTGTTCTTTAATAATCTAGTTTGTATAGTACTGATTAAATTTTGTACTTTTCCCTCCAGATCTAAAACACATTGTCTCCAGATCTACATTGGGCTATTGTCCTACATTTTCTGAATAGGTTTGTGTCATGACATCTTATATAAAAAAAAAAACATTGATAGGTTTGGTTTTATTGCAGTTATACTAAAATTTTGTGGTTTGAAGTAAGATTAATAATGAAATGTAATTAAATTATTTTTTTAACCGTATTTTAAAGTAAATCATAATTGTTTTTAGCCTAAAATTTATTCTTTTATAGAAATAAATACCGACTTCAAGCATCAGTTCAAAAGTGTAGTTTAAAAACTACTTGAAATGTTGAAACAAAAATTGTTAACGTTATTTTAAAATCGTAAGAAAATTTATGAATATAAATAAAAGTAGGGATTCTACAGAAATAAATTCTTTTTACCTCAATTGCTCATAGTAAACTTTAAAGAATCGATCACAAAATAAAAAATTAAGATTTTTTTTGTTTACTTTTTAGTAATGAAACTATTTAGCAAAGTAACTAAATATTTAAATTTTAATGACCATTTAATACCACAGAAGTTTATAAATATGATAGCTATTAAACAATTGCAATGATAGAATCAGGCAGCTGTTTTATGTATATATATATATATATATATATATATATATATATATATATATATATATATATATATATATATATATATATATATATATATATTTTAGGTTAGTTTTGGTTGGTAAAGATTATTTAGATTTTTGGACTAGGAGACTGACAGACTTACCTTGGTAAGAGTCCACACTGTAGTCTTGAAATAGAAACACATAAAAGCACTTAAACATGATATATTTCAACCACACAGTGGTCTTTGTCAATCGAAGAGAAAACACAAAAAGAAATATGAGAGAATGAAATAAAATAAATACAAGTTTGTAATCACAGATTGTGTAGAGTAGAAATCAGATGTCACAGATGCAGTCTGTCAGTCTCCCAGTCCAAAAATCTATATATATATATATATATATATATATATATATATATATATATATATATATATATCTTGATATTTTACGTTGTCCATTATTTTTCCGTTGCACTGACTTTATGAAGTTGATATATTACTATTGTAAATACTTTTTTATCCACCACTAAGTGCAATAATTTTACCTTGTGATGAGGCACCTTTCGGTCACTTGACCATTCAATGGTCAAGTGACCGAAAGATGTCTCATCACAACAAGGTAAAATTATTGCACTTAGTGGTGGATAAAAGTATTTACAATAGTAATATATCAACTTCATATATATATATATATATATATATATATATATATATATATATATATTCCTTCATGCATGGAAAAATATGATGAATAGTTATTATCTGGAATACATCCGTTCATTCTGTAGTGCATAAAATCGCAGTTCTGACGTTTCGCTAGAATCTCATCTAGCATTGACAAGGTGAACCCAACAACAGTAGAAGATATATATGTATGTATATATATATATATATATATATATATATATATATATATATATATATATATATTACTTCTTTATAAAATTAATTTTATGTTTTCATACAAAATCATTTGGCTTTATATATATGTTTGCAAATATTTTTTTAAATAAATGAAATTGTGTTATCCTGTACTGCTATATTTGTTAGCAATTATGGTCCATGTTATTAAAAAAAAAATATCCACAATTAAAAAAAAATACATATATATATAGGTATTGTATTTCAGTGCAATAGTTATTCTGTATATATTCTATACAGTTACATTACGCACCTTGGTTCATATTGTTCTAGTGAAATGAATTCATGTAAACAATTTAAGCACACGCAAAGCTTAAAAATTGTCTAGGTTAGTTTTGGTGCCTGGGAAGCTTTGTAACAGAGTGATCAAGTATGCAAGTGTTATTACATAACACTGAATGTTTTTATTGTTTGTTTAT
The DNA here is from genome assembly GCA_036971475.1 of Prosapia bicincta. Classification (NCBI taxonomy): domain Eukaryota; kingdom Metazoa; phylum Arthropoda; class Insecta; order Hemiptera; family Cercopidae; genus Prosapia; species Prosapia bicincta. The sequence goes on from JBAIZL010000002.1 coordinate 224,249,273, forward strand.
TATTTATTAATAAATTATTTAACTCTACTTGCATTTTATTATTTATAATATATTGAGAAATAAAATTTAATTGAAATATTTTTATGTTTAAAAATTTATTGGTTTACTTATTTTGTATTAGCAGGTTAATTGGTAGTTTTTACATCATACAAATTGGCTGTTCTGTGGACTCATACACCAGACAATGTATTTCGGTAAATATCTCTTTTATTCCATTTATGAGTTGGAGAGCCCATTATTAGTCATTTATTCTGAATTCGTTTTTACATACCTCACCTAATTGGTCTTTAATTCTCAGCATGAAAATTTGTGTAACTGTTCCCGGTCCTAGTAATTTCTTCACCTTCTTGACAGTTTCAACTTCCTCTTGTATTCCTGTTACTTTTATAGTCAGTTATTTACTTTAATTCAACTATTGTTTTTATTTCTGTATCTTGTTAATTTACTTTTTTTCTATATTTTTTCTACTTACAGTTTTTTTTTTAAACCTTTTATTTCTAACTGAAACTCAGAAATTTTTGATTAATTGTATATCTATTCTCAGGAGTGAGACCTTACAGAATTAAAATAACCACATCATATATTCATTAAAATTAGTATAGCAAGTGCATATACTAATCATAATTATTATTAGTTTAATAATTATAATATAGTTTTATAACAATTACTATTGATAACTTTGAAAAATTAAAAAAAATTCTTTCAAAACAGGAATTTTGTATCTAATTCTAGTTATTTGTTAACCACGATTTTAAGTGTGATTTGATTTTATAGTTTAAAAGTTTTCACATTGTTTTGCTGCTTTTATAGACCAGTTCATATATTTTTAGAAATGACTTCTGTTTATGGATAATTAATATTGTTTATTGAACATTATTAAACCCTTATCACATTTTATTAAAATTTAATTGAAATCATCATAAAATATTAAATATTACCTTAAAATTAAAACATGAGAGTATTATTAATATTTCCATTCAGTTACTCAATTAATTACTTATGATCTAATACAGTCGAACCTCTGTATAACCAAGTCGATTATCCAGAGAAAAAATTCGTTGTAGAGAGGTATTCGTTATTGAGAGGTTGTGTTGTAAAGAATGCTCCCACCCTATCTTGCGCATATCGCACTACCTGCGGTAATAAAAGGGATGCAGTATAATATCACGAGCGTAGTTAGTGTAATAGGCCAATGTTAATATAGGATAATGTTTTATAAAGTCTCAATTTATTTGAAATTCAAGTTGTTAAAAATGTTTTATTGATGTTTCTTCATTGTATTAGATATCCACATTCAATATTTTTCATAGGGTCTACTCTGTATAGGCTATTATGATAAGTTATCTAATGCTTATGAAAACTTACTGGTAAATACGTACACATTTTCAGGAAGCATGACTTAAACGTAGTGGAATTTAATCGAAGCAAACTCAGTAAGCCGTAATTTAGTAACTGTATTATTGATTAACCGTATTAAATTTATTAACTGCCTATACTGATTTTATTTGAATACACACAATCTATTAGTATTTTATTTTTATATACACAATTCAATTTCAAACAAACTATTTTATACACTACACAGACCGTATCCGGAGAAACAAATACTATATTAAATTAAACATAAAATACGATGTACAGTAATACAGTACTGTAAATACAGTAACTTCGTATAGGTACTTTTTAAATCGTTTCTAGTTTTCAAAATTTTACTTGAAAAAGTTAGTAATTTTTTGTTGCACTTTACGGCACGAATAAAAATAAGTAACTGAGCTAGCAACATTTGTGCCACGTGTTCCACAAAGCCATAGAGATCGATAATGTAAAATAGATAATACATACGTCACGTCCGAGACTATTTATAGCTGAGATTAGCTGACATTTGTTTACTACAACCTTATGTTGACACATTAGGTTTTCGGGCGTCCAAACATTTTATCAATGACTAATATTTACAATAGTCTGTTCCCACCTCCAGTTGGTTTATTAACTCTAATAGGACAGTTATCGTTTATTCTTGCGTTAGTTCACAAAGCTTGGTTAATTTGTATGATCCTTGTTTTTACCGAATATTCTGCCGCGTTTCAGTTGAAGCATCAAAAGTTAACTTGGGATGGTCGGATTTAAAAACAACTCAGGCACAATGTTCTCCAAACTCTTCTAAAGCACTGACGTAAAAATCAAACCTTTATACAGATATCGACACTAGAGAAGTTTCAATTAGCCTGGGAGTGAGTGTGCCAGTGAGCTCGCCATATCTAAGGATATAAGGTGGGAGCGCATCTGTAAGGGAACCCAGAGTGTGCCGGAACGCTAGCCGTGCTGAACATGTTAACTGAACCTAACTATAACATGCAGTCAATTGCCGACATGTGTTTCGCCTACTATTCTTGGTTTTCTTGACCTTCCTGCTGAAAATTAACAATTTCCTGAAAATGACATTGTGAGCTGCCTATACAATACTACATTTCTTCGGTTGAAATGGAAAAAACTTCGTTATTGATACGTCCGAAATTCGTTACATAGAGGTAAATAAGCAGTATAACTTCTAAAATGTCATGGGACAAGATAAAAATTCGTTATATAGAGGATTTCGTTATCTGGAGTTCATTATATAGAGGTTCGACTGCATTTGAGTATGATTTTGAACATTATCTATATTTATATTATTATAAATTTTTATGATAAATTAATTTAAGTCATTGTTCAATTCCTGCCATTGTTTAAACAATATACCAGGTCAAGTCATTGTTTATATTTTAATAAAAAATTTTTTTTGAAAAAGATTCCTCTTTTATCTTGCCATGTCTGGAATTTGACTGCTGGATGGCTTCGTAGTGTAGAAATCCTAACAGGCTTCTTCTTTCTTCTACAGGTCGTCATAGAGTCAAAAATATTCAAAACTGTAATTGAAACTAATTTATTTTAAACACCGATAATCATAGTTATAACTGACGATATAAAATTTGTAGAGTACCATTATGGCTTATGAATCGAACAGTGTAGCCACAGACAAATATTTGACATTCGGGAAATCGTTAAATATTTTTAATACTTTGGCCTTGTAAACATACAAGCCTCTGATTATGAATATAAAAAGGCCCATACCATACAGTCAGGCAATCAGAGGCAAGAGTATTTGTTCCAACGATAGAGTATTGGAGCATTTAATACAAAAGATATTACTAGTTTTCCAAAAAAGGGGATATCCTAAACAGCTTGTTAGGATCAAATCTGCTCAGCTCAATCATCTGATGAACCCAAACCACCTATGGAAGACAACAAACTGTCTTTAGTTACAGATTACCATCCAGGTCTACAGAAACTGAACAAAATATTAAAGGATGCTTTCAGGATTCTTCAAGCTTCCACCCACACCAAAGATCTTTCCTCAAATCCACCACATATTTGTTTCAGACAACATTTTAATTTAAAAAATATTTTAGTACATCCAAAATTACCAGATCCAAGTACTGAAAAACCGCCTAAACTTCCTCGTGGCTCCTTTCCGTGCAATAAACCTAGGTGCAAGACATGTCCAATTCACATCCCAACAAATAGTTTCCATAGATTAAAAACCAATGTGGACTTCAAGATTCTGGGTTATCATACTTGTACATCTAGAAATATAATGTACCAGTTGCAATGTAAATTTTGCCCGGGACAGTACATAGGCCTTACCACGTATGGTCTCACATCAGAATGAATGGCCACAGACATGACGTTGGAACCATGAACATAGACAGGCCAACTGCTCAACACACTGCTAATCACAACATATCTTTCAATGATTGTTATACCACCAACAAAATTAAGGCCCTCCACCCTGATTACAATCTTTCAGAATTGAGAAGATGGGAGTTGTCATACCAGTGGTACACCAAATCTAGAGAAACTCCTAACCTCAACATCAGATATTTCCTTTTATCTTCCCCCTAACTTCTACCATTTTTAATGACTCCATTTACCTTCCTTCTGACAGAATATTAATATCTGGTTTCAATTAATCAATATTTATAAAAATAACATAGTACTATATCATAAACTATAAATGTGTGCATCTGTGACATTTGGATATTTATACACGTCTGTGGTTCACTTCAGTCTTTTCTTTTTCTCTTTTGATTGATAAAGATCATTGTATGATCAAATAATTCAATAGTGTGATAAGTTTTTATATGTCTAATTATTTATTTCCAAGAGATTGTAGTTTTGGACTATTGCCACTAGGTAAAAATCTGTCAGTCTCCTATCTAGTCAAAAAATTCCTAAATAAACTTTAAGCTCTACTAGAACTAACCTTTATATATATATATATATATATATATATATATATATATATATATATATATATAAGTTACGTTTTATATTAAGCAAGAAAGGTTTTTAAAAATGATTTTTATTTTTACAAACCTTTGAATTTAATAAACAATTAATTTAGAAAACTGTTACATAAATTTTACTTAATAAAACAATACAATTGATATGCACTCAATCGGAGTGGAAAACGTCTGTGCGATACAGAGGCGACTTACACACTGCCGGGGCTCTGTTCTCACACCTATATAATACTAAAGCTGCGTAAGCAGGAATTTTCCTAGCACGCATTTAATTATGAAATGTTCACATAAAATGTTTATATAACTCCTCCATCCCTAAAGAAAACTTCGGGGGTTGGCGAAGTTTCGGCGTTGGTTGAAGTCTTCTTCTTCTTCCTGATGAGGGCGAAGTATATAAGCTGAATAGGCCTCCGTAAAGGGCAATTTTCGGCATGGGTTGAAGTCCTCTTCACTGGAGAAAGTCACCAGGCAAAGGTTGATTTCCAAGATCCAGTTAAATGGGTTGTCTGCGATTTCCAACGCAGTATCCTCGTAGTTTGTAGGCGTTATTGTTTTTGTTGATGGGCATTTTACAGTCTAATTTTCTGTTCATTATAATTCAACTGAGCAAAAGTATTTGGAATTGATTAATACAATTTATAATGAGTCTTTTCTATCATAAGGATAGATACAAAATGTTTATAACATATACAATTGTTATCAGAATCTAATTTTTGTTCTACAAAATTTACATTGATTACAATAAAAGTTTTATATAATTTTTCATAATTTCTACCATCATTTACATTCAACTTGCCTGTTATAGATTTGATAAGGATTCTAGTCAGTTTATAAGAATTCTTTTTGTTATCTCTTTAAGAGTATAGTTTCTAATTTTCTTCAATTACATTTCTTTTTGTGATTAACATATTTCAAATAATTAACAATATTTATTACCATAATTAGTTACATATCGTTTAATTAATTACAAAAGTTTGTAGCACATACAATTAATAAAAACAACGTTGTTTAAAAGTTTAATAAAGTTTCTTGCATAGAACTAGTGGACAAAGGTATGGTAGGGATTTTAATTTGATTGTGTCGAATATGAACAAGAAGGATTTTGGTCATTAATTACATTTTTTATCTTCCTAGGCCTTTTAATTTTCGACAAATGTATTTTGTCTTTTGTGTTATGATGTCTAGGCTTTATTTTTCCAGTTTTTCTTTCTTTATCTATCGAAGCTATTTCTTCCTTGCTATATCTGTTTTTAGTTTTGCTTTGCTTCTGAACTGATTTTATATAAACTTCAGATGGTATTTCTGGAAGTGGTTCTTTGTTTACATTCCTTTTTTCTAAAACCTTTTCTTTAATTCTTTGATTGCTATCCCTAATGTTTTCGTAAAGTATTTTTGTTTTTTTCCTTATGGTTTAAAACGTAGTCATTTACAATTTGTTTTTCTAAATCTATATCTAATAAATTGTTTGAATTTATGTGTCCAAATAAGACTTCGCACGGCGTTAATTTTGTGACTGAATGTATGCTATTGTTATAGGCAATTATAGCATATTTGACTTTCTTAATTATACTGTCTTTTTTTAAATTCGATTTGATTATTTAACAGCCTTATGTGTTCTATTAAGGTGGAATGAAATCTTTCACATAATCCGTTTGATTGGGGGTTTTGTGTACTGATAAAATGAATTTTGATTTTATGCAGGTCTAATATCTCCTTCACAATTCTGTTATTAAACTCCGTTCCATTGTCTGAGATAATAACTGTTGGTAAGCAGAACTGCGCAAAGTAATCTAATAACTTGTCTGCAATCTCTGTAGCTTGAGATCTTCCCAAGCGATAAGCTTGAGCATACCTTGTGAAACTGTCGACAATGCTGATAAACGCATTCTTCTCTAAAGAGAGAGTGTCGATGTGAATTATCTGCAAAGGCCTTGCAGCTGTAGGTGTCAAGTTCATTTCTAGTTGTAAGGGAATTCTGTCATACTTGGTTCTTTGACATATGTCACACTGATTTATGAAATTTTGGATTAGTGATTTTAAATTAGGCCAATAATATCTTCGCTTAATTTGTTCGTATGTTTCTTGTATCCCTCGGTGATTGGTTTTGCTGACATGATAATTACTTATCGTTTCTAAGGTATCTTCTTCCGAAGTTAGGTCTAAGAGTTTGTTATTACACTTAACCAAATTTAGTTCAGTTTGTTTGAAATTTTTGGCTACGCATGATGCAAATTTCTCGTAAAAATCGTCTTCAAAATATAGATTATATTTTATTTTGGGTACCAAATATGATTTTACAAAGTTAACTATGTCTTCTTTAAAGTTATTTTCTGATATTTCGACCATTAAACGAATTTTTGAAGTTCCGAATAGTTTTATAATTTTTACTTTCTTTGGCTCATATTTTACTAATGACAAAAATATTTGATTTTTCCCAAAGTTTACAGGCTCGTCGGAAATTGGTATTTCAATTTGGGTGTTCCCTTCGAAGTTGGAATGCACGGTTTGACTGTCACTTTCTTGATCGTACTCTAAGTTGGCATTATCTGTTGCGTCGAGTTGTACGACCATAGACTCATTATCTTCATTCAATTCCGGGAAGTAACGACTCAGTAAGTTCGCTGGAGATAATTCAAGGTCTGGTTCTACAGTGTGTTGGGTGTTTGTTGACCTTTTATCAGTAACGTTCAATAGTATTCTAGACAAAGCATCGGCATTTTGGTTTAATTTGCCTTTTTTGTATCTTATGTCATAATCATATTCTTCTAATTTTAATCTCCATCTTAAAAGCTTGGAATTTGGTTCTTTAACTGAAAATAACCATTGTAAAGGTTTATGGTCTGTATAAATTTTAAATTTTCTTCCAAATAAATAAGGCCTGAAGTGTTTAGTGGCCCATACGATTGCTAGTAATTCCTTTTCAATCGCGGAGTAATTAGTTTCGCTGTCGTTTAAAGTTCTGCTGGCATACGCTATAGGAAGGTCCTTTCCATTTTTGTCCTGGCTTAAAATTGCTCCTAGTGCAAAATTACTCGCGTCTGTCGTTAGAGTAAACTCCTTTTCAAAATCTGGGTATTGTAGAAGGGGCTCATTAGTCAGTATATTTTTACATGTTTCAAAACATTCAATGAAGTCTGGATTTTCTATGTTTATTTTTGCATTTTTCTTTAAACAGTTAGTAAAGTGTTTTGTTATCTTGGCGAAGTTTTTAATAAATTTTCGATAATAGCCTAACAGTCCTAAAAATCCTTTAATTTGTTTAGTGGTTTTAGGTATTGGATAGTTCTTGATTGCCAAAATCTTTGCTGGGTTAGGTTTTACGCCTTCCGGTGTAACAACATGCCCTAGATACGCTACTTCTTTTCTTAAAAATTCTGTTTTATCCAGCTGTACTTTAAAGTTGGCTTTGCGTAATCTGTCGAATACTTCTTTAAGTCTTTGTATATGTTCTTGGAGGCTAGTGGAGTAAATTATAATGTCGTCTAAATAAACTAAACATGTTTCATTTTGGATGCCTCTCAGAATATTATTCATAATTCTTTGAAATGTAGGGGGGCTATTCTTTAGTCCAAATGGCATTCTTAAAAATTCGTAGTGTCCTGTTTCTGTTGAAAACGCTGTTTTTTCTATGCTATTTTTATCCATTTCTACTTGGTGAAATCCTGAGGCTAAATCTAAAGTCGTAAAATACTGAGATCGTCCTAATTTATCTAATATGTCGGTAATGTTTGGGAAGGGAAATTTATCGTCAATTGTTTTTTTGTTTAATCCTCTAAAATCGATTACTAATCGAAATTTTCTTTTGCCAGAAGCGTCTTGTTTTTTGGGTACAATCCAGACAGGAGAGTTCCATGGAGAATTTGAAGGTCTAATAATTCCTTGTTCAAGCATGTCCTCAGTTTGTTTATTAATTTCGTTCTTGTAAATCTCTGGATATCTATAATTTCTAGAGTACACGGGAATTTCATCAGTAGTCCTAATAACATGTTTTATTTGGTTGGTAAAGGTTAAATTGTTTCCATCAATATGAAATAAATCAGCATATTCTTTTAATAAATTTGTTATGGCGGATTTTTCTTCCAAGTTCATGTGTTCCATCCTAAATTTTGATAAATCGAAATTTTTACTTCCTGATTTTGTTTGTTTATAATCGATCATATTGAAATTAGTGTTTGTTTGCATTGTATCAGGTTTGAAAATATTATATTCCTCTAAAGATTTTACTTCTAATGGTTTACTTATTGTTAATTTTACATTTTCTTCCGTATTGTTTATAATAGGGCAATAGGCTTCACCCTTATGCACTGAAACTATACACTGCGGAATTTCTAATCCGTTCACTTGTTTGTGTGGTAAAATACCTTCTCCATTATGAATATTTTGTATTTTTAATTTAACTGTTTGGCTAGTGCGGGCTTGTATAACATAACTAAATTGTTCCTGCTTTATTGACGTGCTGTCTGTTTTATTACAACTTCCTTTTTCAGTGTTAAAATATTGAATAGGGATTTCCTCATCACAAAGTATTAATTTATTATTTATAAAGTCTAAGCTTATTCCTAAATCCTTTATATTGTCTAGCCCTAGTAATAGGTCGAAATTCTGATGAAAGTCAAATAAATAAAATTTAATTGCTTTTTTAGACAACAGAGGTATGGTGCAGCAAAAATTTTCTTTTGAAGTGCCGTGTGCGGTGATTACTTCAAACGGCTCTTTTTTTATGCTTGTTTTAAAATTTTTCCAGCCTAAAGATTTTCGCATAAATGATCTAGTACTGCCTGTGTCAATTAATATTCTAGATTTGGTGTCTGTGTCGTATATAAATGGTAGCTCGTTATTTTCGCTTTGTAGATTCATTATTGAAAATCGATTCCGAGGCTTGTATGTCCTAAAAAATCGTCCTGATCAATTTTAACGGTCTCTTCTTCGTAGTTGTCGGTTAAATTTTGGGATTCTTCGAAGTACTCTTCTTTCCCGAGATCTTCTTCAAAAGCGAATGATTCTTGTCCATTAGTCTGGTACATAGTGTAATCGTCTTTTTCGGCTCCTTGTCCGGTCATTTGATACAAATTCGTTTGTCTAGAAGGCCTGTCTGTCTGTCTAGTGGAAATACTCATAGGGGTAGGTTGATAACCCGTATTTCGCTGAGGATACTGAGGTTTAGTAGTGTTGTTGTTTGGTTGTCCCCTTTGAGGCTGACCGTGATTAGCAAAAGTTGGTGGTCTATAGGAAGGATTTGGGTGTTGATAAGGTTGTTTAGGTATTTGGTGGTATTTAAATTCAGTATGTATTGGTCTTCTTACGTTATGAGTTTGGCTTTTCTGAAAGACTGGTTGTTTGCTTGGCTGAGTAAACATTTTATTATTTTTAAATTGAAAGTCGTTTGTGAGCATATTAAGTGCTTCACTAAGAGTGTTAGGGTTCTTGGTACGCATTAGTGACCCGATGGGTTCATGCAAACCCCTAAGGAGAACTCTTAAAGCTAGTTTCTGAACGTATTCTATTAAAATGTCTTTAGCCATCTGCCTTTGAGGCTCTTTATTCATAAAAAATGAAATTTGTAAATTTAGTAACTTTTGAATTTTCTCATAGAATTGAAATGGTGATTCGTTACTTTCTTGTTTTAATTCTGACATCTCTAAGTTTAATGTGAAACAATCTCTTTTGTCTGAATAACTAATTAATAATACTTTTCTAGTTTCGTGCCAATTGTAAGAGTTAGAGTTTACAACCATTTCCAGTGCTTGGCCTTTTAATTTAGAAAGAATAGAGGAGAACAGATACTCATTTTGAAAATCCTCTGGATTTTCGCTTACATAAAACTTATTTACTATCTTATCACATATTGAGATAAATCTGTGGAGCATAGTGGGCTCTCCACTATACTCGGGTATCATGTCAAGATACTCCTTTTTTAATATTGGTGTTGCCATTATTTAATATTATTTTCTTTAAAATAATAATATTAAAAATCAATTATATAAAATTAAAAAGTATTTACTCTACTTTTTCTTAATTCTATATCTTAAGATCTACTTACAAGTTGATCCAAAATACTTTGCTCATTTGAACAATTTTCACTTTTCACTTACACGATATTCGCTCGTGTTCTTAATAGATATGCGCTCTATTAAGTGGTTGTAGATATTCACTCTACTTAAAGTTTCCTCAATTAACGGTTAAAACCGACGGACGTTATATTCACTAACTTCCTTGAGGTGTCCTACCGACTGCGCCAGTTATGTTTTATATTAAGCAAGAAAGGTTTTTAAAAATGATTTTTATTTTTACAAACCTTTGAATTTAATAAACAATTAATTTAGAAAACTGTTACATAAATTTTACTTAATAAAACAATACAATTGATATGCACTCAATCGGAGTGGAAAACGTCTGTGCGATACAGAGGCGACTTACACACTGCCGGGGCTCTGTTCTCACACCTATATAATACTAAAGCTGCGTAAGCAGGAATTTTCCTAGCACGCATTTAATTATGAAATGTTCACATAAAATGTTTATATAACTTATATATATATATATATATATATATATATATATATATATATAATTCTTTTACTTTATACGGCTTTATTTTAAAGCATCTTGAATTATTTTAAGAAACGAATACTGATTAATTTCCCAGACTTACAATGTGCAATTTAGCCGTATTATGTAATGTAAATGTTTCTGTTACATGATTTGAAAAAAATGTGTAAGGTCTATATTTAATGGAGTGTATTTGTAATTTAAATCTTTATTAATTATCTTCAGCAACTCTGGAATATTAATTACAATAACAACCCAAAATCCACTACAAGTAAATTAATTTATTAATTATAAATCATTAATTAATGCACATTTTAATTACATGCTAACCATCATCAGAGATATGGAATTTTACAATCAATTTACAGTGTTTCTAAAATAATAACACTCCACTACTAACTGATATTCCTCCCACAAACATCAAGTGTAGCTGAACATGGAACTACTACAAACTATATGATTGGGCATGTTAAAGCTACAAATCATTAGTTCCACAAAATATTATACAAGAAATAATTGATGACGACAGTATTTGTTTGTTTTCTTCAATCACCTTCTAGTGACTTGTTTGCTACTGGAACATATTAACACTTATGCAGCAACTGTTGAAGATTTGTGATAGTGACTTGCTACGAGATTACTTCAATTTTCATGTACATCTTTGAAAATATGTAATTACCTTGAATGACCCAAAAACGTCTTTGACTATAATAATACCAGGAGGAAACAGAACACAGTGCATACAAAAAGCACCTTGAGCGCAACAACAGAAGAGTATGTTGATCTAACCAGTAGCAGTTACATGACTAGCATCAAAACCAAAATTGTAATTTGATGGTGGAATCCAAAGATTTGTAATAATTACACATATAATGTGTAATCATAATTAGTAAAAACAAAAGTTAGTTACGGTTTGAAGTCTGCCTGGATTCTAGGCTCCCGCCGTTATTGTTCATTTTGTATGTACACAAGAACCCACTAATTATAAAAAAATGCTAACAAACATCAGCTACTGACAAACGTTTAGTAAAATCTATACTGAGCTTATCACTCCAGTTGACATAAAACCTGCTGAAGCTTTCTATTATATTTAGATGTCGGATAGAAGGTTAATGGGGCATAAATTTTTTTTTTTTGTTTATGCTGTAAGTTTTGAGAGTCAATAAATAAACCTTATAAAGCACAAACTTCTAGTCTTGTGTATAACATGCCAGAAAAATAAACTCTCTTAAAGCATTCAAACAATGACGACATTCAACGACTAATTGAGTTAGACTTTATACCCACTACTAATAAATTGCCTTGCCTAACTGACCTAGTCCGTAAAGCGCAATGGGTTCAAATATATTCTTTTTTAACTAGCATTTTGTTTGTGTATGAGAGCAGTTTTTCAGGAAATGTGGCCCATAATTAACTTGAACTTTACCCGACTTTAATTTAATTTAAATAATGGAACTTGTGCTTTGAAATACTAATATTGAAAGAACAACAAAGTAACTGTTACATTTTGTGAAGCTATTTATTTTGAAATTATTAATAGCTATCATATTATTAATATTTATTGGTAATAATTATAGCTATTTGTAAACAAAACCACAATATTTTTTGTTCATAGAAAATCTTATTACAAATACTATGGTTGAACAACCAACTGCTAAGAAAATATTAAGAATTATGTATTGTCTGCAATGCACTTTTTTAAATAAGAGGGCAGACGTTCAGTTCCTGTGTATAACTGCAAAGGCTTTTCGGAAAATACAAATAAAAAACAAACTTCATATTCTTACATGTTGAAAACAGACTTTAATAATGGACAAATATTTTGTTACTTTCAAACATAAATTGTAAGAAAAAAAAACTAAAACACAATAACAGTTTTTATGCTCAAAATATACAACCAAATCAGTTTATTACGCCATAAAAATCTGTATTTACATAGAAGTAGATATACAACGTTTATAATAAATTGATATGCAGTCTTTTAAAATCCTGTACAATTTATCTCCTATTTATTAGTACAAAAATTTAATAAATTTCAGACATGATTAGGACGACTAAAGAAGACCACCCTGTAAATGGATGTGATCCTTGGCCCCTTCCTGTTTTATCATTGTATTGTTCCCAGATAAAACCTGTTCTTTGATATTCTCGGAATATATTTTTAATTACGTTGTCTCGTAATTTTACATATAATTCGGATGCTTTGTCAGCATATGGGCCAACTGTTTTACTGTAGAAAAATAGAGATCTGATAGCTAAATAATTCATATTGATCCAAATAGCCCCCCTCCAATATGGAGGATCATGTTCTGTGTTGTACTTCATGTACAAGGGTGATGTTGTTGCTAGTGATCTTAACCCATAATCTGTCCACAAATAATGTTTTTTTTCTAAATCACTTAATATTTTATTTAACTTTGATGAATTTGGATCAATTATTTGTAAAAAAAATGGGAATAAACTAACATAACCAAATGAAGAATCCACAAACTGAAGTGAAGGAGTGTCGGATACCACTCGATGCATTTCTGGCTGAACTGGTGGACCTTGAGCTTGTTTTATTTGTTTTGGTTTCTTTAAAACTACATTATCAGTGTGTAAGCCAAAATCTGAATATGATTCTGAACCATACGACCAATGAAGCTGATCTAGTAATTTATTATCTACAAGATATTTGTATGTATCTAAGTATTTGTCTCCTTGTCGATTCAAATATTCTGCAATTTCAGCGATTGTTTTTGCTGCAATTGCTATCCAACATCGTAGGTCAATATGGCGTTCATCATCAGTTGGATGAGAAGCTCTAGGATAGTCATCTAATCCTGAAGTTAATGTTTTTGGATTTAACTCTCTATCACTTTTACCATTTCGTCCACGCCATCGATATGTTCCAGGGACACTTCCTATCTGCGTAGTATTATACCAATCAAACCACTTTATTAACCTTGTATACATTAGATCTAACGTTGCTAAATTATTATCATTTTTTAACTGGTCCCCATAGTTTCTCAAAATGAACTGTAATGTTAAAAAAAATGTTGGAGGATTAGCGTTTGTATTAATCTGAGTGACAAACTCTTCAGGGACCTTGGCTAAAGCTTCTAAGCCAAGGATTTGTTCTCTTGGAATCCATCCTTCAACATTCATTAAATCAAACCAATGGCTCATTATATCCATTTCTATTCCTAAATCCCATGCAGACAGTAACAGTCCATGGAATCCCTCATCCCAGAGGAAACCACGAGGGAAAAAACTACGAGAAGGTACTGATGTGTACAATGGTGCTTTCCAATAAGGAACTGGATTCTCTGTGTGCTCGGAGCGAACTCTTGAAGCCCCATAAAAATACCCAATACTTCCAATCATATTACTAAATGCAGATTGAGCAAATTTTATTTCTTCCTCACCAAAACCTTTTTCTTTTAATTTGAATTTGTTTTCAAATTTATTATTAAAATCACTTGATTTTAGAGCTAAAAGTTGATTGTATGACTGTCCTGTTAAAGTACTTCCTCTATCATCAATACTTCCGGACTCAAAAATAACATCCATCACAAAAGGCACTCTTGCAGTCACTAGAGTAGCCGTAATGTTTGGTGCTTTCCCACGAGTTATATCTCCTGGGAGTACAATGTGTCTTACTCCTTGCTTCATAACAAATTTTAAGTTCGACATTATGTCTTCCTTTAAAACATGAAGGCCATGCCCTTCTGCACTAAGGTATGATTCACTTTCTATGTCTCCTGAAACTGGAACCAGTTTAATTGTAAATGCACCAAGTTTTTCTGTTTCTCCTACAACGCCGGACAAAGTAGCTCCAGGGTATCTGCTTATGCGTCCAAGAGTCTGAGCTTCAATTGCAGTATAGAACACAAGTGAGATAGGTTCCCCTACAGTTTTGGGCACCTAGAGACAGAATCATCAAATGCTTCAATCTTCTGCTTACTTTAAATTTTAATTGTTTACTTATTACTAAATGAAGTTTTTTTTAAACCTATAAAAAGAACATTATTTTATATTATGAGACATATTTCTTCTAAACAAACTATGATGAAGAACTTTTGAATTACCTGTCTAATTTTTTATAAATGAAAAATAGATTTAAAGAAATTTCTGTGGTATCAATTATGTTAGTTGTAACTTTTACAGAGTGATACATTTACTTTATTAGTAATGACTACTGTAGGTAAAGCAAAGATGAGCAAAACTCAAAACCAATTTCCTGAAGAAATATAAAGGTTCAAAACTACATAAAATTAAACCTCACTAACTTCAGTTTGTACAAATAACATTGTAGGTAGATGTGGGCTAAGTAGAATAATTCCTAAAGCATTGTTTCCATTGATTTAATTTGTAGTTATGCTATTAATATTTTATAAACTGAAACAAAGTTTTATTTTAAAGATCATGAGTTGAATACAATAATTAATTAGAGGAATATTACAAAAAACAATATTTGAGTATATTTTCATTGTAATAGACAATCGTCAGATATCATGGTGAATGGAAGCACCTTAGAAGGAGTTGGTTTACCATGTAGATGGGCAAAGTTTAAGAACATTTTCATTGGTTGCTAAAATCATAACATTGCTTAGCTATAAAACTCTTTGCTGGGAATATATCTCGAATTCTTTGAATTTACTGTTGTTCCAGACGAATAAGTTGTTCAATTTTGAATTTTCTACAATTGAAATTGGTAGGAGATAAACTGACAGGCAGCCTAGATCTAACTAATAGAGTTCACAAAATCATGCAGGATATTTTCTGTTAAAAAACTGGCCTCAAAGTTGCCTTCTGCCGGAATTACCTGAATGTTATAATATTTCATAAAGTAACTTATATTGTAACAATGTACATGAGAATACTGAAGGTACTACAGATCTTCGTCAGAGATAGTCTCCACCTCCGTATCGTATTCCGATGGATATCTACAACCAATAATGGTAGCAGTCGTTGCAAGGGAAATCCAAGCCGACAGGGACTTAACAACCAGTATGGAGATATATTATCAAAAGAGCAAGAAAACCATCTGTAATTTTTGACAGTTTTTAATAATAATTAAATAAATTTGTCAGCAAAAATAAACGTTTGACTTATTTCAGCAAAAATGCAAAATGTAAAAAAAATCTCATTCAGTACATACGCGGTTTTATTAAAAATAAAATAATTGGTTTAAACAAGCAGTTACTATGATTTTATGTTTAAGGCAAGTGAGAAATAATTTTGATATCATTTAATTTGTTATATACCTTAAGAAATGGAAATGAAATTTTACTTCAGACAGATTACTTATTACACTTTTGCTATTACTTACGACCAGACTTTTTGTTAACTAAAGATTGTTAAATTGTTAACTTACACTTGGAGGAAACGTTTTCGTCTTACAACTTCTTCAGCCTCGTATTTTTACCGCTAGGAAATTAATTTTATTGTTTAAATGAATTCATTACAGCAAACAACATCTCGGAAACAAATAGAGACCCAACAAACAAATATCACAACACAGTTGAACACATAATTAATTCAACTAAACACGTAATATCTAAAACACAGAAAAAATACCTTAAAGCACTTCCTAAGCTACATAAACAAGGAACACCAATAATCAACAGCCAACAATCATCTGCACACAAACTAGCACACCATATGGATAGAACTATTAGAAAATACATAAAACTAGACACACCCACAAATATATAAAGAACACAATAGATCTAGTAAACAAAATAAAGAACATTGAAATCCCTCATAACTCAACTATGGCATCGTTTAACATCACAAACCCATATACCATATCCCATCAAACCATCCAATACAACATAAACATGCAGCATTCAAACATTTACTACACAGACTAAATAAAATACCTATATCCACAACTAACTACACAGAGGAACTAAACACAATTAAATACTTAACTCACAAAAATGGATATGGCAATTATTTAATAGACAAACTATACAGAAAAATACTCAACAAGAACAGCAACAAAAACACAAATACAAAAAAATTCATCACCCTAACATACAAAAACAAACTCACAAATAAGATAGCGCACCAATTCAAAAAAGTAGGATACAATGTAGCTTACAGAACAACAAATAAAAGCCAAACGGCTATCAGACACAGCATTAAAAGCAATACCAACACATACAATAACCCAGGAGTATTCAAACTAAAATGGAACAACTGCAATAAGTTCTATATTGGACAAACAGGCAGATCTTTCGCCGAAAGATATAAAGAACACAAAAGGGCACTGCACACTACTATTGAATCCACCTTCACAAATCACCTCATGGACACTAAACACTCATGCAAAAGTATGGAAAATAACATGAGCATCCTCCACACATGCAACAAAGGCCATAAATAAAACACACTAGAACAGTATGAAATATATAGACATAGCAACACACATAAAAATGACATCCTAAATGAACAAACACGGCACAGATCACACATACCCTTCGATCACATCACTTCTAACTTTCAAAAAATGGTGCCAAGGAAGCACAACTGCAGCATTCCTAGTGGCAAAAATACGAGGCTGAAGAAGTCGTAAGACGAAAACGTTTCCTCCAAGTGTAAGTTAACAATTTAAAAACCTTTAGTTAACAAATAGTAAGGTCGCAAGTAATAGCAAAAATGTAATAAGTAATTAACAACTAGCTCGTCATAAACAGCAACAAGATTTCGAAAAACAGATTAATTTAGTCAACAATTAATATAAATTTAAAGAATTATTTTTATAAAATTTTCAAGTAAATATTAATTATAAATGATATGTTTGGTT
The DNA here is from genome assembly GCA_036971475.1 of Prosapia bicincta. Classification (NCBI taxonomy): domain Eukaryota; kingdom Metazoa; phylum Arthropoda; class Insecta; order Hemiptera; family Cercopidae; genus Prosapia; species Prosapia bicincta. The sequence continues at coordinate 224,266,958 of JBAIZL010000002.1, forward strand.
AGTTTTTATAAGAATTTAAATACAGTTAAATACCAAAATAAATTTAAAAACAAATTTATAATATAGTAAAATTTTATTGCATAAAAAGGAAAATTTAAATAAAATGTCAGTTAAAAAATTGAAAGAATTTTGTCATTTCACAAAAATCCTGTAAATGAAAGTATTCATGGAAAATGTCACATAAAATGAAAACAAAAATATTTTAGTTTCCAGTTAGCAGTTATTAGTTTTATGAAAATTAGTTAGCATATAGTTTCACAGATTCCTTAATCAATTAGATAAGGATTTTCTCAATTAGACAAACCCTCTACAACAATACAAACACTTCCCTCCCCAAGTATCTTCCTATCTGAAGCAAATACTTAGCTAATTGGTTTTTTATACGAATCTAGGAATTTATTTTCCAAGGAGATCTGTTTGAGGAGTTTACAGGTTTCCATTGCTGGACTCGGCCTGGAAGAATTAGGGAACATTAATGACAACATCGTAGGAAACTGAGTGCAAGAGGGGGCAGAGGTATAAATATTCAATGTCTGGAGATATCAAGACTTTGAATCCTAACTGCCAAGACATTCCATCCTAAAATAGCAACAACAAAAATAGAAGAAAGGTCCAGGAATTAGAACAAGGGATCACAAACTCTTATATAAATAAATAATAATTATTAACCTATATTTACTGGGACGTAAATAGAATTATACAAAATAAATTTTTAAAAAAATATACTAATTATATTTTGTAGTCGCATATGTAAGATGGCAGATTGGGCCATTTTAGTGTGTGTGTGTGTGCGTGCGTGTGTGTGTGTGTGTCTGTCTATATATATATATATATATATATATATATAGATATGGTTGGTAAAGATTATTTAGATTTTTTGGACTAGAAGACTGACAGACTTACCTTGGTAAGAGTCCACTCTGTAGTCTTGAAATAGAAACACATAAAAGCACTTAAACAATGATATATTTCAACCACACAGTGGTCTTTGTCAATCGTGAGAAAACACAAAAAGAAATATGAGAGAATGAAATAAAATAATTGTAATCACAGATTGTGTAGAGTAGAAATCAGATGTCACAGATGCACAGATTAAAGATATATATATTGTTTCCTTGAGCATATGAGTGATTATAGTTTATATAAGTCTGTCAGGGGAAAAGAGATAAGGCTATTTGAAAAAAAAAAAAAAAAATGAATGATTTATCTGATGTTGAGGTTAGGGGATTCTCTGGACTTGGTATACCACTGGTATGATAGTTCCCACCTTCTCAGTTCTGAGGGATTGCAATCAGGGGGGAGTGATTTAATTATTTTTGTGGTATAGCAGTCATCAAAAGTTGTGATGTTGTGACTCCACCATGCAATAGACCTAGATGCAAGACGTGTCCAATACACCCCTCAGCAAATAGTTTCAACAGCCAAACAACAAAAATGGTCTTCAAAATACAGGGTCATCATAATTGTACATCGAAAAATGTCATATACCAGCTACAATGTAAACTTTGCTCAGCACAGTACATAGGCCTGACCACGGATGGTCTGAATATCAGAATGAATGGCCACAGACATGATGTTAAAATTATGAATATGGATAGACCAACAGCTCAACATGCTGCGAGTCACAACATCACAACTTTTGATGACTGCTATACCACAAAAATAATTAAATCACTCCCCCCTGATTGCAATCCCTCAGAACTGAGAAGGTGGGGACTATCATACCAGTGGTATACCAAGTCCAGAGAATCCCCTAACCTCAACATCAGATAAATCCATTCATTTTTTTTTGTTTTTTTTTTAAATAGCCTTATCTCTTTTCCCCTGACAGACTTATATAAACTATAATCACTCATATGCTCATGGAAACAATATATATATCTTTAATCTGTGCATCTGTGACATCTGATTTCTACTCTACACAATCTGTGATTACAATTATTTTATTTCATTCTCTCATATTTCTTTTTGTGTTTTCTCACGATTGACAAAGACCACTGTGTTTTTGAAATATATCATTGTTTAAGTGCTTTTATGTGTTTCTATTTCAAGACTACAGAGTGGACTCTTACCAAGGTAAGTCTGTCAGTCTCCTAGTCCAAAAAATCTATATATATAGATATTTATATATATATATATATATATATATATATATATATATATACTTGTGTATTATTCTTATCAAAATAATAAAGGACTTACCAAACTAGAAACATTAATTCTAGCCGTCCAGTCCCCACCATGACTACCTCCTGGGCGTTTAATAAAAGAAGTTGTCAAGCGGACACCATTATCATCTAATTCCTGTATTCCAAAATCTTGGCCATCATGTTCTATCCATGTATACCTATTAAGTTTATCTCCCTGATCACACCAATGCCTAATTAACAGACAATACCTTCAATCAAATGCTATTTTTTTAAAAAATTGGTTTTGTACTTAGTTACTTTTTTTTTAGTTTGTGCTCTCTACACTATAAAAATTATTGCATTAGCTTTGAAGTAATACAACTATATTTTACACTCTTTAAAACACACTAATAATAATGTGACATTCAGCCATTATATTAGACAAAAAAGACATTATATTTGATAAATTAAATAATATTTCTGGAGGACCTCACAGATAATTTTAAAAGATAGATCTGTGAGTTACCTTTGAGTTTATGATTTAACAAAGAGGTTATGAACAAATTAACTTAAAATAAAATGTTCTTCAAAGATGTGGATGATGCCGTTGGGTGTGCAGACCATTACAACTATTCACTAAACACTTTTACTTGAGTAATTTGAAAATATTCACTAAAAGAATAACAAAAGTTTCACTAGATAGTTTATCATATGCTAAACACTTGTTGAATAATGTCCAATGAGAAAATATGACTAATAATATGGTAACTCTGATAACAATAAATATTTCTATAAGCTTAGATAGATTGCAACCCTTATCAGAGAATGAATTGGAAGATCCAAAATGGATGAAACAATGTATGAGAATGAATCAAAATGGCAGAGGAAGAAAATAGGACAAAAGGAGACGAGTGACTGCTTCCAGGAGTTAAGAGCGTGTGTCGTAGATCAAACACAATAGGGTGTGTGCAGCAGTTTGACAGAAAACCAAGTTATACGAGTTTAAAAACCTAGACCAAACAAAATATATTTCATCACAAGGGGTAGTTGTTCATGTGCTACTCTGACAAAATTTGCCACAAAGTTCCAAGTACCATCTGTCTACTTTCTTTCTGTAACTGAAGTAATATATGTGTCATGAAATTCTATTAATGCAAACTGAAGCATATAAAGATAATACTTTCTAAATACATTTTACAGTTTTGGGGAAATGTTTACTAGGCATAATCTCAGAACTTTACTAAGAAACACTTTTTTCAATAACCTCTCTCACTATTTCTTCCTGTATAAGAGTAAAAGAAAATAAAGGAATAAGTTAATTCTCTGGCTAACTGTGACTTACCAAAATAATCTACAGAAAAACAAAATTACAAGTACAGAAGTCTCAAAAACCCGAGTCCCAATATTTTGAGCTTCCATGTAATTCGAGCCTATTTATTATAGGCTTTCTATTTGAGCCTATTCTATCTATTTGAAATGAAATGAGTCCAAGAAACGTTTATAGACATAAAGAAAGTGAATCGGATGTTCAAGAAATATTTATATCAAAACGTCATGCAAAGGAAATGAGTCAGGCTTCCAAGAAATATTTATATCAATAGGGTGTTTTTCTTCCTCCCCATTCTGTTGTTGTAATGCTGTTGTTCATACTCATTGTTATGTTGTATTTGAATGTGTGTATCAGTTATGATTAGATAACAGAACACTAATGGACCATAAATATCTCTTTATTTACGCCGTAAGATTTGCAGTCAACAAATGTCTAGTCTTGTATCAGACTTTATTCTCACCATTAATAAATCCGGTTTGAGCTGTTGCTAGATTGATCTGGATATGAGAGTTTTTACTCAGAGATCATTAGAAGTCCTATTTGTTCGAATGCTCAGGAACTTTTTCAAGTGTTATCCGAGGGACTCTCGGTCCCATTCACCTCGAATTATTGAGACTCTATTGTACTTAACACAAAACACTCATTCAACATAAGCATACTGCTTGTAATAGTACTATAACCATTCAAATATCTTGTTATAAGAAGGAAAACTAAATGCAATTAAATAACTAGCATACAGTAACGGGCACAGTAACAAACTAACTTATAATTTTGCACAAAATACCAAAAAAAATATAACAAGAAAAAAGAAATTGACTTACATAAACATGAAAAAATAAGACTTAAAAAATATGTGGAGAGGCCTTATGTAAGAGAAAAAGATCACCCTAAAATTTGAAAAAACAACCTTGTTTTTGTACCAACAAAGTAGCATTTTAAACAAATAACCTTCTTAAATACAGCATGTAACACAACAAAAGCATAGAAAAAAAAACTTTAAGAGGTATATAAATAAGATGAACTGTACAGGGTGTATAAATTCTATATAAAGCAAATAAGACACACTTTTCAACAAAGTGCACAAACACTCTACAAACAACGGATTTATCTCTTGAAATTTACCTATCAAAAACAGGTCCCAACTACTCAAATATCAAACACAACTGAGAAATGCCCCTACATGCCAAAAAGACCATTTCTTAAACACACTAAAGGAGTGCCTGGCCACATCTGTAAGGGTTAACAATTTTTACTAGCCCATGCAAGTTGTGAAAAGCAGTAATATTTTCATTAATTTTTTATTTTTAAATATCTGAAGTAAAAGTAGACTTGTTATAAACAAGTCCAGTTCCGAACTTATGAAAGTAAAAGAGTGTATTAACCCATTCCTTTTGCAGCCTGCTCATCTTCCTCCTGTGTCCTGACATTTCATACACAGAATTAGATGCATTATCTTGTTTCTGTGACCTAATAGCATCTTTAATGTGTTAGACAATCAGGCCCCTAATCTTCGACTGCACTTTATCAGCTTCTTTTTGCTAACATAGTTGTTGTTCTGTCATTACTAAGTTATAACCTGTGTTTTTAGTTGAGATTACAAAATTACAATCAAAGTTAACTGTAAATTTTAATTTTAATGACTAAAACTACGAAGAGAAGGTTGATATTTAAATAAGTGTGTAAGTATATCAGCTTCTTTTTGCTAACATAGTTGTTGTTCTGTCATTACTAAGTTATAACCTGTGTTTTTAGTTGAGATTACAAAATTACAATCAAAGTTAACTGTAAATTTTAATTTTAATGACTAAAACTATGAAGAGAAGGTTGATATTTAAATAAGTGTGTAAGTATACTCATCAATAGTTGTATTGTTAAGCAACCAAAATATTGTGGCTGATTTGCAATAAAACTATTGGTGTTTTAAAGGAGTATAACATTACAAAATCAACCGATTCAAGAGCTTATGCACCTACAGTAAAACCCCTGCTTAGATGATCTGAAAAATAGAACCAGACAAGTTACACATTTCATCAGGAGTCAGAAATAAAACATTAAATCAACTGATTTTATTGTATACTGTACAATGTACACACAGAACAAAAGCAAAAAAAAAAAATCAAGCTACATAGAATTTGTAAGGAAAATAGATACTCTACTGCTCTTTGAAAAATTCATTTTTTGGTTGTTTTTAACCTTTTAAGAGATTTTTTGGAAGCAAAGTCTCTCCCTTTTCATATGTTCATATTTTGTTGTCAATCATTGCCAGTCCTAAATAAGCCTGGCAGTGCTAAACAAAAATAGTTGGTGGAATGAAAATATTAAGTAGCTAAGAACGGAATGTATCAATAGCTCAGAAAAAATGGAAGAAGACCAAAACTAAGCAGAAATTGTGGGGGAGAAGTTGAGTCTTATTTAGAAATAAGTATGTCATGTACAGAAATAATGTAAAAGTTTAAATTATTCAGAATACATTGCCCCTGGTATTCAAAAAAGGTTAAAATTAAATTGATATTACATAACTATATTTACGTGGAAGTGTGAGAGTGAGGCTAAAAAGTCAGCCTCCTTGATGTCCTCATTTCATGTGGTCAGTCTGAGCAAGTCTCCATAAGAGGCATTATATTTTAATTGCTTGGCTTCTAATATTCATCTATTTATTCTAAGTTATTTTTTTTGTAATTATTGTTTCATGAAATTAATAAATAATTTATTTTCTTTAAAATTTGTTCAGCTTTTTCTTATTTATAAATTTAAATAAGATATTTACCGTGTATTGAAATAATCTGAGTAGTGGCTGAAGCACCAATTGCTAGTGTTCAGTCAATAATAATGCATTTCTAAACAACACACATTCACAGTCTCATTCTATATTTAAACACATAATTAATAACTACTCTATGAACAATAACACACCACAGAACACCAATACACAATATACTCACACTAATACAGTACACCTGAGCAACAGTCTTTATCTGTGGCACACAATTGAACAAGTGTGAAACATGTCTGCTGAAAAATATCAGTAAGTAGTGCTTTTTTTCCAAGTGATACCAATAGTAGTAATACACTTATGCCATTAAAGAACATATGGTATAACACAGGTGGTAACTATGCTATGCACAAGCATGGCACCATATCAGGACGGTAACCATGGTTACTGCCCGCAGTAAACGTGTTTTACATCTATTTTGCATCTGGAGGATAGAAACATGGTCTCCTGTAGTCCCATTAAGAGAGAAAAATCATAATGTAACTGGGTACTGAAGCAGCTCATTTGGACTGGAATGATGTTGATTCTTTACTCATAGACAACTTTTATAACAAATAGTATTTTTTTATTTTTAATTTACTGCACAAAGAAATACTTTACAGAAGAAAAATATTTGAATTGCTTTATATATCAGTCATGGTTGGTAAATAGAGAGATATGAACAAATTATACTTTATATTTCTACTGAACATGAAAATATGATGCATCTTACAAACGTGCTATACTATTATTTGCTACAATACTAATATGAACCATGTTAACATAAATTACCAGTTAGTGTCTTATTATTCCTATGACCATAAAATATGGCCTGTAGTGGTATCATTGTATAACTTACAACTCTCAGTGATTTAAACTCTTCTCCAGCAACAAATGACATCCCTAAACACTCAACATAATGTTGTTTCAATATACCTAATGCCCAAGCAACAACTACCTCCTCACAAAAGATGGGGAATGTATCACAAAACAGACATAATAGAAAGAAATAATTATATATATATATATATATATATACACAAATCACGGACAAATCTAACCACCCCTGGACACAAGAATTAGATAACATTACAAAAATAGCAATAGAAAATGGATACAACTAACACCTTATAAAAAATATATACAATAAATTCACAAAAAAACCTAACCTCAACACAACACTACAACCGGAACACAAAAATAATAAAAATAAAAAAATCTACCTAAAATATAAATACACCAATAACAAAATAGAAAAAATACCAAATATATACAACAAAGAATACTACACTCCAACATACAAACCAAACAACAAAATAATAAAATATCTTGACACAAATCACAAAACAAATTCAGAAAAACATAACCTATCAGGAATTTACAAAATTACATGTAACAACTGTAATGCATTTTACATAGGGAAAACAACCAGATCATTTAAAATAAGATTTGAAGAACATTATAGAGCATTCAAAAACAAAAATTCAAATGTATCAAATGTTGCAGCACACCTAATATCACATAAACATGAAATAACAAATTACGAAAATAACCTAACCATACTTGAAATAAATAATAACCCAATAGAACTAAACTCACTAGAAAAATTCCACATTTATAAAAACATACACAACAATTTAATGAATCTACAAACAACATATACAGAAGACATACTATTCATAAACATAATACACAAGACTCAAGAGGAAACGTATATGACGTCAACAATTACCAACACGACGGACCGAAGATCCGCACCAGAAAAATTGAGAAAAAGTAATCAGTGATTCGACAATGTTCATGTGACCGAAAGATGCCTCATTACTCAAGGTAAAATCATTGCACTTAATGGTGGATAAAATTACTTACAATTGTAATATATTAACTTTATTATATATATATATATATATATATATATATATATATATATATATATATTGTAACATTTTGAAGTAGTATATATATAAAAGGCACTTACAAAATAAGATAAATATATATAAATAAATTCAGTATCTAAAAAATTACTAAAATATACCAGGAACGAAATGTAAACATAACCTAATTTCACTTGTGTAGAAATGCACACGGCCACATTTTAGATCTAATCACAAGATTTTATATAAAAAAAAAAAAAACACACAAATCACTATTTATAAGAAAATGTATTAGAAGTAATTGATAGATAACAATTTAAATAGAACAATAGAACGATATAAATACACTTAAAACTTTCAAACAGCAAGCTAGTGAATGTTCTGTAGTAAACAAGATGGAGAACGGATTTGTAGAGTTGCGTGCGCATGACCGGCAAAAGATATTCGTTTTAAATATTTCTCGTGGATATATAATCTAAAACAGTTTGGGAAATAAGATTTAAATGCAATTGTTTTGCAATGAAATTTAAGTGCAGTTGTTAAGAAGAAGAAGTGTATCAAAGGCGGTGAACATGACATCCGTAAAGGTGTTACTTACAAGGAATAAACGAGAAAATAGCGGAAATTCACGACTTGGCCATTTTATTGCTAAAAAAGGTAGCGTCAGTGGGAGTTGGAACAGAGCAGTGGAACGAGGCAGACGTGTTCAGAATTGGCTGTAGAAATTTTATTTTTTTAACTGGTGCGGAAAGTGCAGTATCGTATTCAAATCATAATTACAGAATAACATTAAGCCAAATCATTGAACTGATCGATTAAGAAGACATTATTCAGGAAATTATTTAATTAGAACCAAATAACTTGTAAAAAATTTTAGCTTGTAAGAATTGTAACTTAGATATTTTTTTGAAAGTGCCAACTCAAATTTTATTATTCAAAATTTAGAAAACCCACCTATTAACCCGAGATAAAGAGAGCTCAAGCTCAAATTGAAGTAATTAAATCAAATTCAATTAATATTAAAATTTATAACTAAACTTCTTGCTGCCATAAACAAATTTTAGACTTAGGCTAATAAAGCTTAATTTTTGTAATTCTTTGTGGAGGAAATAAGAATTTGTAATTAGTAAGTGACTTTGTAAAAGAAAATAAGGAATGTCATATTAAGATATTAAAAAATTATTGTAACAAAAGCAGCATTGAATCGTTATTTCTTTTAACTTATAAATTTTTATTAAGAATTATAAAAGGAAATTACCAATTATTACATTTGGCACACAAACGTGGGGCTCGATTATAAAAAAATTTAAGAATTAACCTTAAGGCACTTTAGATAAGATTATTAATTAAATATTTGTATTAATATTGTTTACTTTTCAGGACTTTGCAACCATAAGTCAATAATTTTTTTAATTTTCAAAATTTAAATAGAATAAAGGGGAATTTTGAAATTTTAGATAAAGAAATAAACAAAAAATGGAATCTGAAACAGGTACATATAATTTAAGGAGGGAGAAAGCGAAAAAAACAGAAAAATTAGAGGAATATAACAAACATAGTAGGTCTAGGAAGGGTACAGCAATTGAGGAAGCTGCAAAAGGAAAATATGTGACATTAAAAGAAAAAATAGATGAAAAAGAGGAAGAAGCTACAATATTCCTAATAGAATTGGAAGAAGGGACAAGCCTAGAAATACAAGAGACAGAAACGGAAGGCACAGATATGCCTATAGAAGAGAGTGAGGTGGAAACCCAAGTAGATGAGGCTAGGGGACTACCACCTATGCAAACCCAACAAAAAAAACGGGGAAATAATGAGAATGAAGATTTAAGGGAGATGATGAGAACTCTCATGGAAATGAGTGAAAAAGGGAGAGAGGATCTAAATAGACAATTAAATATAAATAATGAAAAAATAAATAGACAATTAGATAAGATGGACAAAATAGAAAAAGAATTAAAAGAGAATATAAATGAAATAAAAGGGGAAATGAAAGATATGAGTGAGGATATGAGGGAAATAAACAAAAAATTAGAGGAAAATAGAGACGAAATGAGAGAGATGAAGGAAGATTTCAAATTCATAACACAGGAAATAAGGGAGGAAAATAAGAAAATGATAGAGGATATGAGGGAACAGTTGAGAACAGAGAATAATGCTGTAGTAGGAGTTATGAGAAGAGACTTAGAGGAGAAGATTAAGGAGAATTTAGAGGAAACAAAAGAAATAATAGCTGATGTGACAGAAGTTAATAAGAAAGAGATAGAGAAGGTAGAAAAAATGACAATACAGAACAGGGAAGAGTTAAGAGTTTTAAATAGGGAGATAGCTATTGAGAAAAACAATAATAATGATAGAATTGACCGATTGGAAACAGAAGGAAGGAGGAATAATGAGAAGAAATGTCATACCATATTATCAGAGAGCTTCACTTGGAAGAAAATGGGAAAAAGCATTAGGGGAATTATTAAAACATGTAATATTTGTCAAAGAGCTAAAAATGTAACCCAAGGTAATTTTGGAGAGATGAAAGGGATCCAAGTGGAAAAACCAAAGGAGCAATTGTCAATTGATTTTATAGGACCATTTCAAAGAACTGTAGGAGGCTATAAGTATTTATTAGTAATTTTAGATGTATTTACAAAATTCGTTCAAATCTATAAATTGAAAAAGGCAACCACAGGGGAGGCAATTAAATGTTTAGAAAATTATATAGAAAAATTCGGGAGAGTAGAAAGAATACAGACTGATCATGGAACCCAGTTTAATAATAAGAAATGGCTGGAGTATATTAAAAATAGAGAAATGAAACCAATATTTTCTCCAATAAGGAGGCCACAAAGCAATATCGTTGAGAGGGTGAATAAGGAGATCATTAGATGTTTGAGAACATATTGTCATCATAACCATAGAGAATGGGGAAAATATGTAGAGGTTATTAACCAGGCAATTAATGAAATTCCTCATGAGACTACAGGATACACACCTAACCAGCTACAACTAGGAATTCAGGATGAAAGGTTTTGGCAAAAGGAAATAAAAAATTTAGGCTGGAGTTCAAAATTAATAAATTTAGAAAGACATTTAGAAATTGCTAGGAGTAGAATTAAGAAGAAGGCTCATAAGAGAGCAGAGAAATTTAATAAAACTCATAAAATAGAAGAATTAAATGTTGGGGACAAGATATTAGTAAAAGAAAATTGGCAACCACAGGGTATAAGAGGTGAGATGGCAAAATTATTTTATATATATGATGGACCTTATGAGATCACCAAGAAATATGGCAAAGCGACTTATGAAATCAAAGATGCTAGAAGCAATAAAATTAGAAGAATTTTCCATATTAGCTTGTTAAAGAAATTTTATGAACCAAGGGAGGCACACCATGGAGAATCAAAAAAAAAATTTCAGATAGAACAAATTAAATTGTAAGGGAGAAGTCGAGAGAAAGGAAAATAACAAGGGATAATAAGATGGTAACAACAGAAATGACTCAGGATAAAAAAAAGATTAGGAGAAGGAAGCGAATGTAGGAGGGATAGATAACAAATAAACCGGAAATGACAATGGACCAGAAATGACTTAATAATTAAACAAACACTTGAAAAAAAAAGAAATAAAGAAATAAAAAAATATATATAAATTTAAATAAAAAAAGAAGGGAGATATTAAATATAGGTAAAGGAAGCAATATGAATAAACTCTAGGTGACTATGTGTATAAGAAAACGTTAGCAGGAGATAAGTTTTAAGGGATGGTAACTATATCTACGATAATTTATTGGAAACTTTGTCGAATAATGAATAAAAATAAATATGAATCTATGTTAATAAATATTAAAGCATCGTTGTAATAAAAATATGGTAATTGTGTATTTAAACTTCGTCGTATTGTAAGGGAGAATCTGCGTTGATAAATAATGGAACTTCGTCGTATATATTATATATTATAAAAGAAATATGAATCTATGATAATAAATATTAAAGCATCGTTGTAATAAAAATATGGTAATTGTGTATTTAAACTTCGTCGTATTGTAAGGGAGAATCTGCGTTGATATATATAAGTATTAAAACAAAATTTATATTCGTTGATATAGGGACAGTGTAATCGAAGGAGCTATAGATATGATCAAATAGAGGATATGAGATTGCAACCTTTAAAAAAAATATTAGATGTTAAACTTCATACAAAATAAACTGAAATGATATAAGAAAATAATTGAACTGGATATTGAAAAATAAAAATAAAATAGGAAGGGATAAATGAATAAGAACAAGGACCTAACCTACAAACAACCTAGACATGCTATGACTCGGTTAGGCTAAAATTAAGAAAAAAAAACACTGTGTCAGAAGATAGATTATATAGATAAATAAAAAGACTTATGATTGGAAAGATTCCATTCTATTAAAATTAAAATAAAGAAAGAAAAAGAAAAAAGGTTATAAAATAGATTCTAAGAATCAGAAAATGATTAATGTACTAGATGTTAAGAGTAAGGGGATTGTTGATTAAATGTTAATTGTTAATTTATTGTATTGTTAGGAGTTAAGTATATCATATGTAATTAGAGGGCAGCAGACAAGCAAGAAGGATAGAGTAAGAGTTTACTCCCAAAATGTGAAAATTGAGAGTTAAGAGTAAGAGGATTGTTGATTAAATGTTAATTGTTAATTTATTGTATTGTTAGGAGTTAAGTATATCATATGTAATTAGAGGGCAGCAGACAAGCAAGAAGGATAGAGTAAGAGTTTACTCCCAAAATGTGAAAATTGAGATAAAAAAAAAGGAATTTTGGAATCAAAATTTTTTTTTTATCTAAATTTGGGGACTATGTAACATTTTGAAGTAGTATATATATAAAAGGCACTTACAAAATAAGATAAATATATATAAATAAATTCAGTATGTAAAAAATTACTAAAATATACCAGGAACGAAATGTAAACATAACCTAATTTCACTTGTGTAGAAATGCACACGGCCACATTTTAGATCTAATTACAAGATTTTATATAAAAAAAAAAAAAACACAAATCACTATTTATAAGAAAATGTATTAGAAGTAATTGATAGATAACAATTTAAATAGAACAATAGAACGATATAAATACACTTAAAACTTTCAAACAGCAAGCTAGTGAATGTTCTGTAGTAAACAAGATGGAGAACGGATTTGTAGAGTTGCGTGCGCATGACCGGCAAAAGATATTCGTTTTAAATATTTCTCGTGGATATATAATCTAAAACAGTTTGGGAAATAAGATTTAAATGCAATTGTTTTGCAATGAAATTTAAGTGCAGTTGTTAAGAAGAAGAAGTGTATCAAAGGCGGTGAACATGACATCCGTAAAGGTGTTACTTACAAGGAATAAACGAGAAAATAGCGGAAATTCACGACTTGGCCATTTTATTGCTAAAAAAGGTAGCGTCAGTGGGAGTTGGAACAGAGCAGTGGAACGAGGCAGACGTGTTCAGAATTGGCTGTAGAAATTTTATTTTTTTAACTGGTGCGGAAAGTGCAGTATCGTATTCAAATCATAATTACAGAATAACATTAAGCCAAATCATTGAACTGATCGATTAAGAAGACATTATTCAGGAAATTATTTAATTAGAACCAAATAACTTGTAAAAAATTTTAGCTTGTAAGAATTGTAACTTAGATATTTTTTTGAAAGTGCCAACTCAAATTTTATTATTCAAAATTTAGAAAACCCACCTATTAACCCGAGATAAAGAGAGCTCAAGCTCAAATTGAAGTAATTAAATCAAATTCAATTAATATTAAAATTTATAACTAAACTTCTTGCTGCCATAAACAAATTTTAGACTTAGGCTAATAAAGCTTAATTTTTGTAATTCTTTGTGGAGGAAATAAGAATTTGTAATTAGTAAGTGACTTTATAAAAGAAAATAAGGAATGTCATATTAAGATATTAAAAAATTATTGTAACAAAAGCAGCATTGAATCGTTATTTCTTTTAACTTATAAATTTTTATTAAGAATTATAAAAGGAAATTACCAATTATTACAATATATATATATATATATATATATATATATATATATATATATATAGATTTTTTGGACTAGGAGACTGACAGACTTACCTTGGTAAGAGTCCACTCTGTAGTCTTGAAATAGAAACACATAAAAGAACTTAAACAATGATATATTTCAACCACACAGTGGTCTTTGTCAATCGAAGAGAAAACACAAAAAGAAATATGAGAGAATGAAATAAAATAATTGTAATCACAGATTGTGTAGAGTAGAAATCAGATGTCACAGGTTAAAGATATATATATTGCTTCCATGAACATATGAGTGATTATAGTTTATATAAGTCTGTCAGGGGAAAAGAAATAAGGCTATTTGGAGAAAAAAAAAAAAAAAAGAATGGATTTATCTGATGTTGAGGTTAGGGGATTCTCTGGACTTGGTATACCACTGGTATGATAGTTCCCACCTTCTCAGTTCTGAGGGATTGCAATCAGGGGGGAGTGATTTAATTATTTTTGTGGTATAGCAGTCATCAAAAGTTGTGATGTTGTGACTCGCAGCATGTTGAGCTGTTGGTCTATCCATATTCATAATTTTAACATCATGTCTGTGGCCATTCATTCTGATATTCAGAATAGACCAACAGCTCAACATGCTGCGAGTCACAATTATTTTTTTGCTGCTATATATTTTATGGTGTTTAAATATACAAACTAACGGATACAACCAAACAATGATTGACAAATTATACAACCACCTAAAAAATAAACCTAATAACCCAGATACAAACACACAACAGGACAACCCCATAAAATACCTATCAATACCATACAGATCACCCAAAACCCACAATCTAACCAACACACTACAAAAATACAACTACAAAATAGCTTACTCCACACACAACACTCTCAATAAACAATTTAAACCTAACAACAAAATCAACGGCATTTACAACACCACTGGAGTTTACAAACTAACTTGCAGTTTGTGCCCCAGTTTTTACATAGGCCAGACAGGGAGGTCCTTCTACACACATTACCACGAACATATAAAAGCACTAACAAACAATAACTACCAATCAAACTTCGTCGATCATCTCAACTCCACAAAACATGACTACATAGACATAACATCTAACCTACAAATTCTTCATAAACAACACAGAAATAACCAACGCTACACAATCGAACAATACGAAATATACAGACAATTCAAACTACACCTTACACACATCCTCAATACACAATTACATTACAACTCACATGCACTTTTTGACATTATAACTCCTAATAAACACAAAATACACCCACACCACCATAATATCCCACCCTCACCCTAACACCCTAACCTACGTAAACCTTGAGATCAGTTATGGTCTGAATTGACAATGGGACACATCTCCCGAAACGGACGTCCTCAACAAACAAAGTAAGTGCTACTATAAGCAAGTTTAAAAACATTTAAAAGTATTTAGTGATAACTAGTAGCTAATGTGAAGATGGAATCCACAAATATTAATAAAGAAAGATATTTATGGCCCATTGACTTTCTGTCAGACGTCTAAACATAATAGATCGCTTCAGCAGTTTTTATGTCAACTGTAATGAGAAACTCAGTATAGATTTTACTCTGTCTTGACCAATTCTTTGTGGAGGAAATAAGAATTTGTAATTAGTAAGTGACTTTGTAAAAGAAAATAAGGAATGTCATATTAAGATATTAAAAAATTATTGTAACAAAAGCAGCATTGAATCGTTATTTCTTTTAACTTATAAATTTTTATTAAGAATTATAAAATGAAATTACCAATTATTACATTTGGCACACAAACGTGGGGCTCGATTATAAAAAAATTTAAGAATTAACCTTAAGGCACTTTAGATAAGATTATTAATTAAATATTTGTATTAATATTGTTTACTTTTCAGGACTTTGCAACCATAAGTCAATAATTTTTTTAATTTTCAAAATTTAAATAGAATAAAGGGGAATTTTGAAATTTTAGATAAAGAAATAAACAAAAAATGGAATCTGAAACAGGTACATATAATTTAAGGAGGGAGAAAGCGAAAAAAACAGAAAAATTAGAGGAATATAACAAACATAGTAGGTCTAGGAAGGGTACAGCAATTGAGGAAGCTGCAAAAGGAAAATATGTGACATTAAAAGAAAAAATAGATGAAAAAGAGGAAGAAGCTACAATATTCCTAATAGAATTGGAAGAAGGGACAAGCCTAGAAATACAAGAGACAGAAACGGAAGGCACAGATATGCCTATAGAAGAGAGTGAGGTGGAAACCCAAGTAGATGAGGCTAGGGGACTACCACCTATGCAAACCCAACAAAAAAAACGGGGAAATAATGAGAATGAAGATTTAAGGGAGATGATGAGAACTCTCATGGAAATGAGTGAAAAAGGGAGAGAGGATCTAAATAGACAATTAAATATAAATAATGAAAAAATAAATAGACAATTAGATAAGATGGACAAAATAGAAAAAGAATTAAAAGAGAATATAAATGAAATAAAAGGGGAAATGAAAGATATGAGTGAGGATATGAGGGAAATAAACAAAAAATTAGAGGAAAATAGAGACGAAATGAGAGAGATGAAGGAAGATTTCAAATTCATAACACAGGAAATAAGGGAGGAAAATAAGAAAATGATAGAGGATATGAGGGAACAGTTGAGAACAGAGAATAATGCTGTAGTAGGAGTTATGAGAAGAGACTTAGAGGAGAAGATTAAGGAGAATTTAGAGGAAACAAAAGAAATAATAGCTGATGTGACAGAAGTTAATAAGAAAGAGATAGAGAAGGTAGAAAAAATGACAATACAGAACAGGGAAGAGTTAAGAGTTTTAAATAGGGAGATAGCTATTGAGAAAAACAATAATAATGATAGAATTGACCGATTGGAAACAGAAGGAAGGAGGAATAATGAGAAGAAATGTCATACCATATTATCAGAGAGCTTCACTTGGAAGAAAATGGGAAAAAGCATTAGGGGAATTATTAAAACATGTAATATTTGTCAAAGAGCTAAAAATGTAACCCAAGGTAATTTTGGAGAGATGAAAGGGATCCAAGTGGAAAAACCAAAGGAGCAATTGTCAATTGATTTTATAGGACCATTTCAAAGAACTGTAGGAGGCTATAAGTATTTATTAGTAATTTTAGATGTATTTACAAAATTCGTTCAAATCTATAAATTGAAAAAGGCAACCACAGGGGAGGCAATTAAATGTTTAGAAAATTATATAGAAAAATTCGGGAGAGTAGAAAGAATACAGACTGATCATGGAACCCAGTTTAATAATAAGAAATGGCTGGAGTATATTAAAAATAGAGAAATGAAACCAATATTTTCTCCAATAAGGAGGCCACAAAGCAATATCGTTGAGAGGGTGAATAAGGAGATCATTAGATGTTTGAGAACATATTGTCATCATAACCATAGAGAATGGGGAAAATATGTAGAGGTTATTAACCAGGCAATTAATGAAATTCCTCATGAGACTACAGGATACACACCTAACCAGCTACAACTAGGAATTCAGGATGAAAGGTTTTGGCAAAAGGAAATAAAAAATTTAGGCTGGAGTTCAAAATTAATAAATTTAGAAAGACATTTAGAAATTGCTAGGAGTAGAATTAAGAAGAAGGCTCATAAGAGAGCAGAGAAATTTAATAAAACTCATAAAATAGAAGAATTAAATGTTGGGGACAAGATATTAGTAAAAGAAAATTGGCAACCACAGGGTATAAGAGGTGAGATGGCAAAATTATTTTATATATATGATGGACCTTATGAGATCACCAAGAAATATGGCAAAGCGACTTATGAAATCAAAGATGCTAGAAGCAATAAAATTAGAAGAATTTTCCATATTAGCTTGTTAAAGAAATTTTATGAACCAAGGGAGGCACACCATGGAGAATCAAAAAAAAAATTTCAGATAGAACAAATTAAATTGTAAGGGAGAAGTCGAGAGAAAGGAAAATAACAAGGGATAATAAGATGGTAACAACAGAAATGACTCAGGATAAAAAAAAGATTAGGAGAAGGAAGCGAATGTAGGAGGGATAGATAACAAATAAACCGGAAATGACAATGGACCAGAAATGACTTAATAATTAAACAAACACTTGAAAAAAAAAGAAATAAAGAAATAAAAAAATATATATAAATTTAAATAAAAAAAGAAGGGAGATATTAAATATAGGTAAAGGAAGCAATATGAATAAACTCTAGGTGACTATGTGTATAAGAAAACGTTAGCAGGAGATAAGTTTTAAGGGATGGTAACTATATCTACGATAATTTATTGGAAACTTTGTCGAATAATGAATAAAAATAAATATGAATCTATGTTAATAAATATTAAAGCATCGTTGTAATAAAAATATGGTAATTGTGTATTTAAACTTCGTCGTATTGTAAGGGAGAATCTGCGTTGATAAATAATGGAACTTCGTCGTATATATTATATATTATAAAAGAAATATGAATCTATGATAATAAATATTAAAGCATCGTTGTAATAAAAATATGGTAATTGTGTATTTAAACTTCGTCGTATTGTAAGGGAGAATCTGCGTTGATATATATAAGTATTAAAACAAAATTTATATTCGTTGATATAGGGACAGTGTAATCGAAGGAGCTATAGATATGATCAAATAGAGGATATGAGATTGCAACCTTTAAAAAAAATATTAGATGTTAAACTTCATACAAAATAAACTGAAATGATATAAGAAAATAATTGAACTGGATATTGAAAAATAAAAATAAAATAGGAAGGGATAAATGAATAAGAACAAGGACCTAACCTACAAACAACCTAGACATGCTATGACTCGGTTAGGCTAAAATTAAGAAAAAAAAACACTGTGTCAGAAGATAGATTATATAGATAAATAAAAAGACTTATGATTGGAAAGATTCCATTCTATTAAAATTAAAATAAAGAAAGAAAAAGAAAAAAGGTTATAAAATAGATTCTAAGAATCAGAAAATGATTAATGTACTAGATGTTAAGAGTAAGGGGATTGTTGATTAAATGTTAATTGTTAATTTATTGTATTGTTAGGAGTTAAGTATATCATATGTAATTAGAGGGCAGCAGACAAGCAAGAAGGATAGAGTAAGAGTTTACTCCCAAAATGTGAAAATTGAGAGTTAAGAGTAAGAGGATTGTTGATTAAATGTTAATTGTTAATTTATTGTATTGTTAGGAGTTAAGTATATCATATGTAATTAGAGGGCAGCAGACAAGCAAGAAGGATAGAGTAAGAGTTTACTCCCAAAATGTGAAAATTGAGATAAAAAAAAAGGAATTTTGGAATCAAAATTTTTTTTTTATCTAAATTTGGGGACTATGTAACATTTTGAAGTAGTATATATATAAAAGGCACTTACAAAATAAGATAAATATATATAAATAAATTCAGTATGTAAAAAATTACTAAAATATACCAGGAACGAAATGTAAACATAACCTAATTTCACTTGTGTAGAAATGCACACGGCCACATTTTAGATCTAATTACAAGATTTTATATAAAAAAAAAAAAAACACAAATCACTATTTATAAGAAAATGTATTAGAAGTAATTGATAGATAACAATTTAAATAGAACAATAGAACGATATAAATACACTTAAAACTTTCAAACAGCAAGCTAGTGAATGTTCTGTAGTAAACAAGATGGAGAACGGATTTGTAGAGTTGCGTGCGCATGACCGGCAAAAGATATTCGTTTTAAATATTTCTCGTGGATATATAATCTAAAACAGTTTGGGAAATAAGATTTAAATGCAATTGTTTTGCAATGAAATTTAAGTGCAGTTGTTAAGAAGAAGAAGTGTATCAAAGGCGGTGAACATGACATCCGTAAAGGTGTTACTTACAAGGAATAAACGAGAAAATAGCGGAAATTCACGACTTGGCCATTTTATTGCTAAAAAAGGTAGCGTCAGTGGGAGTTGGAACAGAGCAGTGGAACGAGGCAGACGTGTTCAGAATTGGCTGTAGAAATTTTATTTTTTTAACTGGTGCGGAAAGTGCAGTATCGTATTCAAATCATAATTACAGAATAACATTAAGCCAAATCATTGAACTGATCGATTAAGAAGACATTATTCAGGAAATTATTTAATTAGAACCAAATAACTTGTAAAAAATTTTAGCTTGTAAGAATTGTAACTTAGATATTTTTTTGAAAGTGCCAACTCAAATTTTATTATTCAAAATTTAGAAAACCCACCTATTAACCCGAGATAAAGAGAGCTCAAGCTCAAATTGAAGTAATTAAATCAAATTCAATTAATATTAAAATTTATAACTAAACTTCTTGCTGCCATAAACAAATTTTAGACTTAGGCTAATAAAGCTTAATTTTTGTAATTCTTTGTGGAGGAAATAAGAATTTGTAATTAGTAAGTGACTTTATAAAAGAAAATAAGGAATGTCATATTAAGATATTAAAAAATTATTGTAACAAAAGCAGCATTGAATCGTTATTTCTTTTAACTTATAAATTTTTATTAAGAATTATAAAAGGAAATTACCAATTATTACAATATATATATATATATATATATATATATATATATATATATATATATAGATTTTTTGGACTAGGAGACTGACAGACTTACCTTGGTAAGAGTCCACTCTGTAGTCTTGAAATAGAAACACATAAAAGAACTTAAACAATGATATATTTCAACCACACAGTGGTCTTTGTCAATCGAAGAGAAAACACAAAAAGAAATATGAGAGAATGAAATAAAATAATTGTAATCACAGATTGTGTAGAGTAGAAATCAGATGTCACAGGTTAAAGATATATATATTGCTTCCATGAACATATGAGTGATTATAGTTTATATAAGTCTGTCAGGGGAAAAGAAATAAGGCTATTTGGAGAAAAAAAAAAAAAAAAGAATGGATTTATCTGATGTTGAGGTTAGGGGATTCTCTGGACTTGGTATACCACTGGTATGATAGTTCCCACCTTCTCAGTTCTGAGGGATTGCAATCAGGGGGGAGTGATTTAATTATTTTTGTGGTATAGCAGTCATCAAAAGTTGTGATGTTGTGACTCGCAGCATGTTGAGCTGTTGGTCTATCCATATTCATAATTTTAACATCATGTCTGTGGCCATTCATTCTGATATTCAGAATAGACCAACAGCTCAACATGCTGCGAGTCACAATTATTTTTTTGCTGCTATATATTTTATGGTGTTTAAATATACAAACTAACGGATACAACCAAACAATGATTGACAAATTATACAACCACCTAAAAAATAAACCTAATAACCCAGATACAAACACACAACAGGACAACCCCATAAAATACCTATCAATACCATACAGATCACCCAAAACCCACAATCTAACCAACACACTACAAAAATACAACTACAAAATAGCTTACTCCACACACAACACTCTCAATAAACAATTTAAACCTAACAACAAAATCAACGGCATTTACAACACCACTGGAGTTTACAAACTAACTTGCAGTTTGTGCCCCAGTTTTTACATAGGCCAGACAGGGAGGTCCTTCTACACACATTACCACGAACATATAAAAGCACTAACAAACAATAACTACCAATCAAACTTCGTCGATCATCTCAACTCCACAAAACATGACTACATAGACATAACATCTAACCTACAAATTCTTCATAAACAACACAGAAATAACCAACGCTACACAATCGAACAATACGAAATATACAGACAATTCAAACTACACCTTACACACATCCTCAATACACAATTACATTACAACTCACATGCACTTTTTGACATTATAACTCCTAATAAACACAAAATACACCCACACCACCATAATATCCCACCCTCACCCTAACACCCTAACCTACGTAAACCTTGAGATCAGTTATGGTCTGAATTGACAATGGGACACATCTCCCGAAACGGACGTCCTCAACAAACAAAGTAAGTGCTACTATAAGCAAGTTTAAAAACATTTAAAAGTATTTAGTGATAACTAGTAGCTAATGTGAAGATGGAATCCACAAATATTAATAAAGAAAGATATTTATGGCCCATTGACTTTCTGTCAGACGTCTAAACATAATAGATCGCTTCAGCAGTTTTTATGTCAACTGTAATGAGAAACTCAGTATAGATTTTACTCTGTCTTGACCAGTAGTATAAATATTTTTATAATTATTGTATTCTTGTGTACATTCAAATTAAACAATAATAGTGGAGTAAACTTAAAACCGTAAGTAACTTTTAATTTATTTTTAAAAATTATGATTACACATAGTAACCAATTAACAAGTAATAAACTAAGGTAAAAAATCACATATAAAAAAATTGTAACCTTATAAAAATATAATATTTAGTGCTTCATAAGTGAGAATGAAATACAATTAAATTGACGCTAGGAATTAATTTGTACCTGCTAGTGTCCACAGCATGAATGTAATTAGATCCACAATAGTTTAACTGCAAGTTTCATAAATTTACTATGCCTAAGTTTATTGCTTATTCAAATTAGAGTGTTTTACATAGACTAAAGCCATGATACCTGAAAACGGTCATCGAAGACATTAAAAAACTGGACTGTTTTGACTAAAAGGATATTCTCCAACTTCCATAATTCAATTTTTAAATACATAAAGCCTTTAAACCACAAATAACTTTTATTTAAACCTTATGTACATTTCAATTGCACAGCAATCATCTTCAGAGTTGTATTTTTAAATACCTCTCTGTTGTGATGATTGCTGTGAAATTGAAATGTACATAAGGTTTAAATAAAAGTTATTTGTGGTTTAGAGGCTTTATTTATTTAAAAATAAAAATTACGCCAAAGTTGTTACATACAGTTATTCCATAATTCAAATTTTTTGTTAATTTGAATGTTTTCATTGGTTCCTTCTGCTTCGAATTATCCAAGTTCTGCTGTATATCTCTTTTCGTGTTTTGAACAGCAGAAAAAAATAGATTTGCAAAGCCGTTTGTAGTTCACTTTTTCAATTTTGGAGAGGAATTCATTTTTTAATAAATTACTAAATAATATTTCCTTATAACTATTTAAAAAAATAAAAGACATCTTATATTGTTTGAAATGATCTTCCCTACCATGACCTTCAAATAATGTAATTATTCAATTTTATTACACAATGATAAAATTGAAATTAGGTAATTGTAATCATTAAATTATTAAAAAAATATTACCTAAAATTAATTCCCTGAGACACCCTTTGTGGAAAATACCATATTATACCAACTACAGGTGAGTAAGGTTCCCTGGTTTTTAACCCAAAGTAATTACCTGGGCGATATGTTCCCCAATATTTTTCTGGAACTGATAACCCACTAAATCGAACTACCTGAAATCAAAATGTAATGTTCTATTGAAATGATTTTTTAAAAAATTATAAAATATGTATAAGTGAGACAAACTAACTCAGTTAAGTACAAAATTAATAACAAAAAATTTAATGACTTTTAATGTTTTTATTATCATTGATTTTTATTATTTTTAAACAACTGACTAGGTTACACTTAGAATCTCCTACCCTAAATGAAATATTAAAAGTACTGTACTTCAAATTTACCTTCTTGAGACAATTTTAAAATAGTGTTCATATTTTATTTTAGTGAAATACATATGATAATTTCACAATTCTATTTATGTATATATAATTAGTTATAAAACAATCCCTAAAATACTACTTATACTTAATAGAGGGCATTTTGGGCTGAAGAAAAATACCTTTTGGTCATCGTATGGCGTATTAACTCTAGTTTCCAAATACCCTTTGTAACAAGCATATGCAGCAAATCCTAAAATTATAATTGTTAGCAAACTCTGGGCAGTTGTTTTAAATTTATTAGCATGTCTAACTTCGCCGGTATCTTCAAATTTTACTCTTGCTGATTTCACATTTTGTTTTTTAAGTATGATAGGTTTACTAGTTTTATTTTCTGATTTATCAGATTTTGATACATGTCGCTGTCGTACCATTATAAAAGTGCTAAATGATTACAATTTCAATTCAACTACATAACCTAAGAAAACATCGATCACATTCACAAAAACAACCTACATACGCATGCTGATTTTCAAATTATAAAGATCATTTGTAAACCATAGATGCTAGTAAACTATACCAGCTTGAAGCAATTGTAGCCTAATTTTTAATTCAAATAAAAAAAAACCTGTTCACTTAAAATATTTTTTTTTATATTTACAATCTTATGTAGATATAAAAGTATTATCAGATGAAATTACTACTAAAAAAACTATATTCAATTTGTTTGCCCCCTTGCGTTCGCAGAACCCGCCCAAGACTTTATTTAAGGAGACGTTTCAGACAGTATTATTTTCTAATATTTACTTATTATTGTGGTAAAGAGATTGATTAGTTAAATTACAGATAAATTATATTTAAAGATAAAATTTCAATAACTTACTCGTGTTTTATTTTCTTTTCAATCACACAAATCTATTTTTTTTTTTGGTTTTTTTATTAGTAACGATAAATACACATATTTATCTATGTAACAATTAGATCATTTCGAACTATTAATTAGCACAGAAACTATATTACAGAACAATAGTACAGAACTATTATTAGTTCTATTGTTATTATTACTATTATTAGAACTATTATTACTATTGTAATAGTACAGAACTAATATTAGTAAATAGGTACAGAAAATATATTCTAGTGGGAAATACCAAAAATTCATTATATCAAAACAATATTAGAAATTATTTATATAAATCTTATACTTGAAAAATTTTGAATATTACAAATAATTGTTTTTAAATATCGATATTCATCCAATTATATATAATTCGTTATATATATATATATATATATATATATATATATATATATATATATATATATTTACATAGATATTTGACGATAATTAGCATTAATTTATTCACTAAATATTACAAGATTATTTTGTTTTTAAATTTTAAATGAATAATGATATTAATGATCTTATTGAAATAGTAAATACTGTAAAGAATGAATTCATTTTGTCGTCATACCGATATGTAAACAGCAGCTGTTGAAGTGTCGAGTTTTGATTGGTTATATCTTACAGCTGATCATAGATGTCTGAAAATATAGTAAAAACTAAAGA
This sequence comes from Prosapia bicincta, assembly GCA_036971475.1. Taxonomy (NCBI): domain Eukaryota; kingdom Metazoa; phylum Arthropoda; class Insecta; order Hemiptera; family Cercopidae; genus Prosapia; species Prosapia bicincta. The sequence goes on from JBAIZL010000002.1 coordinate 224,292,230, forward strand.
TGCCATCGTTATACAGTATCTGTTTGAAGGAAATTGTAAATATTTGAAAAAGCGTGAGAAAATTTGAGAGGTTGAAGACCTCTGTTGTCATGCTTGAGTTACATAGTGAAATGTTTTAAGATGGGCCAAACTGGAAGCAATCTCGGGCAAAGTAAGCAATTTTCATCTTAATAGTATTAAGGCATGAACAGCAATATAAGAAAAAGTTTACTATAAAAAATAAGACTAAGTTTTAATTACAATTGTATAAAAATACAAACCTAATGTGAATCCACAAGCCATATAAATTAAATTATAAAAAATATATATATTTATGAAAATAGCTTTTGGACATGTTAAGGAATGTTTTCATACTCATATCTAATGGGTTTGCAAATTAAAACTTTAACAAACAAAAATTGTACTGATGATGTAGAAAAGAATATGTTTGAAAAAAAGATACTTTCAACATTTATCAATTTATGAAAACAAGGTGTCTTTTTATAAATCAGCACTAAATTACACTATAGCTACAAATTGTTTGGTTTATCCAACAAATAAAGTTTACTAAACACTTGTAAACGAGAAGATGGAATCAACAAATTTAAATAAAGTTGACTAATCCAAGAGGTAAACAGTTCATGCAGTGAAACACTTGTTTATGTTAGTCCTTAATGAAACATTTATTTCCACTAATGTTTTGGGATGGAAATTGTACACCAAAATGCAGGCCACTTTTAAATTAGCAAAACTTTACTTGTATTTTTTTCAATAATAAGATCTATTCTAATTGGATACTTATAAATGTATTTCTAATTTAGTGTAACATAGTGATCATTTTTCATAAAAACTATTGATTATAAAAGTATTCTTAAGTGATATTGTTTGTTTTTTTTCAAAATTTTTAGTCATTTATTTATTGTTTCTGAAGAACACTACATCCAAAGACTTTTTGCCTCACCAGGAAAAACCTTTTCCATAATCCCCTTTACAAATCATATTTTTTAGAGTTTTTATTTTAGATGGTTGTATTTATGTACCCACTTTTTATTCCTAGTTTTTAAGACATATGTTACTCAAATATAAACAAGAATAAAATGTTTATATAAATTGAAAACTAGAATAAAGTTTAAAACCTGCGTTAATAATTATCATACAAACATAGCTTTATTTTTGAAACATGCACATTTATTGAGTAATTGTTCAAAAATGACCACACCACATTAATGTACAGCTATATTAAAATATACCTAAATAGTATTTGAGTAGGTTATAAAAAAAGTTGGCTTTCACAATGTGTAGTGAAACGGTTAGTGAAATCAAGTAGATTTCTTGGTATTTATTTTCTTTGGCCACATAATCGATTTCTACACTAAAAATTATACCAGGCGATGTAGAAAGTATACAAATACTGAAAAAATAACAAAAACCTCTGCTTACACTAAAAAATTACAAATGTTTGGTGGAATATATATTGTAAAAGAACCCTTTCCCACCTCCATGACCTACCTAAAAGTTTTTACCTTTCTTTTTTCAGCTAATAACTTGCAAAACCCTTAAAAATAAGTAAACCTGTTGATGACGTCCCAAATTAAAAAAAAAAATCAGCTCTTTCAACCCTACAGTGAACGGGCTGGGTCTGTGAGACCCAAGCGTTTATATATTAGGTTATTTATAAAGTCAGTTGTATTATAGATAGCTGGTTTCCTCTGTACCTTCCCAAAATAGTCCACAGATAGCGATAGTGTCATTGTTTTTGCCAACTTGACTCTTAGTCATCATTTGTCACGCGATAAAGTATAGTGTGGGTCAGTTGGACCCGGCCCGTCACTTGAGTGACTTTTTTTCACCACTCACCAATTATTGTTTTATATTACTTTTTTGTTATTTACTTAACGTCTGTTAGTGTATTAACGTGTTTCAAGAAGTGTATAGTGTAGTGCTTTTTTTATCATTATGAGTAGCAGAAGAGTGGAAACACCGAGTGAAATTGAGCGTATTTTATTAGAGGAATTATCTGAAAGTGATGTAAGTGACTCAGACGCAGACCCTGACTTTCAATTGTACAGTGGTCATGACACAAATAGTGATATTGAACTAGTAGACAATGACGAACTTGAGAATAATTCAGTTGGTTATGTGAGAGAACTCAGTGAGGAATGTGATGACCTACACATACCTGAAGGTTCTGGTGACTCAAGTTCAACACCAGCAGGTATACCTAGAGTCCAAAATTATTTCCTTGGTAAAGTTAAAAAGACAAAATGGCAAAAAAACTTACCAACACAAACTGTTAGAACCCGGTCTCATAATATAGTATCTCATTTACCTGGAAACCTAAGGGAAGCTAGGAATGTTCAAACTGCACTAGATTCTTGGTCGTTATTTCTTAATGAGTCACTACTTGAGTTGATTGTTGAATCAAGTAATATTTTCATCAATTCTGTAAAGGACAATTATACTGATGATCCCAATCTGGCACGACTGACCTTGGCTGTAGAAATGAAAGCCTATTTAGGACTTTTATACTTGACTGGAGTTTTACATGGTGGATGGATAAATGTATGGGGATTTTGGGCAACTGATGAAACAGGTGTTGAGATGTTCAGGGCTGGAATGGCTTTTAGACATTTTAGGTTCCTTTCCAGATGTATACGTTTTGATGACGTAACAACAAGAAATGTCCGAAAACCCCATGACAACCTTGCAGCAGTCAGACAGCTTCTAGACATACTTGTCTCAAATTGTAGAAAATACTTTTCTACATATGAATGTACATTCCAAACAAGCCAGCCAAGTATGGTATTAAGGTCTTTATACTGGCTTGTTCGAAGACATATTATGTAAAAAACTTTGAAGTGTACTGTGGTACTCAACCCAACGGTCCTTACGAGATGAGTAACAAGGCTGATGATGTTATCTTCCGGTTAGTTGAGCCTATCAAAGGTAGTGGCCGTAACGTGACACTTGATAATTGGTTTACTTCTTATGACGCTGCTAATACTCTGTTGAAAGAATATAAGCTAACACTTGTGGGTACCCTGCGGAAGAATAAGCCTCAAATACCTCCCAAGATTTCTTCCAACAAGAAACAAGGAACAATATTCCAGTCTTTTTGGATTCCAAGAAGATTTTACAATGGTATCTTACGTACCCAAGAAAACGAAAAGTGTTATATTACTCTCATCTATGCATCATGACAGTGAAATCGACCCTTCTACTGAGGAAAAGAAGAAGCCCAGCATCATAACTTATTATAATTCAACTAAAGGAGGTGTTGATGTGGCTGATGCTATGTGTGCTGAATACAGCGTTGCAAGAGGATCGAGACGTTGGTCATTAACTATGTTTTTGCTTCAATGAACATTGCTGCTCTAAACACTTTCATTGTGTTTAAATCAAATGGTCAGTCCATAACCAGGAGAGCTTTTCTCAAGGACTTCTTCTTCTTCTTGACCATCCGGGCTCAGCAAGATAACCTACCACGAGAGATTCGGCAGTTAGCAACTAAATTTTCCAGGTATGAAGCTGAACCTAAACAGAATCCGGCTCCAGGTAAGCATGGTAGATGTTCCTTGTGTAAAGACAACAAAACAAAGTACTTTTGTAAAGAGTGTAAAGTTTTGTTATGTCTAGGCCACGCTGAAATGTTGTGTAGCCAATGCTGGAAAAAGTAAAATTTGGAATTCTATAAAAACTTGTTTTTTTCAATTTTAAGTAATTGTTATTGTTTTAATGTTAGAACTACTCTTAAATAATGCATGTAAAACTACCACAGTATTTTTTTTTCAACTTTTAGCTTCTTAGTGTAACTTTGATAAAACTATTGCAATTCTTTTGAGTAAAATGTTTAAAAAAGTAAATAAATAGTTATGAATTTTTTTTAGCAATATTATTTTGTGAATTTAGTGTTGAAATACTGAAAACATTCCTAGAAGTAGTATAAAAATATGTTTGACTCAATTAAAATTGTTTACTGATTTTTTACGTTTTGGGTCTGTGAGACCCAGCCCGTCTACTTATGTAACTTTTATTTGCCCGTCCACTCTAGGGTTAACAACACATTTCACCATGCACACATACTTTATAGAATTATGAAATTGACATACACATCTTAATTTTTTGCAATAGTAAGTCACAAAATGACTCAAAAAAATTACATTCAATATTTCCACACCCAATATTTTCATTTCTAACTAGGAGCTAAAACGATTTGGAAAAGTAAATTATTATTTTATGTATCGTATTTCTGTACTTACAATCGCAGAAGCACTGAGTACTATACTGTACATTATAATCAGTTTAACTTTATAGTCTTTTAAAAGCAGGTTTATATATTTTTTTTCACAGACAATTTATATCTGTGTAATATCGCTCATCTCCAATTAATAGTATGTTATTATCTAAAATACGAGTAGCCAAACACTGAATACTTTTCGTACTGTTATACTTCACATTAAAAACTTTAATCAAATTATTATTTTATCTATTATCATTATATAAATATGTTTATAATTACAAATATATGGACTTTTATAGTTTTACTGCACCTGAACACTAACTTCTCTTTATTTATTTTATAAAGTTTTTTACAAAAAGAATTGAGATCACTTATAATTTACCTTTCCAAAAGTCTACAGCAGAAGTTCCCAAGGTTTTAGTAACTGCATATCATCTGAAGGTTTTTGTTGATTCTAGTGTACCACCATCACCAGGGGGTCTGGAGGGTGTAGATTGGAAGAAAACACCCCTGATCCTAATTTTATTAGAAACACATTTTCTGTTAGAAACACATCTATTATTTGTTTTACTTTTATTAAATAAGTAATGAAACTATTCATTTACTTTTCCATTAATTTTGAATAATTATAAGACAATAAAAGAAAATTTAAACAATTATACAATTTAAACATTACAGCTTTATTTAATACTCATGTCTATACAAAATGTTATACTCATGTTATACGATTGGTACCAAAAAACAGCTAAAAACATACAAATCAACAATGATCAATGAATGTCAGTGTGTATTTTCATTATTGCAAAGGCTTGTTGCTGTTTGCCTGTCAGTAAAGAGACAATTGCAGGGTTAGTTTGTTGCTATATTAAATTTTTCTATACATTTGTTCTTACAATTTGGTAAATGAAACAAAGAAGAAGGTTGAACAAGGTTAAGTGGAATCACCTCGACTGAGGTCCCACTGAATGAAATCTATCAGGCAAACAAAAAAGAGCAGCTCAGGACTGGAGACCTGGCTATGGAAGGTTAAAGTACTTTTGTGGGGCCCCAACTCTCCCCTCACTGCTCAACACCCATAGACGGTAAGATGCCTCAAGGGCAGCCTTGGAGTTATGTCTCAAGTATTCATTGGTTTTGATCCTACCAATTCCCAACTCTTTCAAGAAGAAATTAACAGACTTTGCCGAAAGACCTCTAGCTCCTATTTCATCATGGAAATATTGACAGGAGAACCCCTTCTGATGAATAGAGGACCACAAATATTTATACTTGTTGGCCTTGTACAGATGTTGCTTCGGGATATTAGACTCCTATGGGACTGTCAGTCCCACCACCACCACCACTGAACGTAGTGTCAGTGAGTATGCCGAAAACAATCAACTCTTCAACATGTTTTGCCTTACAAGGTATGTCCAGTGTTGTCCTCTCGCTAATGTATGTTGACGTATAGCGTACACTCAGGAACATCTACCGTAAGAGGCTCCATCTAGTGGCTATAATTGGAACTATTTAGAAATGCTCAATATTGCAACTAGTAGTAGATGAGTTAGTTGATTTATACATAAAATAATTTACTTTGTTAAAAAAATTAGTTCAGCTGTTTGAAGCAGATGAGTTTGTCATATTTTTTGTGTTCGGTTTACTATGTCCTTGTTTACTTGTGCATTTGTTTTCAACATATTATCATATGTTAGGTTATTAAATATATCGTCAAACTGAGGTTTAAGTATTTTATTTTGGTTTTTAATTTAATTTATTAGTTTTTTGGTATAATTCTACCAAACTATCCAAATATATATTATTTCAAATTTTTATTGGTATACCAAGTTCAGGAAAACCACTCTCATACAAATAACTAGTGACAAATGACATCAAAAACGGCATAGCTTTCTGGAAGAGCATTGGATACTTGAATTTACAGACGATCTAGAAGTCTAATAACGATTTCTAGATCTTTAAAAACATCTGTCATGGAATTGTCGTCAGTTAAAATTGTTCCTGCAGTTCCAGCTCATTTGGTGAGCTTCCTGATGAAGCAAAGTGACACGTACCTCCTGAAATCTTCACGCATAACACAGGTTGGGAACCCCTGGTCTACATTTTAAATTCTAGAATACCTAACCTCTTATTTATATACATTGTAAATAATTAATAAAATGGTTTTTCTTAATGACTTTTTATGCACTGAGACCATAAAGTATAATTTAGTATCCTATATTAATTTAAACTGTAAAAACAGAATAATTACGTTATACAAGTTCATAACCCAAATCTGATTGTTTTAAAAGTTTGTGACTGTGAATTTTGAAAGACACAATATAATTGTAAAATTAAAAAAAAAACATTAATTGAAATAATTGTAATATTCAAAACAAAAATGTATGATTCAAGCAATAAACAATAAAGGAACTGTTTGCATAACAGCTTATATCTTTTACAGTGCATTGTAGGTGTTTATTCCTGCATTCATTATTTATTTCAGTGTCTCAAGTTTTTAGATATGAATTTTACAATTATTTAAATTAACATTTTGTTAATTATTTTATAATTACAGTAAACTCTGACTAATCCGGCAGATATTGGGCTGGAATACTGCTGGATTATTTGAGGGCCCCATTAAAAACACAATGTACATTATTCAATACTTATGTGTATTGCCCACAAATAAAGAAAATTTAGGAAATAGTCCTGTACTGTACTTGAAATGGTAAAACGAGAATGAATGTACTGGTCTGTACTTTACAGGTTACCTTACCTTTAAAGGGGGGGGGGGAATTGTAGCCCACAATACAATTTTTAAAAGCCATTTAAACATACACAATATCAAGAGCACAGTGGTACAATATATTACAATGAAAATATTGGAAAGAACCCCAATACCACAAAAATAATCAAAAATAACAAATAAAACAAGTTACTTAAGATTAAACCCTTACGTACATTTCGATGACCATGTCATCATCATCAGAGGGTCTTATTACAAAATACAATCTAGCACACAAGAAGTTACAAAACTAGGTTGAGTCTTGTGTGATCATTCTAGTTTGTAACTTCTTGTGTGCCAGATTGTATTTTGTAATAAGACCCTCTGATGATGATGACATGGTCATCGTAATGTACATAAGGGTTTAATCTTAAGTAACTTGTTTTATTTATTTTTCATTATTTTTGTGGTATTGGGGTTCTTTCCAATATTTTCATTGTCATTTAAACATATATTATTCGCATTGCTGAGCACCTTTTAAAGGTTTCATATTTTCTTCTGGTTTTTTGCTTAAAATAACACTTTTACAACTTTGTCTTGCAGTTGTTTCAACACTAAGATGTCATTTGATGAAACATCGTTTTTTTTATGCCCACGTAATTGGCTTACATCATCAGTGGTTATGTTGTCTGGTGCGAGCTTGTATATCACTAGCTGCACAACTAGAACCGGGTGGTGAGAAGGTCACACGTTCACTGCCATTGACATGCAGTGAAAATATACAAGTTATGTTTACATCTTTCGTAAGGATTATAGAGAGTTTACTGTATTATCATATCTTTTAAAATTCATTAACATAAATTTTAGGAACAATCTTTATGGGTATCTACAGTATAAATATAGTAGACATTATTTTATACTTTATATTCCATTTTTAAAGCATTTAATTTATTTGATTTAAATGATTATGTTAGTTAATAATTATTAGTCTTGTGTGATAATTTTTTTCTGGCAGATATTGCAACATTTATTAAAATAAGTTTTTATGTTTGATTCAAAATTAGCTGCAATCATCTATTCCTTGAGTATAGGTCTTGTGTTGTCATACTCTTTCTTTGTGTATCTGTCAAGATCCCAATATTATTGGATTGTCATCAAAGTCTGTACTGGGACTAAAGCTTGAAGTGTCTAACTCATCTGGAAATCACTTTAAAATCTAGAACACCCAATAAATCCATTAACCTAATATTCAAATATTAGTCATTGTCACACAAGACTGAGCTAAAGTTGCTTGTTGTAATCATCTTGAATTCAGTGATTAAACTATAATTTCATATTCACTGAGTTAAGTACTGTATTATTTCATTATACTGAGCTATAGTTTGAACTATATATCTCATTCAGACGTTACTTTAAAGGGAAGTACAAAATTTGTTCTGATTGGACAATAAAATAGCAATATAATAAAAACTTATTTAAAAAGGAAATTTTATAAATACATTATTGTTTCGGGTTTGTATGTTTGTTGTGTGTATATGTATGTTTGTTGTGTGTATATGTATGTTTGTTGTATGTGTGTTTTAATACCTTCATTCATTAATTCTTAACTTCCTGTCTAGGGAAATGTATGAAATGATATTTTTCTTTAATTCTTGTCAAGTATGAACCCTGCTTTTATAGATATGCAACTTAAAAAATTTCCACAAAAAATCGCATGAAGGCCATAAATTGACACCATATCTGGAAATAAGATTGTGAATAACTGCAATGGTTGCAATTGTGTGCCTTATCTTGTTGGAATCTTAAATCTTGTTCATGATGTATACCTCTTTATAACTGAGGAAGGAAAAAATGTTAATCATATCTACATAATGCTCAGCTATTGGTATAACTGTAACACCTCTTTCTTCAACAAACATGGAACCCATGACACTTTCCCATCGCATACCATATTGTTGTGTTATTTCCACTAGTTCAGTAACAACTCAAGCGAAAATGTACCTGGTTACTCATCCTGTTCATAAAGAACAGTACTCATCCTCTGTACAATTCTCTACTTGAGAGTAATCCATTGCATTTAATTTGTGAAGATTTGCTATTTTGTATAGATGAAAATTAAATTCCCTATTAAGTATTTTTCTTTCAGTAGCATTGCTAATATTAAATTAGCTATATGAGGATTTGCAGAGAGCCCGGGACTTCGAAACATCTCTTGTCTTATTTTTTCCACATTTTCCGAAGTACGCTCCATCCATTGATGTTAAATAACAATGGCTATTTCCAGAGATATTTACATTTGTCAAAACTGAACCTCAAGTAACCTTTCGGTTTTTGTGAATGCCTATTGTGTGGGGAAAAATGGGGGTATGGGTGGGAAAAATTAATAAGTATTTTTTGTGACTTTTTGGGGGTAGTTATGTGAGAAATAACCTTCAGTAATTTATCTACAATTTGCTAAAACAATTTTAAAACAAGGCAGGACATTTTCTTATTTTTCCACATTTTCCGAAGTACGCTACATCCATTGATGTTAAATAACAATGGCTATTTCCAGAGATATTTACCTTTGTCAAAACTGAACCTCAAGTAACCTTTCGGTTTTTGTGAATGCCTATTGTGTGAGGAAAAAATGGGGGTATGGGTGGGAAAAATTAATAAGTATTTTTTGTGACTTTTTGGGGGTAGTTATGTGAGAAATAACCTACAGTAATTTATCTACAATTTGCTAAAACAATTTTAAAACAAGACAGGACATTTTTTTTAGATGCATTTAAATCACCAATGAATGGAAACTATATATTTTGTAAAAGAAATAAGAATGTGATCGGTATTCATGATAATAGAATCATGAACTCATATTCTTATCAAAAATTTAGAAGCTGACGTATCTAATTAAAAAATAAATTGTATGAGTTCAAAGTTTTAAAATGTGCTTTTTAGACTGTCAAGGCTTTGTAACTTTATCAGATCAACCTTTTACAGTCATCAGATCCTTTCTGTGTTTTCTAAGCTTTTGCTTGCCCCACATTAAAGCCATTCTAAAATGAAAATTAAATAACTTTCTCTTAGTTTCAAGTATACGTGACGTAATTTGCATATAAATTTAGTTTAAATAAGCTCGTGTATCTTTCAGTTTGTGGTGAATCAATATTTTACATAATTTATATATATAGTTCAATACGTAATTAATCTAAATTCCCAATGACTAGAATAATTTGCTCATTGGAAGGTGGCGCAATAGTGACAAATAATGCAACTAAAATATGTTGAAAATTTATTTAGTACTGAGCGGTAAAAGTAGTATTATTACTGTTAAAGTAAAAACAATTGTAACACAAGGAACATAAAATTTTTTTCAAATGTCAATTCATACTTCAATCAACAAAGAAAAATTTAACTTTAGTTTCTACTAATTTTATAATTACAATTAATATAATTATGTATATAGGCCTACATATGTCAATATCAATATCAAGTAGCAAAATAAGAAGCAAATCTCCTTGCAGTTTTCCATTTTCCTTTCTTTGTATGGTGTTGGATTATAATTTTTATTTGTTACTATATATACGCTTTCTCTTTTCGTCGCTTACATTGTGTTGTAGTTTCTTTTTGCTTTCCTTTCCCATTGCCCGTTTGTGAATAAATAACGTTAATCCAATTTGTTTGTTTACTTTATTCTTTTCGTTATTTTTTAAACCTAGAGCATTATTTATAATGTTATGTGGTAACCATTGCAACAATTTAAGGTTATACAATTGAAGTTTTTAATGTAGATCTTTGAGAAGTTTATATCTAGATATGGAAAGTTGTCCCAGTGCCAAAATGCGCTAGACTTCGAACACGAACATTCTCCATTCAAATCCGACCTAGACACCTAAATTTTTATAATTTAATTATTGAATAAATATTTGAAAAAATTGTATTAAAATCAATTCTCATCCATTATAGGTTTAAGAAAATGTGTTTGAATTTGATTGAATGAACAAAAACGTATATAATTAACGATTGAACATGTTTACAAGATATATAAATATTCTTCGTAGATAGTTATATGTGATTTAGAGTGTTCAGGTTATTATTGAATTTTTGCAAAATTTAAGTACTGTTATATATGGTCAACGACTTTTTAAATAATTTTTTCCTCCTTCAGAAAGTATTTTAAAGTAACATATGTGATTAGCAAAAAAAACTAAGGTGGTAGAATAATGGTAAACTATTACTAGAAAATTTAGTAAACTGTCGACTAATTATAGTTTTGTTTTGTCAAAGCTTATTCTTATTTAATTTCTTCGTTTAACTTACACTTTCCTGATATATATATATATTTTTTCGTACAAATATCGTACATTTCTGGTCTTCAAAGTACATCTAATCATCCGCCATTAAAAATGGTCTTTCATAACCATTATGCACTTAACTGTGACGTACGTCAACGTTCAACCGCGCCATTCGGCATAAGAACGTTGTGCATAATGGATAACTGTGAGTTAGTACTTCCTACTACGTTCGAACGAACGATGTGCTATCTACCTCCGTGGATAATAAAAGCGCTACGTTTCGATTTCTCATTGTCCAGTTTTATCAAACATAGTACTCCGGATGTGGTTTACCACCAGGAGTTTTTGACAATTTTCAGATCCTACCAACACAGTGAAATTATTTTCGCTAATGGGTCTAAACTGGACAATGGTTTTCGGGTGTGCGTTTTATGCCATAGGAAGTACCTTCACGTATGGATTACCCTCAGCTTGTAGTGTTTCCACAACGGAACTGTTTGCCATTTTTATAGCTCTAACCGTCATTCAATCTACATTTTCTCATTACCTTTTGTGTTCCTATTCGAAAAGTGAATTTCAGGCTCTTCAGGATGTGTTCTCCGTGAACCCTTTAGTTGGGGATATTTTTTTTGCAGAACACAATCTTCAATTGAGGGGTGTTGGGGTAACATTCTGTTGGGGTCCCGGTCACTGTGGAATTACCGGAAACACAAAAGCTGATGAAGCGGCGATGAGTGTCACTAGTATCAGTTTTATGTTTTGTGTGTAGGCAAGAGTATTGGTAGTGTCATGGTCTCCTGGTACTGCGTTCAGGGGTAATCATCTTCCTGTACTGTGTGCCTACTGGGATGCTGTCTCCCAGTAAGTCTTGTACGTTATAACTCAGTACTGACTCGTTGTAATGGTAAAGCAACTAAAGCAGGTGGAATAATTTGCAACAAATATTTGTTGGCTCAAGGAGCAAGAGAGTCCAGGTGTACCAACATCTGCGCTTGCACACAGCAGGTGCCACGGCTATACTAACAGCTGCTCGCTTCGCCTCATACTTGGGTTGGGCGGAGTAAAATAAATTTCTGAGTAATATATTTAACAAGTAATGAATGAGTGAATATCCATAATTGAATGCGATTTATTACAGCCTGCTTGTCTTCATTATTCATTAACACGACACAAACGACATAAGCAGACTACTTTTATTTATATTAGTAACATTGTCTTTGGCATTTTGTAACATCATTGACCAATTCTTGGAAAAGATCAATCTTATAGAACAATCCTTAATCACTTCTATGTTTATAGTAACCTGTCATTCCACGTCTGTGTTTATAGTAGTTTCTCATCCCATGACTATGTTTATAGTAGCTTCTAATTTCACGTCTGTGTTTGTAGTAGCTTCTCATTCCACGTCTGTTTATAGTAGCCTCTCATTCCACGTCTATGTGTATAGTGACTTCACATTCCACGACTATGTTTGTAGTAACTTCTCACTCTACGTATGTGTTTATAGTAGCCTGTCGTTCCACTTCTCTATTTATGGTAGCGTCTCATTCCACGACTATGTTTATAGTAGCTTCTCATTCCACGTCTGTGTTTTTAGTAGCCTGTCATTCCACGTCTGTGTTAATAGTAGCCTGTCGTTCCACTTCTCTGTTTATAGTAGCGTCTCATTCCACGACTATATAGTATCTTCTCATTTCACGATTATGTTTATAGAAACTTCTCATTCCATGTCTAAGTGTATAGTAACTTCTCATTCCACGTCTGCGTTTATAGTATCTTCTCATTCCACGACTATGTTTATAGTAACTTCTCATTCCACGACTATGTTTATAGTAGCTTTTCATTCCACGTATGTGCTTTTAGTAGCCTGTCATTCCACGTCTGTGTTAATAGTAGCCTGTCGTTCCACTTCTCTGTTTATAGTAGCGTCTCATTCCACGACTATATAGTATCTTCTCATTTCACGATTATGTTTATAGAAACTTCTCATTCCATGTCTAAGTGTATAGTAACTTCTCATTCCACGTCTGCGTTTATAGTATCTTCTCATTCCACGACTATGTTTGTAGTAACTTCTCATTACACGTCTGTGTTTATAGTAGCCTGTAATTTCACGTCTGTGTTTATAGTAGCCTGTAATTCCACGTCTGTGATTATAGTAGCCTGTCATTCCACGTCTGTGTTTATAGTGGCCTGTCATTACACATCTGTTTATAGTAGCCTGCCATTCCACGTCTGCGTTTATAGTATATTCTCATTCCACGTCTAAGTATATAGTAACTTCTCATTCCACGACTGTGTTTATAGTAACTTCTTATTCCACGTCTAAGTGTATAGTAACTGCTCATTCCACGTCTGCGTTTATACTATCTTCTCATTCCACATCTAAGTGTATAGTAACTTCTCATTCCATGTCTAAGGGTATAGTAACTTTTTATTCCACGTCTGCCTTTATAGTAACTTCTTATTCCACGTCTAAGTGTATAATAACTGCTCATTCCACGTCTGCGTTTATACTATCTTCTCATTCCACGTCTAAGTGTATAGTAACTTCTCATTCCACGTCTGTGTTTATAGTAACTTCTCATTCCATGTCTAAGTGTATAGTAACTTTTTATCCCACGTCTGCGTTTATAGTAGCTTCTCATTCCACGTCTATGTGTATAGTGACTTCTCATTCTACGACTATGTTTATAGTAACTTCTCATTCCACGACTGTGTTTGTAGTAACTTCTCATTCCACGTCTGTGTTTATAGTAGCCTGTCATTCCACGTCTGTGTTTATAGTAGCCTGTCATTCCACTTCTCTGTATATAGTAGTGTCTCATTCCACTACTATGTTTGTTGTAACTTCTCATTCCGCGTCTGTGTTTATAATAGCCTGTCATTCCACATTTTTGTTTATAGTATCTTCTCATTCCACGTCTGTGTTTATAGTATCTTCTCATTCCATGTCTGTGTTTATAGTAGCCTGTCATTCCACATTATTGTTTATAGTATCTTCTCATTCCACGTCTGTGTTTATAGTAGTCTGTCATTCCACGTCTGTGCTAATAGTAGCCTGTCGTTCCACTTCTCTATTTATGGTAGCGTCTCATTCCACGACTATGTTTATAGTAGCTTCTCATTCCACGTCTGTGTTTTTAGTAGCCTGTCATTCCACGTCTGTGTTAATAGTAGCCTGTCGTTCCACTTCTCTGTTTATAGTAGCGTCTCATTCCACGACTATATAGTATCTTCTCATTTCACGATTATGTTTAGAGAAACTTCTCATTCCATGTCTAAGTGTATAGTAACTTCTCATTCCACGTCTGCGTTTATAGTATCTTCTCATTCCACGACTATGTTTGTAGTACCTTCTCATTACACGTCTGTGTTTATAGTAGCCTGTAATTTCACGTCTGTGTTTATAGTAGCCTGTAATTCCTCGTCTGTGATTATAGTAGCCTGTCATTCCACGTCTGTGTTTATTGTGGCCTGTCATTACACATCTGTTTATAGTAGCATGTCATTCCACGTCTGCGTTTATACTGTCTTCTCATTCCACGTCTGTGTTTATAGAAACTTCTCATTCCACAACTATGTTTGTAGTAACTTCTCATTCCACGTCTGTGTTTATAGGAACTTCTCATTCGACGACTATGTTTATAGTAACTTCTCATTCCACACCTATGTTTGTAGTAACTTCTCATTCCACGTCTGTGTTTATAGTAATTTCTCATTCCACGACTATGTTTATAGTAACTTCTCATTCCACTTCTGTGTTTATATAATTTCTTAATCCACGTCTGTGTTTATAGTATCTTCTCATTCCACGTCTGTGTTTATAATATCCTGTCATTCCACTTCTTTGTTTCTTAGTAGCGGCTCATTTCACGACTATGTAGTAACCTCTCATTCCATGTCTGTGTTTATAGTAACTTCTCATTCCACGACTGTGGTTATAGTAACTTCTCGTTCCACGACTATGTTTGTAGTAACTTCTCATTCCACGTCTGTGTTTATAGTAGCCTGTCATTCCACTTCTTTGTTTTTAGCAGCGTCTCATTTCACGATTATGTAGTATCTTCTCATTCCACGTTTGTGTTTATAGTAGCTTGTCATTCTACGTTTGTGTTTATAGTAGCCTGTTATTCCACGTTTGCGTTTATCGTATCTTCTCATTCCACGACTATGTTTTTTTGGTAACTTCTCATTCCACAACTATGTTTGTATTAACTTCCCGCTCCACGACTATGTTTATAGTAGCCTGTCATTCCACGTCAGTGCTTATAGTATCTTCTCATTCTACGTCTGTGTTTATAGTCACTTCTTATTCCACAACTATGTTTATAGTAACTTCTCATTCCACGTCTGTGTTTATAGGAGAGTTTCGTTTTACGTCTGTGTTTTTAGTAGCCTGTCATTACACGTCTGCGTTTATAGTAGCCTGTCATTCTACGTATGTGTTTATAGTAGCGTCTTTTTCCTTGATTATATTTATAGTAACTTCTCATTCCAATACTATGTTTGTAGTAACTTCTCTTTCCACGGCTGTGTTTATAGTAGCCTGTAATTCCACGTCTGTTTACAGTAGCTTGTCTTTCCACGTCTGTTTATAGTAGCCTGTCATTCCACGTCTGTGTTTATAGTAGCCTGTCATTCCTCGTTTGCGTTTATAGTATCTTCTCATTCCACGTCTATGTTTATAGAAACTTTTCATTCCACTTCTAAATGTATAGTAACTTCTAAATCCACGTCTGTGATTATAGCAACTTCTCATTCCATTTTTAAGTGTATAGTAATTTCTCATTCCACGTCTGCGTTTATAGTATTTTCTCATTCGACGTCTGTGTTTATAGTAACTTCTCATTTCACGACTATGTTTGTAGTAACTTCTCATTTGACGTCTGCGTTTATAGTATCTTCTCATTCCACGACTATGTTTATAGTAACTTCTCATTCCACGACTATGTTTATAGTAGCCTGTCATTCCACGTCTAAGTTTATAGTAGCCTGTCTTTCCACTTCTCTCTTTATAGTTGCTTCTCATTCCACGACTATGTAGTAACATCTCATTCCACGTCTGTGTTTATAGTATTGTGTCATTCCACGTCATTGTTTATAGTAACCTGTCATTCCACTTCTATGTTTATAGTAAATTCTCATTCCTCCTTTAAGTGTTTAGTAACTTCTCTTCCCATCACTATGTTTATAGTACCTTCTCATACCACGACTATGTTTATAGTAACTTCTCATTCCAATACTATGTTTGAAGTAACTTCTCATTCCAATACTATGTTTGAAGTAACTTCTCATTCCACGTCTGTGTTCATAGTTGACTGTCATTCCACGTCTGTGTTTATAGTAACTTCTCATTCCACGTCTATGTTGATAGTAACTTCTCATCCCACGCCTGTGTTTTTAGTAAATTCTCATTCCACCTCTAAGTGTTTAGTAACTTCTCTTGCCATGACTATTTTTATAGTAACTTCTGTTTCCACGTCTGTGTTGATAGTAACTACTTATTCCACGCCTGTGTTTTTAGTAACTTCTCTTCCATGAATATGTTTATAGTAACTTCTGATTTCACGTCTATGTGTATTGTAAATTCTCGTTCCACCTCTAAGTGTTTAGTAACTTCTCTTCCCATAACTATGTTTATAGTAGCTTCTCATTCTACGTCTAAGTGTATAATACCATCTCGTTCCGCGTCTATGTGTATAGTAAATTCTCATTCCACCTCTAAGTGTTTAGTAACTTCTCTTCCCAGGACAATGTTTAAAGTAGCTTGCCATTCCACGTCTGTGTTTATAGTAACTTCTTATTCCACGTCTATATTTATAGTAGCTTCTCATTCCATGACTATGTTGATAGTAGCTTTTCATTCCACGACTATGTTTATAGTAGCTTCTCATTCCACGTCTGTGTTTATAGTAACTTGTCATTTAAAGTCTATGTTTATAGTACCTTCTCATCCTTCTTTTGTTTTTATAGTAGCTTCTCATTCCACGACTGTGTTTATATTAGCCTGTCATCTGTCATTCCACGTCTTTGTTTATATTAGCTTCTCATCAATCTCCTGTGTTTATAGTAGCTTCTCATTTCACGTCTATGTTTATAGTAGCTTCTCATTCCCCTTCTGTGTTTATAGTAGCTTCTCATCCCCTTTCTGTGTTTGTAGTAGCTTCTCATCTCCCTTCTGTGTTTATATAAGCTTCTCATTCCCCTTCTGTTTTTATAGTAGCTTCTCATTCCACGTCTGAGTTTATAGTAGCTTATCATCCCCCTTCTGTGTTTATAATAGTTTCTCGTTTCCTTTCTGTGTTTATATCCCTTTCTGTGTTTATAGTAGCTTCTCATTCCACGACTATACTTATAGTAAACGGTCAATCCACGTCTGTATTTATAGTAGCTGCTAAACCCTCTTCTGTGTTTTTAGTAGCTTTTCATGCCACGACTATGTTTATAGTAGTTTCTCAACTCGCTCCGCCGTTTATAATACCTTCTCATCCCCATTCTGTGTTTATAGTAGCTTCTCATCCCTATTCTGTGTTTATAGTAGCTTCTATTCCCTCTTCTGTATTTACAGTAGTTTCTCATTTCACGTCTGTGTTTATAGTTGCTTCTCATCCCCTTTCTGTATTTAAAGTAGTTTCCTATCACCCTTCTGTATTCGTAATAGTTTCTCATCTGCCTTTTGTGTTTATAATAGCTTCTCAATCCCCGTCTGTGTTTATAGTAGCTTCTCATTCCGCTTCTGTGTTTATAGTAGCTTTTCTTTCCACGACTATGTTTATATTAGCTTCTCTTTCCCTTTCTGTTTTTATAGTAGCTTTTCATCTCCCTTCTGTGTTTATAATAGTTTCTCATTCCCCTTCTGTGTTTATAGTAGCTTCTTATTACCCTTCTGCGTTTATAGCAGCATCTCATTCCACGTCTGGTTTTATAGTAGCTTCGCATCCCCTTTCTGCGTTTATAGTAGCTTATCATCCTCCTTCTGTGTTTATAATAGTTTATCATCTCCTTTCTGTGTTTATAATTGCTTCTCATTCCCCTTCTGTGTTTATAGTAGCTTTTCATGCCACGATTATGTTTATATTAGCTTCTCAACTCCCTTCTGTGTTTATAATAGCATCTCATCAAAATTCTGTGTTTATAGTAGCTTCTCATCCCTATTCTGTGTTTTTAGGAGTTTTTCTTTCCCCTTCTGTGTTTATAGTAGCTTCTAATTTCTCATCTGTGTTTATAGTAGCTTTTCATGCCACGACTATGTTTATAGTAGCTTCTCATCCCCATGCTGTGTTTATACTAGCTTCTCATTTCACGTCTGTGTTTATAGTAGCTTCTCATTCCACGACTTTGTTTATAGTAGCTTCTCATCCCCCTTCTGTGTTTATAATAGCTTCTCATCTCCCTCCTGTATTTATAAGACCTTCTCATTCCACTGCTTCTCAATCCACGACTGTATTTATAGTAGCTTCTCATTCACGACTGTGTTTATAGTATCTTCTCATTCCCCTTCTGTGTTTATAATAGCTTCTCATCTCCCTCCTGTATTTATAAGACCTTCTCATTCCACTGCATCTCAATCCACGACTGTATTTATAGTAGCTTCTCATTCACGACTGTGTTTATAGTATCTTCTCAATCCCCTTTTGTGTGATAGTAGCCTTTCATTCCACCGCAATGTTTTTAGTAGGTTCTCATTCACGACTATGTTTACAGTAGCTTTTCATTTTACGACTGTGTTTATAGTATCTTTACAACCTCCGTTTGTGTTATAGTAGCTTCTCGTTCACGACTATCTTTATAGTATCTTTTCAACCCATTTTGTGTTATAGTAGCTTCTCATTCCACGACTATGTTTATTGTAGCTTCTCATTCCACAACTATGTTTATTGCAGCTGGTTATTTCACGACTGTGTTTATAGTAGGGTATACCTTTTCAACCCCATTTTTTGTTATATTAGCTTTTCATTCTCGACTATGTTTATAGTAGCTTCTCATTCCACGACTATGTTTATTGTAGCTTGTTATTTCACGAATGTGTTTATAGTACCTTTTCAACCCCATTTTGTGTTAAATTAGCTTTTCATTCACGACTATGTTTATTGTAGGTTGTCATTTCACGACTATGTTTATAGTATCTATTCTACCCCATTTTGTGGTGTAGTATCTTCTCAATCACGACCTATGTTTATTGCAGCTTGTCGTTCCAATTTTGTGTTTATAGGGGAAAATTATAGTCCTAATGACTTTGGTTTTTAAACAATTTTTTTTCTAATCCTTCGTTTTAATGTATTGAACACGAATATCAACTTTATTCCGCGGAAATAAGGAAAGATACTTTTTATCACATTTTAAATGTTAGTCTGTAATAGCATGTACGTCCTATAGCGTGTACCGGTCGCGCAGTAGCTACAGTCCGCTGCACTACGTCAAAGTAAATTTATTTTATACTAAACTTAAAATCTATATTTCTAACTTCTGGTCTAATTTTATACAACATTGTTATGTATACCTACATTTAAATAAATTTATGAAGTATCAAGTCAGATTAGATTTGATTATAATTTTATACGATTAAACAAATGTACACATGTAACATTATTATCTACCTATATTAAAGTATACTTACAAAGTATCCAGTCAGGATAGATTTGGTTGTAATTTTCTGCATCAGCAATAAGTCTAAATATTTACCAAACTTACAACCAAATCTAGACGTAGTGCAGTGCGCTGTTGCTACTGCGCGCCCGGTTCATGCTATAGGCCTACATGCCATTACAGCCTAACATTTAAAATGTGAAAAAAGTAACTTTCCATATTTATCGCGGAAATATTGATATTCGTGCTCTACAAATTAATACAAGTACTTTAAAAACAAAACTTTTTAAACCAACGTCATTAAGACTATATTTTTACCGTTTATAGTAGCTTCTCATTCCAAGACTATGTTTATAGTTGTCAGTCATTCCCCGTCTGTGGTTGTAGTAGCTTCTCATTCCACGGACTATGTTTATAGTAGCATACCATTCCACTACTGTGTTTTAGTAGCTTTTCATTCCCCGTTTGTGTTTATAGTACGTCTCATCTCTCTTCTGTGTTTATAGCAGCAATCATTTTACGACAATGTTTATAGTAGCTTGCCATTCCCCGTCTGTGTTTTAGTAGTTTCCCATTCCATTACTCTGTTTATAGTAGCTTCTCATTCTACGACTTTGTTTTAGTAGCTTTTCATTCTACGAATATGTTTATAGTAGCTTTTCATTCCACGACTATGTTTATAGTAGCTTCTCATTCCACGACTATGTTTATAGTAGCTTCTCATTCCACGACTATGTTTATAGTAGCTTCTCATTCCACGACTATGTTTATAATAGCTTCTCATCCCCCTTATGTGTTTATAGCAGCTTCTTATTCCACGTCTGTGTTTTAGTAGTTTCCCATTCCATTACTCTGTTTATAGTAGCGTCTCATTCTACGACTATGTTTATAATAGCTTCTCATCCCCCTTCTGTGTTTATAGCAGCTTCTTGTTCCACGTCTGTGTTTTAGTAGTTTCCCATTCCATTACTCTGTTTATAGTAGCGTCTCATTCTACGACCCTGTTTTAGTAGCTTTTCATTCTACGAATATGTTTATAGTAACTTCTCATTCCACGACTATGTTTATAGTAGCTTCTCATCCCCCTTCTGTGTTTATAGTAGCTTCTTATTCCACGTCTGTGTTTATAGTAGCTTCTCATTCCACGACTATGTTTATAGTACCTTCTCATTCCACGACTATGTTTATAGTAGCTTCTCATGCTATGACTGTGTTTATAGTAGCTTGCGATTTGACGTCTGTGTTTTTAGTAGCCTCTCATTCCACGACTATGTTTTTAGTAGCTTCTCATTCCACAACTATGTTTATAGCAGCTTCTCATTCCACGAGTTTGTTTATAGTAGTCTGTCATTCCACGTCTGTGTTTATAGTAACTTCTCATTCAACGTCTCTTTTTTAGTAGTTTCCTATTCCATTACTCTGTTTATAGTAGGTTCTACGACTCTGTTTTAGTAGTTTTTCATTCTACGAATATATTTATAGTAGCTTCTAGTTTTACGACTGTGTTTATAGTAGCTTGTCATACCTCGACCATGTTTATAGTAGCCTGTCATTCCAAATCTTTGTTTATAGTAGCTGTTCACCCCCCTTCTGTGTTTATAGTTGCTTCTGACTCAATGTTTGTATTTATAGTAGGAAGTCAATAAATAGCCTTATTTCAAACTATCACGTAAGCTAATATTTCAATTTTTTCCCACAACATGGTAATTATTTTGTAGTATATTTGTTATTGTATTAAATAACACTTAAAGTTTAGAAATATAAGAAATAATTAATGGTATTTTTAGTTTTTCAAAAAAATGTGTTTTCTCGTACCTATTTAATGCTATTTTTAGAATATTATGTTTATTATGAGTGGATACAGTTTTATTTCTTTCAGGTTTGATCATTAACCATTCAAAACTGACCTAATTTAGCAGTCATGCCATGAGAAGGCAACAAATACTTTATATATATTAACTACAAAATGGGGTTAATTAGACCCCAGAATGTCTGTGAAAGGTACCTCATGTGAGAACATTAGCTACATAGTAAAAGAAGTGCGAGCTAGCGTAATATGCAGGTGATATTCCAATGTGTAGAACAAGATCGGTATAACTGTTCTAAACCAGAGCCACATGTGTTGTGAGAGTCCAGGTGTGGGAGCCACGCGCCGCAGTCGGCAGTCGTGTGCCACCATAAGGTCGACAATAGTACAAAGAACAGAACCCAAATCGGCCTTAACTACACTGGCAGCTGCTCAGGTACCTGTCCCGGCGGCAGGTTCCTTTGCCGCGACAGCTGTAGAGCTACTATCTTACAACGTTAGGAAGGACCATACATAAACAGTAATTTGGGTGCTTTTTGTGTTTTAAGTGAGTTTAATCGACGTAATCGGGCGAAGGGACTTTAGAAAAGACGTGTGGTGTAGGTACAGGCTTGATATATGCCATGCATACACACATAATAGGGCTCTTTACTCAGGTCCTATTAGCCTTAGTTCTTCCTATATCTATCTGCTAATGCTAATCCTTCAAGAGGGCTTCACGTTTCTCCCTTCACAATGACTATATTTGTAACGTGTTTCCGTCGTTATTAGGCGATAAAGTCAACTGTGAAGCAGTAAAGTAACTTTGTATTGGTATGTATCGTTACGGTTTAGCGTATGTTAGATACGAGCTACACTGCTCACCTGGACCGAACCCGTAAGGCGGGGACAGATGGCATCTCCAGACTTCACCCCCACTGGCACGCGTTGTTGCCACATTGAACAAAACGTACAATTTTGGGAAGCGATTATTATTCTATTTAATGAGCGTTAAAATAATGTTTGCTTCAAAATCTCAGACATCTCCGATTCTGTATTTGAAATTTAGAACTTAACCATTCCACATTTGTAGTTCATAGACTACATATAAGATTATACAAATACATTTAGATAATATGATTGTTTCATCGAGATTTGAAATTCAGTGTTTTGGAGTCTATTGTTTGAATTTCTGCACGAGGTTTACTTACCTTGAAGTGTGTGTGTGTGTGTGTGTGTGTGTGTGTGTGTGTGTGTGTGTGTGTGCGTGCGTGTGTGTGTGTGTGTGTGTGCGCGCGCAAGTGTGCGCGCATGTGTGTGCTTGTGTGTGTCTGCGCGCGCGTGTGTGTTTGCGGGCCTGCGAGTGTGTGTGTGTGTATGTATGTGTGCGCGCTCACGCGCGTATGCTTATATATTTTGTAGAATTATTCAAATGAAAACCTTTATTCAATTACATTAAAAGCTTTGTTTTACAGTGCTTACATTGGGTAGAATACACGAAGTAAATGGATATACTGTATGTTATTGTTTATATATTTTTATATTGTTTTTAAACTTTAAGTGGTATATAAAGTTTATTACAGTAGCTATTTTCTTTTTGTATCAGGAGACCTAGCCACCCAGACCGAAAACAGTTGTTACAGGAATACCTTAAAACTAGGCCTTACTATAAGCATTCAAGTTTAGATACATGTGTAACATAGATATAAGAAGGTTGTTCTTGGTAAATACACCCGTTATGGATGACAATGACATGTAGTTTTTTTCATTTGATGTAACTATATAAACTAACACGTTCAAAGTTATTTGTTTATATATTTTTAATAGCACTCTCTATATCCACTGTTCTGGCCCGGATATGACACAGCATCGCAGGATATCTAGTCCAGGTGTAAGGTCACAAGGGGGAGGGAAATATTGTTTCCATTAATGTGTGTGTAGGGGCACCAAGTCCTCGATGCTTGCTTGCTTGTGGCCCAACTTCCGTAGCGACTAGTTAGTTTCCGGTGGGGAGGACACGTGGCTTAGCAGCTGCCTACAATTTGCATGACACATTCTGACACGGACTAAAAGGGGCTCACTTAAAGACAAATCAAATGTATTCCTCCAGCGTTGATTTAACAAACTTCGATTTAACGCTCTTTCTTCCGATTTCTCCAGATTTACTTGTAGCGCACCAGTTGTCTTGCTTCCTTAGTGACGAAGATCTTCAATTTAGTATTAATATATGCAGAAATAAATTTAAATAACGTATTTCATTTTAAATAGTGCAAATATTTAAATTTTCTCGAATTAATGAATGTGTGAGCTTATTTGAACATTGTTGAGGGTCACTTATGTAAGCCAACTGGCATCTCTACATTGTAAAGGTCACTTGTGTCACCCAATCATGATTCAGTGTGTGGGCTATGGTCACCTCTTATCTAGGCGTTGAAACGTGGAGACTTCGCTTGGGATGAACTGTCATCTCTACATTGTTAGGGTCACTTGTGTCACTCAATCATGACTCAGTGAGTGGGCTGTGGTCACTCATATCTAGGCGTCGAGACGTGGAGACTTCGCTTGGGATGAACTGTAATGGCTACATTGTAAAGGTCACTTGTGTCACCCAATCATGACTCAGTGAGTGGGCTATGGTCACCTCTTATCTAGGCGTTGAAACGTGGAGACTTCGCTTGGGATGAACTGTCATCTCTACATTGTTAGGGTCACTTGTGTCACTCAATCATGACTCAGTGAGTGGGTTGGGGTTGCCACTTATATAGGCGTCGAGACGTGGAGACTTTGCTTTGTATGAACTGTCATCTCTACATTGATAAGGTCACTTGTGTCACTCAATCATGACTCAGTGAGTGGGCTGTGGTCACCTCATATCTAGGCGTCGAGACGTGGAGACTTTGCTTTGTATGAACTGTCATCTCTACATTGATAAGGTCACTTGTGTCACTCAATCATGACTCAGTGAGTGTGCTGTGGTCACCTCATATCTAGGCGTCGAGACGTGGAGACTTCGCTTGGGATGAACTGTAATGGCTACATTGTTAAGGTCACTTGTGTCACCCAATCATGTCTCAGTGAATGGGCCGGCGTTGCCTCTTTACTAGTCGTCGAGGCGTGCAGACTTCGCTTGCGTTGAACTGTCATCTCTACATTGTTAAGGTCACTTGTGTCACCCAATCATGACTCAGTGAGTGGGCTGTGGTCACCTCATATCTAGGCGTCGAGACGTGGAGACTTCGCTTGGGATGAACTGTAATGGCTACATTGTTAAGGTCACTTGTGTCACCCAATCATGTCTCAGTGAATGGGCCGGCGTTGCCTCTTTACTAGTCGTCGAGGCGTGCAGACTTCGCTTGCGTTGAACTGTCATCTCTACATTGTTAAGGTCACTTGTGTCACCCAATCATGACTCAGTGAGTGGGCTGTGGTCACCTCATATCTAGGCGTCGAGACGTGGAGACTTCGCTTGGGATGAACTGTAATGGCTACATTGTTAAGGTCACTTGTGTCACCCAATCATGTCTCAGTGAATGGGCCGGCGTTGCCTCTTTACTAGTCGTCGAGGCGTGCAGACTTCGCTTGCGTTGAACTGTCATCTCTACATTGTTAAGGTCACTTGTGTCACCCAATCATGTCTCAGTGAATGGGCCGGCGTTGCCTCTTTACTAGTCGTCGAGGCGTGCAGACTTCGCTTGCGTTGAACTGTCATCTCTACATTGTTAAGGTCACTTGTGTCACCCAATCATGACTCAGTGAGTGGGCTGTGGTCACCTCATATCTAGGCGTCGAGACGTGGAGACTTCGCTTGGGATGAACTGTAATGGCTACATTGTTAAGGTCACTTGCGTCACCCAATCATGTCTCAGTGAATGGGCCGGCGTTGCCTCTTTACTAGTCGTCGAGGCGTGCAGACTTCGCTTGCGTTGAACTGTCATCTCTACATTGTTAAGGTCACTTGTGTCACCCAATCATGACTCAGTGAGTGGGCTGTGGTCACTCATATCTAGGCGTCGAGACGTGGAGACTTTGCTTTGTATGAACTGTCATCTCTACATTGTTAAGGTCACTTGTGTCACCCAATCATAACTCATTGCGTGTTCTGGGGTTGCCTCTGAAGTTGGTGTTAGTACAGTTAGACAAGGGATTAGGTTAGTTCTGCGCCCATAAAATGTAGAATGACAATTCTGAAGGGTTTACGGTGTACTACAAGTATATTACAAGGACAATATACTGGCCATTTATTCCGTGCATAATATGGAGCGAGTTTAACAACCCATCGAGGCTTTGCTTGTATTTATATTTAAGTAATAAAATGTATGATAGAATATTCCATCTACTATTATTATTTGAGTATATATTAGTAATTATGTATTTAAATTTAAGTGACTGAATGGTCGGTTAGAAAAGTAGTAAAATTCAATATAAGCTTATAAACAATAACTTTGGAACAACTAATAAATAGAATGAATACTTTTAAAACTAGTTGGTGTTCATCAATCTAAGCGTTTTTAAATGAAGAACAAACAAATAAACATTTCTAATTTTAATATTAATGAGAATATTATGAGTGGGGTTCTGTTGCGTACGAAACCTTGTGCAGGCTGGATACAGATGGTCAGGGGGAGGGCTCTGGAAGGGAGAGAGGACACTCTCCTAACGTTTCTTTGATTTCTGTTATATGATCCTATATCAGGTAAATATTTTGGAGGGGCAGATGCTAACACATTTTTGCCGTGAATAATTACTATTAATATGGACATAAGCAATACGATGACCATAGGGTATTATCTGGTAGCTTCCAGGTCATATTCCCTCTTGAGGTTTAGGTATATGTAACGATAAATGCTTTATTTTGCTGTAGAGTATCCGAAGACTGACGGGTACAACCTGCTAGCTTGCATGTCATATTCACTCTTGAGGTTTAGGTATATGTAACGATAAATGCTTTATTTGGCTGTAGAGTATCAGATGACTCACGGGCACAATCTGCTATCATCCAGGGCATATTCCCTCTTGAGGTTTGGGTATATGTAAATCTACACGCGTTATATGGCTTAGAGTATCCGATGACTGACGGGTATAACCTGCTAGCTTGCATGTCATATTCTCTCTTGAGGTTTGGGTATATATAACTGTACATGCGTTATATCGCTGTAGCGTATCCGATGACCGATGAGTACTATCTGCTAGCTTCCAGGACAGAATTCCTATTGAAGTTCTGAGTATATGTTACTCTATATACTTTATATGGCCTTAGAGTATCCAATGACTGACGTGTACAGTCTGCTAGCTTCCGGGTCATATTCCCCCTTCAGGTATAGATATAGGCCTATGTGACTACATGCTTCATATGGCTGTAGAGTATCCTATGACCGACTGGTACAATCTGCGAGCTTCCAGGTTATATTCCCACTTCAGGTTTGGGTATATGTGGCTCTACATGCTTTATTTGGCTGTAGAGTATCCGATGACTGACGGGTACAATCTGCGAGCTTCCAAGTTATATTCCCACTTCAGGTTTGGGTATATGTGACTCTACATGCTTTATTTGGCTGTAGAGTATCCGATGACTGACGGGTACAATATGCGAGCTTCCAGGTTATATTCCCACTTCAGGTTTGGGTATATGTGACTCTACATGCTTTATTTGGCTGTAGAGTATCCGATGACTGACAGGTACAATCTGCGAGCTTCCAGGTTACATTCCCACTTCAGGTTTGGGTATATGTGACTCTACATGCTTTATTTGGCTGTAGAGTATCCTATGACCGACGGGTACAATCTGCTAGCTTCCAGGTCATATTCCTACTTCAGGTTTGGGTATATGTGACTCTACATGCTTTATTTGGCTGTAGAGTATCCGATGACTGACGAGTACAATCTGCGAGCTCCCAGGTTATATTCCCACTTCAGGTTTGGGTATACGTGACTCTACATGCTTTATTTGGCTGTAGAGTATCCTAAGACTGACGGGTACACTCTGCTAGCTTCCAGGTCATATTCCTTCTTCAGGTTTTGGTATATGTGACTCTACATGCTTTATATGGCTGTAGAATATCCGATAACTGACGGGTACTATCTGCTAGCTTATAGGGCAGAATTCCTATTGAAGTTTTGAGTATATGTTATTCTATATGCTTTATATGGCCTTAGAGTATCCAATGACTGACGGGTACTATCTGCTTACTTACAGGTCATATTCCCTATTGAGGTTTGGGTATATGTAAATCTACATGTGTTAAATGTCTGTAGAGTATCCGATTACCTACGAGTACTATCTGCTAGCTTCCAGGTCATATTTCGTCTGGAGGTTTGGGTATATATAACTCTACATGCTTTATATATCTATAGAGTATCCAAAGACCGACGGGTACAGTCTGCTAGCTTCCAGGTAAAATTCCCCCTTCAGGTTTGGGTATATGTGACTACATGCTATTTATGGCTGTAGAGTATCCTATGACCGACGGGTACAAGCTGCTAGCTTCCAGGTCATATTCCCACTTCAGGTTTGGGTATATGTGACTCTACATGCTTTATTTGGCTGTAGAGTATCCTATGACCGACGGGTACAATCTGCTAGCTTCCAGGTCATATTACCTCTTGGGTTTTGGGGATATGTGCCTGTACAGGCTTTATTTGGCTGTAGAGTATCCGATAACTGACGGGTACTATCTGCTAGCTTTCAGGTCATATTCCCTCTTGAGGTTTGGGTATATGTAACTCTACATGCTTTATATGGCTGTAGAGTATCCTATGACCGACGGGTACAATCTGCTAGCTTCCAGGTCATATTACCTCTTGAGTTTTGGGTATATGTGACTACATGCTATATATGGCTGTAGAGTATCCTATGACCGACGGGTACAATCTGCGAGCTTCCAGGTTATATTCCCAATTCAGGTTTGGGTATATGTGACTCTACATGCTTTATTTGGTTATAGAGTATCCTATGACCGACGGGTACAATTTGCTAACTTCCAGGTCATATTCCCACTTCAGGTTTGGGTATATGTGACTCTACATGCTTTATTTGGCTGTAGAGTATCCGATGACTGACGGGTACACTCTGCTAGCTTCCAGGTCATGTTCCTTTTCAGGTTTTGGTATATGTGACTCTACATGCTTTATATGGCTGTAGAATATCCGATAACTGACGGGTACTATCTGCTAGCTTATAGGGCAGAATTCCTATTGAAGTTTTGAGTATATGTTATTCTATATGCTTTATATGGCCTTAGAGTATCCAATGACTGACGGGTACTATCTGCTTACTTACAGGTCATATTCCCTATTGAGGTTTGGGTATATGTAAATCTACATGTGTTAAATGTCTGTAGAGTATCCGATCACCTACGAGTACTATCTGCTAGCTTCCAGGTCATATTTTGTCTTGAGGTTTGGGTATATATAACTCTACATGCTTTATATATCTATAGAGTATCCAAAGACCGACGGGTACAGTCTGCTAGCTTCCAGGTCAAATTCCCCCTTCATGTTTGGGTATATGTGACTACATGCTATTTATGGCTGTAGAGTATCCTATGACCGACGGGTACAATCTGCTAGCTTCCAGGTCATATTCCCACTTCAGGTTTGGGTATATGTGACTCTACATGCTTTATTTGGCTGTAGAGTATCCTATGACCGACGGGTACAATCTGCTAGCTTCCAGGTCATATTACCTCTTGAGTTTTGGGGATATGTGCCTGTACAGGCTTTATTTGGCTGTAGAGTATCCGATAACTGACGGGTACTATCTGCTAGCTTCCAGGTCATATTCCCTCTTGAGGTTTGGGTATATGTAACTCTACATGCTTTATATGGCTGTAGAGTATCCTATGACCGACGGGTACAATCTGCTAGCTTCCAGGTCATATTACCTCTTGAGGTTTGGGTATATGTAACTCTACATGCTTTATATGGCTGTAGAGTATCCTATGACCGACGGGTACAATTTGCTAGCTTCCAGGTCATATTACCTCTTGAGTTTTGGGTATATGTGACTTTACATGCTTTACTTAGTTGTAGAGTATCCGATAACTGACGGGTACAATCTGCAAGCTTCCATGTCATTTTCTCTCTTGTGGTGTGGGTATATGTAATTCTACATGCTTTATAAGGCTGTAGAGTAACCGATGACTTACGGGTACAATCTGCTAGCTTTCAGGCTATAGTTCCCCTTGACGTTTGAGTATATGTAACTCTACATGCTTTATAAGGCTGTAGAGTAACCGATGATTTACTGGTACAATCTGGTAGCTTCCAGGTCTTATTCTCTCTTGAGGTTTGGGTATATGTAAGTCTAAATGCATTATATGGCTGTAGAGTATCCGATGATTGACGGGTACAATTTGCTAGCTTCCAGGTCATATTTCCTCTTGAGTTTTGATTATATGTAACTCTACATGCATCATATGGTCGTCGAGTATCTGATGACTGACTGATACTATATGCTAGCTTCCAGGCCATATTCCCTCTTGAGGTTTGGGTATATATATCTCTACATGCTTTATATATCTATAGAGTATCCAAAGACTGACAGCTCCAATTTGCTAAATTCTAAATCATATTCCGTCTTGAGGTTTGGGTATATGTGACTCTACATGCTTTATTTGGCTGTAGAGTATCCGATGACTGACGGGTACACTCTGCTAGCTTCCAGGTCATGTTCCTTTTCAGGTTTTGGTATATGTGACTCTACATGCTTTATATGGCTGTAGAATATCCGATAACTGACGGGTACTATCTGCTAGCTTATAGGGCAGAATTCCTATTGAAGTTTTGAGTATATGTTATTCTATATGCTTTATATGGCCTTAGAGTATCCAATGACTGACGGGTACTATCTGCTTACTTACAGGTCATATTCCCTATTGAGGTTTGGGTATATGTAAATCTACATGTGTTAAATGTCTGTAGAGTATCCGATCACCTACGAGTACTATCTGCTAGCTTCCAGGTCATATTTCGTCTTGAGGTTTGGGTATATATAACTCTACATGCTTTATATATCTATAGAGTATCCAAAGACCGACGGGTACAGTCTGCTAGCTTCCAGGTCAAATTCCCCCTTCAGGTTTGGGTATATGTGACTACATGCTATTTATGGCTGTAGAGTATTCTATGACCGACGGGTACAATCTGCTAGCTTCCAGGTCATATTCCCACTTCAGGTTTGGGTATATGTGACTCTACATGCTTTATTTGGCTGTAGAGTATCCTATGACCGACGGGTACAATCTGCTAGCTTCCAGGTCATATTACCTCTTGAGTTTTGGGGATATGTGCCTGTACAGGCTTTATTTGGCTGTAGAGTATCCGATAACTGACGGGTACTATCTGCTAGCTTCCAGGTCATATTCCCTCTTGAGGTTTGGGTATATGTAACTCTACATGCTTTATATGGCTGTAGAGTATCCTATGACCGACGGGTACAATCTGCTAGCTTCCAGGTCATATTACCTCTCGAGGTTTGGGTATATGTAACTCTACATGCTTTATATGGCTGTAGAGTATCCTATGACCGACGGGTACAATTTGCTAGCTTCCAGGTCATATTACCTCTTGAGTTTTGGGTATATGTGACTTTACATGCTTTACTTAGTTGTAGAGTATCCGATAACTGACGGGTACAATCTGCAAGCTTCCATGTCATTTTCTCTCTTGTGGTGTGGGTATATGTAATTCTACATGCTTTATAAGGCTGTAGAGTAACCGATGACTTACGGGTACAATCTGCTAGCTTTCAGGCTATAGTTCCCCTTGACGTTTGAGTATATGTAACTCTACATGCTTTATAAGGCTGTAGAGTAACCGATGATTTACTGGTACAATCTGGTAGCTTCCAGGTCTTATTCTCTCTTGAGGTTTGGGTATATGTAAGTCTAAATGCATTATATGGCTGTAGAGTATCCGATGATTGACGGGTACAATTTGCTAGCTTCCAGGTCATATTTCCTCTTGAGTTTTGATTATATGTAACTCTACATGCATCATATGGTCGTCGAGTATCTGATGACTGACTGATACTATATGCTAGCTTCCAGGCCATATTCCCTCTTGAGGTTTGGGTATATATATCTCTACATGCTTTATATATCTATAGAGTATCCAGAGACTGATAGCTCCAATTTGCTAAATTCTAAATCATATTCCGTCTTGAGGTTTGGGTATATGTGACTCTACATGCTTTATATGGCTGTAGAGTATCCGATGATTGACGGATACAATTTGCTAGCTTCCAGGTCATATTTCCTCTTGAGTTTTGATTATATTTAACTCTACATGCATCATATGGTCGTCGAGTATCTGATGACTGACAGGTACTATATGCTAGCTTCCAGGCCATATTCCCTCTTGAGGTTTGGGTATATATATATCTCTACATGCTTTATATATCTATAGAGTATCCAAAGACTGACAGGTCCAATTTGCTAAATTCTAGATCATATTCCGTCTTGAGGTTTGGGTATATGTGACTCTACATGCTTTATATGGCTTTTAGAGTATCCTATGACCGACGGGTACAGTCTGCTAGCTTTCAGGTCATATTCCCTCTTGAGGTTTGGGTATATGTAACTCTACATGCTTTATATGGCTGTAGAGTATCCGATAACTGACGGGTACAATCTGCTAGCTTCCAGGTCATATTCCCTCTTGAGGTTTTGTGTATATGTAACTCTACATGCTTTATATGGTTGTATAGTGTCTGATGACCGACGAGGACTATCTGTTAGCTTTTGGGCTATATTCCCTCTTGAGATATCGGTTTATGACTCTACATGGTTCATTTGGCCGTAGTGTATCTGATGACCGACGGGTACTATCTGCTAACTTCTAGGCCACCTTAACTGTGGAAAGTTGTACATAATGAAGGCTATATTTTGTCTCATGCTATGGCTTGATTAGGTTGAGCTCTGATTTTGAAGGTAGGTGGCCGTGGCAGGCCAAATGTAGGGCTCACCGGAGCGTAGTTCCGTTGCCATTGTCTCAATTCATTCATTCACTTCAAGCCACGTTTATAGTAAGCAACAGATGTAGAGTTAGATTGACTTTAATATTTAGGAGTTACAGAATCTATAACAAAAGTAAGGCCATAAGGGTCATAGCGTATTGGAGTATGATAATATAGCAGCTAGAGCAAAAAACGGCCCATTAGGGTTATAGCGTGTTAGAGTATGATATATATATATATATATATATATATATATATATATATATATATATATATATATATATATATATGAGCTACGGTTACAAATTCAATAATAAGCCCATTAGGGTTATTGCGTGTTAGAGTATGAAATATATATATATATATATATATATATATATATATATATATATATATATATATATATATATATATATATATATATATATGAGCTACAGTAACTAAAGCAACAATAAGCCATTAGGGTTATTGCGTGTTAGAATATGATATATAGGAGCTACAGTAACTAAAGCAAATGTAAGCCATTAGAGTTATTGCATGTTAGAGTATGATATATATATATACGAGCTACAGTAGCTAAAGCAACAATAAGCCCATTATTGCGTGTTAGAGTATGATATATATATGAGCTGCAGTAACTAAAGCAACCATAAGCCATTAGGGTCTATGCGTGTTAGAATATGATATATAGGAGCTACAGTAACTAAAGCAAAAGTAAGCCATTAGAGTTATTGCGTGTTAGAGTATGATATATATACGAGCTACAGTAGCTAAAGCAACAATATGCCCATTATTGCGTGTTAGAGTATGATATATATATATGAGCTGCAGTAACTAAAGCAACAATAAGCCATTAGGGTCTATGCGTGTTAGAATATGATATATAGGAGCTACAGTAACTAAAGCAAAAGTAAGCCATTAGGATCTATGCTTGTTAAAGTATGATATATAGGAGCTACAGTAACTAAAGCAAAAGTAAGCCATAAGGGTTATAGCGTGTTCGAGTATGATATAAAAGAGCTACAGTAACTAAAGCAAAAGTAAGGATAAGGGGACAATCCAAGTTTAATTATTTTTTAAAGGAGCAACAGTAAATAAAGCAAAAGTACGGATAGGGTTACAATCCATGTTAATTTTTTTTGTAAAGGAACTACAGTAACTAAAGCAAAACAAAGGATAGTAACGCAAATGCTTTTAAAGTATTATATAAAGTAGCTACAGTAACTAAAGCAAAAGTAAGGAAAGGAGAGCCAATGCATGATTAATTAATATGTAAAGGAGCTACAGTTACTAAGCAAATTAACGGATAGTAACACGAATGCAATTTAAAGTATCTTAAGGTAGCTACAGTAAGTAAAGCAAAGGAATGGATAGTAACGCAAATGCATTTTAAAGTATTATATAAAGTAGCTACAGTAACTAAAGCAAAAGTAAGAAATAGGGAACAATCCAAGTTTAATTATTATGTAAAGGAGCTTCAGTAACTAAAGCAGTAAGGTTAGGGGGACAATCCAAGTTTAATTATTTTTTAAAGGAGCAACAGTAACTAAACCAAAAGTACGGATAGGAAGACAATCCAAGTTTAATTTTTTTTTGTGTAAAGGAGCTACAGTAACCAAAGCAAAACAAAGGATAATAACGCAAATGCTTTTTAAAGTATTATATATAGTAGCTACAGTAACTAAAGCAAGAGTAAGGATAGGGGGACAATCCAAGTTTAATTTTTTTTTTGTAAAGGAGCTACAGTAACCAAAGCAAAACAAAGGATAGTAACGCAAATGCTTTTTAAAGTATTATATATAGTAGCTACAGTAACTACAGCAAGAGTAAGGGTAGGGGGACAATCCAAGTTTAATTATTATGTATAGGAGCTACAGTAACTAAAGCAAAAGTAAGGACAGTTAACTAACTATTGAAATTGTATTTAGTTGTTCTGATTGGAAAGCACACACTGTACACGTCATAGCTTGACCCACAGCCACAGCTGATTAGATCAAGTCCTGTAGTTTACACATGACGAAGCAGTGATAGCCGGGCGTCCGGCGGAACCAAGCCTGATGCTCTGCTGGTTGCAATGCTCCCTTCCGTTCCTTACTTTGTTTCATCATTATAACAGAGGAAGGAAAATTGTAATTTTCCGCCGGAAGATATGTCAGCTTTGTGTTCAAACTTGGAGTTCGTATGCACTGGTGGAACGTAACGTTAAAAGTATTACATACCCACAATCTACTACAGAAAACAAGTTAACAACATTAGCGAATTATGTTCTACAGATTTAACAAATTGGTGATATTGTCTCTATACTTCTCATTGCCTGAAAACGAATAACCTTACTATAACCTACTACAGACAACGAGTTAACAATATTAGCGAATTATGTTCCACAGATTTAACCAATTTGTGATATTGTCTCTATACTTCCCATTCCCTGAAAAAGTATGACCTTACTCTACTACAGAGAACGAGTTAACAACATTAACGAATTATGTTCCACAGATTTAACCAATTTGTGATATTGTCTCTATACTTCCCATACCCTGAAAAAGTATAACCTTACTCTACTACAGAGAACGAGTTAACAATATTAGCGAATTATGTTCCACAGATTTAACCAATTTGTGATATTGTCTCTATACTTCCCATACCCTGAAAAAGTATAACCTTACTCTACTACAGAGAACGAGTTAACAATATTAACGAATTATAATCTACAGATCTAACAAACTAGCGATATATTTATACTTCCCACTCCCTTAAAAAGTATAACCTTACTCTACTACAGAGAACGAGTTAACAACATTAACGAATTATGTTCCACAGATTTAACCAATTTGTGATATTGTCTCTATACTTCCCATACCCTGAAAAAGTATAACCTTACTCTACTACAGAGAACGAGTTAACAATATTAACGAATTATAATCTACAGATCTAACAAACTAGCGATATCTTTATACTTCCCACTCCCTTAAAAAGTATAACCTTACTCTACTACAGAGAACGAGTTAACAATATTAACGAATTATAATCTACAGATCTAACAAACTAGCGATATATTTATACTTCCCACTCCCTTAAAAAGTATAACCTTACTCTACTACAGAGAACGAGTTAACAATATTAGCGAATTATAATCTACAGATCTAACAAATTAGCGATATCTCTATACTTCTCACTCCCTGAAAAAGTATGACCTTACTCTACTACAGAGAACGAGTTAACAACATTAACGAATTATGTTCCACAGATTTAACCAATTTGTGATATTGTCTCTATACTTCCCATACCCTGAAAAAGTATAACCTTACTCTACTACAGAGAACGAGTTAACAATATTAGCGAATTATAATCTACAGATCTAAAAAACTAGCGATATCTTTATACTTCCCACTCCCTTAAAAAGTATAACCTTACTCTACTACAGAGAACGAGTTAACAATATTAACGAATTATAATCTACAGATCTAACAAACTAGCGATATCTTTATACTTCCCACTCCCTTAAAAAGTATAACCTTACTCTACTACAGAGAACGAGTTAACAATATTAGCGAATTATAATCTACAGATCTAACAAACTAGCGATATCTTTATACTTCCCACTCCCTTAAAAAGTATAACCTTACTCTACTACAGAGAACGAGTTAACAATATTAACGAATTATAATCTACAGATCTAACAAACTAGCGATATATTTATACTTCCCACTCCCTTAAAAAGTATAACCTTACTCTACTACAGAGAACGAGTTAACAATATTAGCGAATTATAATCTACAGATCTAACAAACTAGCGATATCTTTATACTTCCCACTCCCTTAAAAAGTATAACCTTACTCTACTACAGAGAACGAGTTAACAACATTAACGAATTATGTTCCACAGATTTAACCAATTTGTGATATTGTCTCTATACTTCCCATACCCTGAAAAAGTATAACCTTACTCTACTACAGAGAACGAGTTAACAATATTAGCGAATTATAATCTACAGATCTAACAAATTAGCGATATCTCTATACTTCTCACTCCCTTAAAAAGTATAACCTTACTCTACTACAGAGAACGAGTTAACAAAATTAACATATTATGTTCTACAGATTTAACAAAGTGGTGATATCTCTATACCTCCCAATGCCTGAAAAAGTATAGCTTTATTCTACTACGGATAACGAGTTAACAACATTAACAAATATGGTTCTACAGATTTAACAAATTGGCGATATTGTTTCTATACTTCCATTGCCTGAAAAAGAATAACCTTACTCTACTACAGAAAACTAGTTTAACAAAATTAACGATTTATATTATACAGATTTAACAAATTGGTGATATTATCTCTATACTTCCCATTCCCTAAAAAAGTATGACCTTACTCTACTACAGAGAACGAGTTAACAACATTAACGAATTATGTTCCACAGATTTAACCAATTTGTGATATTGTCTCTATACTTCCCATACCCTGAAAAAGTATAACCTTACTCTACTACAGAGAACGAGTTAACAATATTAGCGAATTATAATCTACAGATCTAACAAACTAGCGATATCTTTATACTTCCCACTCCCTTAAAAAGTATAACCTTACTCTACTACAGAGAACGAGTTAACAATATTAACGAATTATAATCTACAGATCTAACAAACTAGCGATATATTTATACTTCCCACTCCCTTAAAAAGTATAACCTTACTCTACTACAGAGAACGAGTTAACAATATTAGGGAATTATAATCTACAGATCTAACAAATTAGCGATATCTCTATACTTCCCACTCCCTTAAAAAGTATAACCTTACTCTACTACAGAGAACGAGTTAACAAAATTAACATATTATGTTCTACAGATTTAACAAATTGGTGATATTATCTCTATACCTCCCAATGCCTGAAAAAGTATAGCTTTATTCTACTACGGATAACGAGTTAACAACATTATCAAATATGGTTCTACAGATTTAACAAATTGGCGATATTGTTTCTATACTTCCATTGCCTGAAAAAGAATAACCTTACTCTACTACAGAAAACTAGTTTAACAAAATTAACGATTTATATTATACAGATTTAACAAATTGGTGATATTATCTCTATACTTCCCATTGCCTGAAAAGGTATAACATTATTCCACTGCAGACTATGCGTTAATAATATTAAAGAAATTATGTTCTACAGATTTAACAAATTGGTGATATTGTCACCAAACTTTTGATTGACTGAAGTGTGTGCGTGTGTGTCATAGTTATATAATAATAACCTATAAATGTGAGTTTTGTTTTAAAAAAAAGTTTTCTTATTAGTTTGAACCTTGGTTGAATTAGGTTAGTAATTCTTTCTTATTGCTTTCGTACTATTCATGCATTTATTTGTATTGTAGTACAGTTATATATATTTGCCAGTGTTTGAGTTTAGATATTCCCCCAAGTTAAAGCGACTGCCGATTGAGTGTAGCGGTGGGAGTGGGGAAGGGAGAGAACCCTCCTCACTCCTCACAAGCTTAGTCAGTGAGAGAGCGTTGCGGTGTAGTGTTGTGTCGAGTGTCCGTAAGCTGATGGGGTTCTACAGTTCGACGATACAATCTCGTTGTCATTGTGTAGACGATCTGTTAGCGCCTATTAGGAATAAAATGAAGGTTTTGAAAAAGTTCAAGCGCCGGATGGGATTAGGTTAGTTTACAAACATTTCTTAATAGATTTAACATTGTGCAATTTTGTCATATTTATGACAAATGGCCGATAATTAAATTTGTTTTGGAGCAAGTTTAAACGTTAATACGGCATAGCCTACATTAGCACCATAGTAGAAATCTGCAGCCACTAAATACACGCTAAAATGTTGGCTTTAAAACATCGATCGTACATGGGTTATTTTATAATATCACCGCGGTCAGGTTAGTCACAATAACCGAGACCATTGTATTTTCTGTAAGTGTTTATGTAATGCAGTGCATGTGCTACTTTCCTTGTCGCTATTGTAGCATAAAAAAGGTGTTTATGCGAATTAGTAAGTAAAAAATAAAATCTGACAAGTATATAAAAATGTACGGCGAGGTTAGGTATAAACCCCGGTAATTAATGTAGGCCTAAGTTTTATCCACTCTTTATAGTCTGCGACATTGAAATAATTGTTTTATTGTTTGAAATATCTTATTAAGTAACATCCTAAAACGGGAACATTAAAGTTTATTTAGCCTTGCAAAGTATTTCAAAAATTTATTTCATTCTTGTCTAGAAAATCCATGTAAACATTTTCATAAGTAAAATTTGGATTTACGATTTTGTAAAGTGCAGCATTTCATCTTTTAAAAAAAATATCTACAGCTGCTCGCTGCCAGGCCGTAACAGGAATTCCGCGAGTTTCGGGCAAAACTTTTCATATTTGCGTTGGTTTATTCCGGTCACTGGATTCAAACACGCGAAGAACCGAGAGGAGGCGCAATGATGTTTGGGCCTAGATAAAGTATTGTAATTATGCTGAATGGTTAATTGTCGGGCCTGACTTCCGTTAAATATTGGAGCTCCTATCGTAGCATATTAGCAATTTATAGAGACAGGCCGTTTCCGGTCCATGACCGAGTTGGGATAGACCCATTGAATGAGTGTGGCGTACGTAGGTCGTAGTTTAACCCCACTTTTATTATTTTTTTCTTCTGAAACAAGTGATATATATATATATATATATATATATATATATATATATATATATATATATATATATAAATTAAGTAAATTCCTACTGAGGTAAAAAAAAACATTTTAGTTACTTTTTAATTTATAATTACAATTAATATAGATATGCAAAAATCGCAATATTAGATGGCAAAATAGAAAGCGAATTCCTTGTAATTTTCGATTTTCCTTTTTAAACAGTATATGATGTTGGACTTTTATTTGTTAATATTTATTCGCTTTCTTTTTTTAGTTTCTAATTTATGAAGTTAATAATGGTCTGTAATTTCTCATTCTATCCATTTCTTGTAATGCTTCATTATTTCAAGGAACCTCTCTTTTAAAATTTGATATACATATTGAAGCAACTGATTTCTAGTTACGAGAAGGTTGGCTCAGTGCCAAAGTGCTGGATTCTAAACACAAAGTAATTCAGTTCGAATCCGATCACGAAATTAACTTTTTAAAATCCATTATATGGTTAAAATAATCTATTTGAACATGACAGGATGAGTAAAAACATATTTTATTAATGACTGAAAATGTGTACAAATAAATATATATAGCCTATATATATATATATATATATATATATATATATATATATATTAAAACAACATAGGTTATTCAAATACAAGAATATTTATTATTTTATATCCAAAAATATTATTATTGGATATAAAATAATAAATATTCTTGTATTTGAATAACCAATGTTGTTTTAAATTATTAAACAAGAAAACGTATTTTATATATATATATATATATATATATATATATATATATATATATATATATATATATATATATAAAGAGAGTATGTGCTAATAAAGGGGATCGAAAAATTGCTACAAAAGTGATAATTTTCAAGATGTAGCCTAATATTTTTTGTGTTAGACCGAAGAGAGAAAGATTATGACTGTTGATATATGATAAAACAGAAACACTGCAAAAGTAATTTTGTAAGAAATAGCATTAATAAGTTATTAATATTTTCTGTAAAAAAATAGTTGAAAAAATTCAACGCACGAACGCGCGTGTGTGTGTGTACGTGTACGGTCTGGTAGCATATTTATATAACTTTGTCAACATTCGGAATATATATGGCGTTTAATGTTATAAAAGTTTCAAAATAAGCTTAACAATAAAGGTTTTAAACTGTTTTCTACAACCTAGGAGGCTGCACAGAATTTACTCACATCTTATAATTTCCTCAAACAAAGTATAATGTTAATTAGAAACATTTACAACTGCTAATATTACTGATTCCAGTTCGAAGAAATTGTTTCTGCCTTCGACAGAAGTTATTGACAAATCCAAGTACCATCGCCGCATTACGCACTACGCACTACATGGTACGCATTGTTTTATGTAGGACACACTTTCTAAATCGTGCCCTGCACAAGTTCCCACACTCCGTGCATCTTCCCAACGCTCTGTCTGACCTATTCACTACAGTGCTTACAGAACCAATTAATCTTATTGTTTTATTATTTTTTAAAAGCTAAAGCCACTTGAGCTTTATTCTTTGCCCCGGGCAGATGTATTTGCAGCGGACAGGGGATAGTTTAGCTTTGTGTTTGTTTTACCTTGTCTTGTTATTTCATTCTTTGCCTTAGGCAGATGCATTTGCAGTGGACAGGGGATAGTTTAGCTTGGTGTTTGTTTTGCCCTGTCTTGTTATTTCATTCTTTGCCCTGGGCGGATGCATTTGCAGTGGACAGGGGATAGTTTAGCTTTGTGTTTGTTTTACCTTGTCTTGTTATTTCATTCTTTGCCCTGGGCGGATGTATTTGCAGTGGACAGGGGATAGTTTAGCTTTGTGTTTGTTTTACCTTGTCTTGTTATTTCATTCTTTGCCTTAGGCAGATGCATTTGCAGTGGACAGGGGATAGTTTAGCTTTGTGTTTGTTTTACCTTGTCTTGTTATTTCATTCTTTGCCCTGGGCGGATGCATTTGCAGTGGACAGGGGATAGTTTAGCTTTGTGTTTGTTTTACCCTGTCTTGTTATTTCATACTTTGCCCTGGGCAGATGTATTAGCAGGAGACAGGAGATAGTTTAGCTTTGTGTTAGTTTTACCCTGTCTTGTTAATTTATTCTTTGCTCTGGGCAGATGTATTTGCAAGAGATAGTTTAGTTTTGTGTTTGTTTTACCCTGTCGTGTTATTTCATACTTTGCCCTGGGCAGATGTATTAGCAAGAGATAGTTTAGCTTTGTGTTTGTTGTCCCGAGGCCAACCAGGATACAATTATGTCCCTCTTAAATATAACTCATTAAATTTCGAGATAATTGATCCATGTTTGGTCTCAACCCCCCAAGCTGACCTATACGTTCCCTGTATAATTATGTGTTGTAGTAGTTCCAGTTGCATTCCATTCGTAATTGTTCACTTGATTTTATATTTTAAAAGAAATAATTATTTTACGTTAGAGCCGCTAAATTGGCTTTGAAAAGTAAAGTATAAAAGGTCTGGAGACAGCTTGATCCTGGATGGGAAAGCCAGATGTACTCGTGGGGAGAGGGGACGTGAAGGGGCTAAACAATAGACATGCCGTTAGACCCTTCTGGCTTGTATGTCGTAACATCTGTAGCTTCCCATACCTCCAGTGAATCATGGGTCTCCCGCCAAATGTTCTTGCTTGGGAGTGGAGGGAGAACTGCCGTAACCTTTAGTGAAAATAGCTTTAAATTGTTTTTGCCTCAAACTCTTGTTACATACTTTTTATGAAACCATTATATTGAAAAGCCCAAAGAAATTAACTTAACGCCTATTTAATAACTCTTGGAAATTTTTACTTTAAATTAATTGATGGCCAACCAGCTTTTTCATTGTAAACTAACCAAATAGAAATTGAATTTTTTTAGTTTAAGGAAAGCAAACAAGTACTATAAACTATAAACAAGTAATGTGCGGAAAGTGAGAGGTAAGAGTTACAAGGAATAGTCGAGCCAGAGGTTTTTAAATCACATACCTTCCAACTGAGGTCAAAGATCGTCTTCCACAAACCTACTGTAACGTTACAAACCGTGGGAACGCGGTATAGGCAATTACCGACAATTGTGTGAATTGTTATATCCGGCGCCCACTACCTTCCAAATCTTCGCCCTTAAATAGTCAATTGCTTCTCATTTAAGCCTCGGTCGTCGGTCTACTATCAACTTTCAAATCAGAAGTGTTTAGAATTTGCATTTACGAAACTTTTCGGGGCGATGCAAGTTAAAAGAAAATGAAATTACAACTGGAAAATTTCACGTAACATTTGAAGTTTTTTTTAATGACGGCAAAAAAAATGTTGAGGAATATAACAATGATTTAATTCTAACTGTTAAATTCTAAATGTTGAAAGTGTAAAGTAAAACTGTCCGCTCGCCAAGTAGGCCTTATTCGAGTAATGATTCATAGAATGACGGGTCTCTTGTGACAGTGTTATTATTCACAATAAATTCAAGGAAGTCCTTTTGGGGTTGTAACAGTAGACAGTTTTGCTCTGTACACAGGAAATGCGATAAGAGGGACAACACAGGCGACCTCGTCTTAATCTAAATGTTTGTTTTAAGACGAGAAGAAATTATTTACTGATCTAACATTGAAGTATCACTAGTGTCCATTTCTTTTTTAATATATGGCTATATAAGTACTCTATTTTCCCTTCTTGTAGTAAATTATTTATTATTCACGTCTGTCATAAATGATTTGGAACTAAGCTAATAACATACAATATTGTATTGTATTGTAATGTACAGTTTATGTATTAACGTCATTATACTTCTGGCATAAATGCTTTGGAACTAAGCTAATAACATACAATATTGTATTGTATTGTAATGTACAGTTTATGTATTAACGTCATTATACTTCTGGCATAAATGATTTTGAACTAAGCTAATAACATACAATATTGTATTGTATTGTAATGTACAGTTTATGTATTAACGTTATTATACTTCTGGCATAAATGATTTGGAATTAAGCTAATAACATACAATATTGTATTGTATTGTAATGAACAGTTTATGTATTAACGTCATTATACTTCTGGCATAAATGATTTGGAATTAAGTTAATA
The DNA here is from genome assembly GCA_036971475.1 of Prosapia bicincta. Taxonomy (NCBI): domain Eukaryota; kingdom Metazoa; phylum Arthropoda; class Insecta; order Hemiptera; family Cercopidae; genus Prosapia; species Prosapia bicincta. Next base: position 224,335,502 of record JBAIZL010000002.1, read on the forward strand.
ACATACAATATTGTATTGTAATGTACAGTTTATGTATTAACGACATTATACTTCTGGCATAAATGATTTGGAATTAAGTTAATAACATACAATATTGTATTGTAATTAACAGTTTATGTATTAACGTCATTATACTTCTGGCATAAATGATTTGGAATTAAGCTAATAACATACAATATTGTATTGTATTGTAATGAACAGTTTATGTATTAACGTCATTATACTTCTGGAATAAATGATTTTGAATTAAGCTAATAACATACAATATTGTATTGTATTGTGATGAACAGTTTATGTATTAACGGCATTATACTTCTGGCATAAATGATTTTGAAATAAGCTAATAACATACAATATTGTATTGTAATGTACAGTTTATGTATTAACGACATTATACTTCCGGCATAAATGATTTGGAATTAAGTTAATAACATACAATATTGTATTGTATTGTGATGAACAGTTTATGTATTAACGGCATTATACTTCTGGCATAAATGATTTTGAAATAAGCTAATAACATACAATATTGTATTGTAATGTACAGTTTATGTATTAACGACATTATACTTCCGGCATAAATGATTTGGAATTAAGTTAATAACATACAATATTGTATTGTATTGTAATGTACAGTTTATGTATTAACATCATTATACTTCTGGCATAAATGATTTTGAAATAAGCTAATAACATACAATATTGTATTGTATTGTAATGAACAGTTTATGTATTAACGTCATTATACTTCTGGCATAAATGATTTTGAGTTAAGCTAATAACATACAATATTGTATTGTATTGTAATGAACAGTTTATGTATTAACGTCATTATACGTCTGTCATAAATGATTTTGAACTAAGATAATAACATACAATATTGTATTGTATTGTAATGAACAGTTTATGTATTAACGTCATTATACGTCTGTCATAAATGATTTGGAACTAAGCTAATAACATACAACATTGTATTGTATTGTAATGTACAGTTTATGTATTAACGTCATTATACTTCTGGCATAAATGATTTTGAACTAAGCTAATAACATACAATATTGTATTGTATTGTAATGAACAGTTTATGTATTAACGTCATTATACGTCTGTCATAAATGATTTGGAACTAAGCTAATAACATACAATATTGTATTGTATTGTAATGAACAGTTTATGTATTAACGTCATTATACTTCTGGCATAAATGATTTTGAAATAAGCTAATAACATACAATATTGTATTGTATTGTAATGAACAGTTTATGTATTAACGTCATTATACGTCTGTCATAAATGATTTTCAACTAAACTTATAACATTCAATATTGGGTTTGAAAACAAGGTTTAAATGTTTTGGGGACTTTGCGAGAAACATGTTCCATTATAAAACTATTGAAGTTCGTTTTCTAAATTTAAAGATTTAAAACTTTTTTCATAGTTGGCTTAAAAATAGAATACATGGCAACGCTTTGGTCCCTACTATTTTTAGATCGGGCCAAATGTCTTTATTAGGCCTAATGTCTCTGCACTAGATGTGTTGAACTGTTCAAATACCCATGTAGGGCCTATTGCCTAAGGCGCAGTTTGTAAATTATTAGTAGTAGGACAATTTGCGTAAGATTGAAGCTCATTTTCATTAAAGTTAAACGAATTAAAATGACGTGTGAATTCTAATGTTTCCTTTGATACAGCCTGATTCTACATTTACTTCATTATCAACCTAAAACCATCGACACTTTCCCATCGTGCTTTTATAATGACGACCCGACGCTACGACTGATTGATTCATATATTTTACTGTAGTCTATTTCTAAATTGTCTAAATTTAAAGGTACTCCAGTTGGGATACAGACAAGATTCGTCGCTGTTTGTAACTAAAGCTAATGTTTTCGACCAAGGCCTGCTGTTGTTGCCTTGAACTGCATCCTTGCGTTTTCTTTCCGCGTTATTTAAAGTCATGGTTAGTCTGCGTCTCAGTCTATCATGAATATTGTTTGTTGGAAAGATGGTTGTGGCTTTTTGTCTTCAACGGAATTTCCTGTTGGATCTTATCACTAGTGAGATTGATATGCTTTAATCTAACTTTATCTTTTGTCAGCTCTTTGTTTTAAATAATCAGATTTTACGAAATTCTACTCTTTTCTTTAAATTGCGTTGTGACAACGTTGCTTGAAAATATGTTCAATTAAACTATGCAATAATATAACGATCAATTTCGTTACACGCAATTTTTTTCAAATTAACGCATTTATCGTGATTAATTTATTTAAGAGTAGTAGAAATTGAAATTTATTTCAGTGTTTTAGTATTGTACAGTTATATATAGCGCTTGGTTAGACCAATTATTTATTTGCATTAGGTGATCTTTCCATAATTTGTTTTGTAATTGTTTCAACTAATTTTGGTGTGTTCTTTTTACATTGGTCCTCGGAAACGAATTCAATAAATTCGCTGAGGATTCCAATAAACAAATTTGTTTTCAAACACTGATTTTATTTTAAATTTACTTGAGAAAAATCACCATTTTCAAATGTAAAGATTAACGAATGATAATAAAAATTTATAAATATGTGATGAGTTGTGCAATCCACTATTTCCGGCGGAAGTTGATTACTGAAAATGCCAATCCTACAGATATTTTTTTTGTTTGCTTACTAAACAAGTCCTCATTATTATTTATTACATTATTTTTAGTGAATGAATTTCACAAATTACATTAATTTTTATTGTACCTGTATACTGAAGGTTTTACTTTATCTAATAGAAACCTACCTTTATTATTGTTACAAAAGTTTTTACAATAACATTACATTACCTATTGATTGTGCATATTTTTATGCAAGTAGAATATTTGCTTTCATTCACTTTAATATATATTTCTAAATTTGTTACACAGATGACTAAACATGCTATTTATGTGTGTTTCCTTTTTGAAAATAAAAATTATATAATTTTATATGAATGATTATGTAAATTACTGCAATAAGCAAGTAACAATCAGTAGCTTTGTGCAAGTATTAAATTATAAATCTTTTTAAGTATTGTTCCAGCCAAATATTTATTCTTCAAATTGTTAATTTTATTGATTTATATATAGGAAGTTATTTACTCTCTTCTGACATATTTTGTTTTGTTTCAGCTCCAAGAACATCAAATGGGAATTCTGGAACAAATAATCTGCCACCCCTGTTGTTTCATGAAGTCCATGGAGAAAACATTAGAGTGTCACGAGATGGAGCTGTCGCTCGCCGAGCAAACAGTTTCTGCAAAGGTGTTACATTTACAAATAGACCAGTTAAAATTTCAGAGAAGGTAAGCATTGTGTTTGTTCTGCATTATTTCTTATGGTTGAACACTTTTGTTAAGAGCAGCGTTCTTATATTGTTGTAAGAAGTATTATTTTAAAAAATTTAAGTTTCTGTTTTTTCTTATTTTGCTTTGTTCAAATTTCAGGTGTACATAAAGTTTTTGACTGTTTCAAACAATTGGAGTGGGGTGATTAGATTTGGATTCACTTGTAATGACCCAAGTAACTTGAGAGGCGCTCTTCCTAAATATGCTTGTCCAGGTAATGCCACTTTCTAAACAGTAAAACATCATCTGTGTTGTTATAATTATCTTTGCTTTAGTTTGGAACCTGTGGAAGTTCTATAACAAGGATTACGATTGAACACAATAAGTTCTTGGTTGCAAAAGCGTTACCTATAATCAAGTAGTTTCTTTGTTAATACTTCAGTATATGGTTAATCTTTGCTCATGAAATATGAATATTTTTGATCATGTGAGATAAACTCTTGATCATGTGAAATAGTAATTTTTTAAAAAAGGAAAACTCATGTAAAATTTTAAACTTAAATTTTAAAAATCCTCTTTAGAGGTATCATTGCTATAAAAGTGTATAATACAATATATATTTGATTAAATGTTACAGGAATTAAAATCTGATATACAGATATTCTTAAAAGTATTAAAACTTGCTAACTCTATAACAATAATAATGAAAACATATAAAAACTTCTTTCTTTCTTTGTCTTTTTTTACAATTTCTAATGCTATATTTATACTTGAGTAAAAATAAATAATCTTTTGTATTGTCAGATTAAAAGTTATTTGAAAGGTGTTAGTAACATTGGCCATCAAGCTTGCGAAGCTCAATGTCCAATTAAATTATTTTAAACCCAAAGTATTAAACCAATTGAAATAGTCATAATACAATACTGAATCTAATTGGGGATAACAAAAGCTCTTTGAATAATAAAAAGTTAAAATAAATATGACTTTGTAGTAAGCAACCAATAAACAACTTGAATGTATGACTAAACACATGCACAGTAAACTTGCTTCGCTGTTACTCCCCAGTTCCTCTTAGAGTCTAAAAGTGTGCAAGTTATACAAGGCCATATCATGTAACAGAATGCTTTTCCATGTTTCATAGAAACATTTATAAATATTTTTTTGTAAGTTCATTTTTTTGTAATAAAGGTGTACAAATATCGCTTCATTGTAACAATCCTTTATGGTGTTGTGGTATGTATTTATCGTGATAATTTTGATAAGTTTTATAATAGTATTTCATTTCAACAGATCTGACCAACAAAACTGGTTACTGGGCAAAAGCTCTTGCTGAAAAATTTGTCGAAAGAGACTGTATTCTATTCTATTATGTAACAACCACTGGTGATGTTCATTTTGGAATCAATGGTGAAGAGAAAGGGATTTTCCTAAGTGGAGTCGAAACTCGTGGACAGTTATGGGCTATGATAGATGTGTATGGTAATACAACTGCAATAGAATTACTGGATTCAAGACACCAGTTAAATAACTCCAGAAGGTAATTCATTTAGAATTAGGAATTGCTAATTGATTTTCTTAATTCTTTTAACTGCTGCTAAAACACGGTTGGTTATAAATTTTAAATTCTTGCTGGGGCGTGCAAATGTTTAACAAGAATTGAGTTTGCCATCCATCATGATGTCTCAGACAAACACAATACATCCACTCACACATGCACATTTGTATATCTATATCTTAGAGCAATGAAAAAATCAGAACCTAACAAACTCACCTAAACAGCTGGTCAGTATCTCTTCTCATAGTCTAGCCCATGGCTCTTGCCATAGCTTCCTGAACGTTTGCAGTATCACCAGAATTGCCTCTAGCAACGCTCTCAGTTAAGTATTGGAAATTTCTCTATAAAAACAATGATATAACAAAAACAAATTACAGTAGCTATCAATTAAGCTCTTGTTGGTTTGTAAGCCCCTTCTTTGTAACAAACAATGTGTTGCCCACAGTTGATTTTGTTAGTCAGCCATACAACATGGTTTGTAGAAATATGAACACTGAAATGTTGGGTATTCGAGGTATTATCCTTACATTCACAAAATTTTTTTTTCTAAAGTGGTTTTTCGTAGTTACAATGTTCTATAGCTATAAACTAGAAAATTGTGTTCTGATATTAAGTGTGTCATTCATTTTGGCCCACTGATGTCGGTATATATATGGCTGCTTGGAGTAAGGAAACTACACATATTTATGTATTTTGGCATGGTCAAAACCTGTCATCATAGATCACATCCTGTATCTTGATGACACTTAGTGTCAAACAATGTGATGTTAGTTTTTGGGACCCTTTATTTTATTTTCATTTGGATGATTAATAGTATAAGTTATTAAATATTTTAAGAGATATAATTGATGCTATTTAAGATACAGCCATAAATCTTATCCCTTGTACCCTCTGCTCTGTTTTTATTAATCCCTCATTTGTTCGGGAATTGTGGCTATTTACCATATTCATCTGCACAACCTACAGTTCTGAAAATACTCGATTCAGTATATAACTTTTTATTGTGCCTACGGATTAAGTTCATCTCTTCTACAGAAGCATGGTTTCACACTTCTTATACTTTCTGGGCTCTTAAACAAAACAAAGGATTCGTATGTTCTGCAAATTTAACAAACCTTCCACGATAATTTTTGTTGATCGTTTGAAACTGAACAATGGTGTTATATATATATATATATATATATATATATATATATATATATATATATATATATATATATATATGAAGTTGATATATTACTATTGTAAATACTTTTATCCACCACTAAGTGCAATAATTTTACCTTGTGTGATGAGGCGCCTTTCGGTCACTTGACCATTGTCGAATCACTGATGACTTTTTCTCAATTTTTCTGGTGTGGATGTTCGGTCCGTGGTGTTGGTACTTGTTGACGTTATACACGTTTCCTCTTGAGTCTCGTGTATAATGTTTTTGAATAGTATGTCTTCTGTATATGTTGTTTGTAGATTCATTAAATTGTTGTGTATGTTTTTATAAATGTGGTATTTTTCTAGTGAGTTTAGTTCTATTGGGTTATTATTTATTTCAAGTATGGTTAGGTTATTTTCGTAATTTGTTACTTCATGTTTATGTGATATTAGGTGTGCTGCAACATTTGATATGTTTCAGGTGAATATTGATATATATATATATAGGAATCATTGGACTAGATAGGAGACTGACAGACTTACCTATGGCAATAGTACATAACTGCAATCTATTGGAAATAAATAAATAGACACATATAAAAACTTATCACAATATTGAAATATGTGCTATTTTCTAAGTTTTAACCCAATAAGGGTCCAATTAAATGCATGCCGCTGCACTCAGTGTGTGCAATTTAGTTCGTTGCATCAACTAAGGTGTTCTTCTCCACAAAAATATTTGAACTTATAAAGGACTAAAAATTATTTATATTTTATTCATTATTTTGAACTTTAACTGGTTTTTAATACTATTTGTTTTAATTATTAGTAAAAACAATAAATTATTTCGGATTGAAGTTTGTGGTAGCTTTTAGGCTAATGATAACATTGTAGACAAATATTTACTCATTAAAAAAAATAATATTTATACAAATTTTTCAATTTAGAATTTAATTTTTGTGTGATAGGATTGCACTCCTTGTGTACATATATTGCAAGTTTACAATGTCACTACACACACTTCCTTTCTCTCACAATAAAATGCCTATCTCAGATGGCCACAGATTTTTAATTTTTATACAGCAATACGACACGAGAAACTGATGTTCTATAATGAGTTACGTGGAGAATGTTTATGGGCTATAAATATCTCTTTATTTACATTGTTTGAAGGAGCGATAAATATGTTTTAGACAGCATAAACACTTAGGCGTTTGTGTGACATATCAGTATAATTAACTCTTTTGTAGCAAACAAATATTATCTTGAAGTAATGATGAAAGTTCATGGTTTGATGAGCTAGTCTGTGAAGAGCAATGGGTTAACTAAAGTCTTATGTTCAAGAAGTGCTCTTCACAGTATCCAGGATATGTGCTCTAAGAATCTTTTAATTGTGCATACTTTGTGTTCAGTGCATGGTTGTTGCGACTGTAGCAGCCAAAGAAGTTGTATATATACTGCATCAGATGCTATATCATGGGAGGTAAAGTTATATACACTCTTTTGTGAATTGAATGGTGAATGCTGATTCATAGATCACATCAGACTGACCCATGAATATCTTCCATCAATTTTTCAAGCTGTAGAAAAGAGTTGGTTGTTACTTGTTTGCTTCGAGCACTATGTGATAATCAATGGATATTTGATGGAACACAGTGGATATGGGCCATTGTCATTTTTCTATCTCTACCATTACAATAATATATATTTTTTTGTATTTAATAAATAGGTTAATTTTTGTTGAAGATAATGCTTTTTGTTTTTAGAGTTGTGAATCACAATGGAGGAGATAGTACGCCTGATCCAATGGATCGACTAATAATCCAGTCTATGTCAGCTTTGAATATAAACAGTCAGAACCACCATCGGAGTATTGAGGAACCTCAGGAGCAAGCCCCTCCACCACCACGGTTCCAAGTTGGAAATCATTTCACTCCTCTTCCTTTTCATAGGTAAAATATTCTCTTCATTTTTAGTTTACGGCAAAATTTAGTGACCGAAGTTAAAACAAAATAATTATATAAATGTCTTGGAGATATAACAGTTTTGTTATTTAACTTACATGTAAATAGAAACAATTGCATAAAGCCTACTGAATTTTTTTCTAATACAAAAACAGTATATTTGTAATATGCTTGTTTGGCACTCAGTAGTTTCAAACAAAATTTGATAAATGAAGTCGTGGTCAGATGTAATAAATGTGTGCCAAATTTTGAAATTTGCATGTGGTACATTATATAATATAAGATTTAATATAATTTAATTATATTGTATTTATTTAAAGTGTATGGCATTAGAAAACAGTTTTTTTGTTGTGCAGGGTCCGAGGGAGAAATATCCGGATGAGTAATGACAGGTGTATAGCAAGCAGAAATGAAAATGAATTCTGTCAAGGATATGTGTTCACTTCTAGGCCTATCAAGCTTGGAGAAAAGATAGTCATACAAGTTAGTCAAAACATACCAAGCACAAAGAGTATCTTAAGTAATTAAAGGAACTTTTTTCTAACAATGACATATAAAAACTTTTATTTTCATTTGTTGTCAAATTATTGACAAAATTCATTTAAAATGGGAAATTACTTTATTTGGGGAAAAGGAAACCCTATAATTTTTAAGGATCTAGTGAGAATATATAGTCAACTAGTCAATATATAGTCTATTATATAATAGATTAAAATGCAAAATGTTGGTTTATCTGCTTTTGTTAAATCTAGTATCAGTCGATTTTTATCATACCTAGTTTAATAAATTGTAATTTGTGTACATTTTTAAGCAGGCATCATGTATGTCTTTGATAAAATATAGTTTACTTAAACAAGAGAGTTTCACAAAAGTTTATTTGTTGATTTCATTTGTTGAAAATAATTGTATTTATTGCAAAATGTGTTTATAGCCATTTTATGTATAGTTTTAGATATTCTGGCAAAATACCTCTGGTTTAATGGTTTTTTATCTGACATTGTGCCATTATTCATGAATTTTGTTTTTCTATGCAAACTTTTATTATTACATTTGAAATAATAACATATCTTATAAAATATGTGACAACACAATTTGTCATTTATACCAAACTCAAAACAGTTGCTCCTTTATGAAATCAGTTTTAATATGAAAAAGATTATATTTCCTAAATTAATCAAAGGGAAATCCTAATACCATGTACAGAGTTGTAATATATTTGACAACAGTGTAACATAAGACAACTTTGTGCAGCTGAGTACCTAACGTAGTTACTTGTGAATAGCTCATTAAAATTACAGCCTAATTGAAGATAACGACACTAAATTAGTTGGTGAATAGCTTCATAAATTTGATTCAAATTAAAATTTTTGATAATAAAATCGTTTGTGAAATATTTCAAGAAATAACATTTGATTGGAGTGTGGACTGTTGTATATTATGTTACAATACCATAATTTGTATATTTGCAGGTCTTGGCTACAGAACCGATGTATCTAGGAGATCTAGCTTTAGGCCTAACATCATGTGACCCTTCTACGCTACAACCCCATGACCTCCCTGATGATTCAGACTTGTTGTTAGATAGACCCGAGTACTGGGTGGTTAGCAAAGATGTAGCAAATTGTCCCCAGCGAGGTGATGAGTTATCTTTCTGCATCACACATTCAGGTAAGGAATTAGAAATGCTGAGACTACATGTATTGGGTTAATCAATATCTGTTTAGTATATTCATATTTAGAGCTACTGTTTTCCTTCATTTTCATCAAATTAAAAATGAACCTTTATGGCAACATTATTAAAGGTTTATGTAAAGGCAACTGCCCTCACAATTCTGTATAGATTTATGATTTTCCAGTACAACTTCAGTAGGTTTCTTGACTCTTGCTGGCCACTAATTGTTTGCCCTTCCTACCCCTGTTTCCAATGTAAAAGTAAAATACATATTTTTCCATAGTATAAACATAAATTTATTATTTGTTAAAATTCTCTTGTATTATTACCTGAGTTATATTTTAATTTGTAATGAATTGATTTAATTTAAAACATTATTATTTAAACAATTCTATTGAAAATGAAAGAATCTTTTTATTGGTAATTTTGTATGTTATAGGTGAAGTTCAGATGAGCAAAAATGGTGCCCAGCCAACTGTGTTGATGCATGTTGACCAGTCATTAACCCTTTGGGCTTTCTTAGATGTTTATGGTTCAACACAAAAGATTAGAATATTGGACTGCTCAATTGTAGAACCGTCTCGCTCTGTTTGCGTTTCACCAGTACCTAATATTGCTTCTGGCAGTCGAACAGAAGGACGTTCATTGCGAGTAACACTTCCAGAACCTCGATGCAGTTCAAATGCCGAAGTTGTACAGTTGGATACTGGTATGGGTGGAGGAACAGTGCTTGTTGTTAATTTGCCTCCAGTAAATCCAACTCCTCCATCATCTTCTGCAACACTTTTATCTACTTATAGTCATACATATATTGAGGTGAGTTTTATAAACTAAAGGCAGAATTTCTTTACTTACAATGTACCACAATATTTACTGTGCTAATTATTGTGCTGTAGAAAACTTACAGCTTGGTGATTACCTATAGTGACAAACGTTTTTAGAAATATTTTTTATTCTGTATAGTTGGCAGTTCTGTTTATTATATTACTTTACAGGACTCATATTCTTGAAATACACTGTAATTCTATCCAAATTCATTATTTCCTTCTAATGACAGTTTAGTATTTAACTGGTCATGGCCTCAGTGTGTGAGTATCCACGTAGTCTAGAAATAGGCGATAAATTGTTCATGAGATTGATTAAAATTTACAGGATTTAAATCTCGTGTGTCGTAAATGTAGTGTTATTTAAATCTTGTGTGATATAAATTTCATATGGTTTAATTTTCAAACATATATGAAATATGTTTTCTTGTTTAGTAATCAAAAACAACTGAGGTTATTCAAATACAAGAATTATTTATTAATTTTTATTCAAAACGTTTTGTTGATAAACAGTACGAACATCATCAGGATTGAATCATACATATGTATATATATGTATAAACAAACAAACAAAATCTATGGGACATGCTCCCCTCAGAATTTTCAACATAGAACCAAAGATAGAGATTTTATGAATGCAAATGGACCAGGTTCCTCAAATTGTTTGGCATGCCAAGACGGCAATCGATGCATTGAATTTGTCTTTTACAAGTGAAATTATTATTGAGACTTGTAATAGAAATAATATTTGTTTTGAAAAGAACAGATACAATTATTAAGAGAAAGAGATTGTAAGATTACAATACTGTTCGAGCTAAATCCAGTTATTGTATTACTAAATGAAGGCTTGAGAACAAAATCTAAAATCCTCTGTTCATGCCAAGAAATATATTAAAGTTTCTATTGAAAGCGTTAAAGTTTGATGATATAATTTCCAGGCTACAAGGAAACTCTCGAAAACTGGCAGCTACAACAGATTTGTTTGAACAATTTGACAATAAATGCATACAGAACTATACGGTAAGTTAGTTTGTAACTATTGACGAAGTGATAGAATTCTTTTATTATCAATATCCTCTACTTGTCCACATCAACATCGTCACATAGCAGAGGGTGGCCTGTGCAAGGCAACTTTACACCAGCAATATAGACATTTAAACAGGCAAGCAACCAGATGAACTATTGTTAATAACTCAGCTAAGAATGTAGTTGAGGTTCTAGTTCATCTTCTTACAATCTGAGCCCTTACCATAGTAGGCACAATGAGGAAAAACAAAATGGAGATTGCTCCTTGCTTCGTAGAAAAACAAAAAGAACAATAGGAAGTTGTATTTGTAGCTTCAAAGCGAGTTGTACAATAGTGTCATACGCTGCAAAGCAATAAAAAACATAGTTCTTTTGTCATGAAGATGTATTTGTAGCTTCAAAGCAGGTTGTACAATAACGTCATAGTGCAAAAACAATAAAAACTTAGTTCTTTTGTCATCTATGCATGAAGTTGTATTTGTAGCTTCAAAGCAGATTGTACAAATCATACCGTGTAAAAACAATAAAAACTTAGTTCTTTTGTTATCTATGCATGAAATCGGAAGGGAAAGGATACAGACCTATCACACTCATGTCCTTTGTTCTCAAGGGACTTGAAAAACTGGTTGATAGGCATATTAGGGGGGGTGCTTTGGCTATCAAACCACTGCATTGGAACCAGTATGCTTACCAACCGGGGAAATCTTGCGAGGGAGCTCTCCATCAAGTGGTTGGTAGGATTGAGCAAATGATCGCTAAGAAAGGTTGTGCCATAGGTGCCTTCCTCGACATTGAAGGGGCTTTCAATAACCCCTCGGTGGAGACGATGGTAAGTGGTGCAAGACGTCATGGAGTGGATGTGACCACTTGTGGTTGGATAAGTTCCATGTTAACAAACAGAAGCATTTCTGTAGAGGTGGCAGGGGAGGTCAGAAGGGCGGAGACAAGTCTGGGCTGTGCACAGGGGGGGGGGGTTCTCTCTCCTCTGTTGTGGTGCCTAGTGGTTGACAACCTTATTGAACTCCTGAATGAACAGGGGTACTTCTGTCTAGGATATGCGGACGACATAGTTGTGCTGATCCTGGGCAGATTCCCTGATACAGTCCTTGAGGTAATCAGAAATCCTCTACGACTGATTGAAGAGTGGTGTAAAAAGGAGAACCTTAGGGTAAATCCAAAAAAAGACTGCTCTCATTAACTTCACCAGACAGCGAAAAGATCTGACGACCAGGATGCCCCGCTTGTTTGGTGAATACCTTGAGTTTGTGGGGGAGGTGAAGTACCTGGGAGTTATTCTGGACAGGAAACTCACCTGGAATCCACATCTTGAGAGGACAGTTAACAGGGCCAAAAGGGCACTGATGACTGTGAGAAGAATGGTGGGTAAGAAATGGGGACTGAAGCCATCAATGATGCACTGGATGTATCTGAGGGTGATAAGACCTATGATTACCTATGGAGCTCTGGTGTGGTGGACAAAGGCCAACCAGGCACAGACAAGAGCTAAACTGAACTCTATCCAGAGATTGGCCTGTCTGTGCACACTGGGAGCGATGTCAACTACACCAGGCGCAGCAATGGAAGTAATGCTTAACCTCCCTCCCCTTGAGCTTGTCCTTAGGGGAGAGGCGAGGCTAGCGGCATGGAGATTGCGCAACTCGAGCAACTGGGCTAACCTCCCAGATGTCTCGGGACATATGAGTATCTTGGAAATGGGCAGCGACCACATTACTCGAATGTTTGCACCTGACCAGGTCCACCAAACTATGATGGAATGATCAGGGACATTAACATCGGGAGCTCAGATCTGGTACACAGATGGCTCCAAGATAGACTTCAGCACTGGAGCGGGGGTGTATTGTAAAAACCCAAGGGTAGAACTAGCTTTTTCCTTGGGGAGGCATACCTCTGTCTTTCAGGCCGAAGTATATGCTATAAATGCCTGTCTGGGAGAGATAGCGAGAAGGGAAACACATGGGGCCCAGATTGCTATTTTCTCCGACAGTCAGGCAGCAATTAAGGCACTAAACGGACACGTGGTCACCTCGGCCATAGTCAGGGAGTGCCTAATTAACCTACAAGCTCTGGCAAGGCACAATCAAGTCAAGATTGGTTGGGTGCCAGGGCATAGGGGAATACTTGGAAATGAAGCCGCAGATGGGCTGGCCAGGGAGGGGTCCTCGACTCCCCTGATTGGACCGGAACCTGCGGTGGGTATTTCCAAATCCATGGTCAGGATGACAGTGCGAAGGTGGATGGCTGAAAGACACTGTGAGCACTGGATCAGGGCCGAAGGGATGAGACACAGTAAGCTAACCCTTAGGAGACCTTCCTTGGGGCTGCAGAAGAGTCTCATCTATCTGTCTAGGCAGGAATTAAGGATAGCCACAGGACTACTCACGGGACACTGTGGACTAAGGAAACATTTGCATAAAATGGGTATCTACAAGGATGAACCAGTGTGCAGATTGTGCGGGCAGGAACAGGAGACTGCCACACACATTATTTACAGATGTGGAGTACTCGCTGAGAGGCGCTTCAACCTCTTTGGTGATGGAACTGCTTTGGTGGATGCTGAAGGTAAAACTCTAGTCAGGAAACTCCTAAACCTGGTAAGAGGGAAGGGGTTATTTGACTAGATCAGGGAGGTAAGTACAATATACCTTAAGGTAGCAGTGCTTCGGGCAATTCAAACCCACTCCCAAGTTAAAAAAAAAAAAAAAAAAAAAAAAAAATCTATGCATGAAGATGATATAATAGGCATGGAAAAAGAATCAAAGAATTATGGCAAACGACAAATTCTATTGTAATTCTGGTGAAGGAGGGGTTGACGGCAGTGGCAGGCACGTGCTCCCTCCATACCAATTAGTTTTAGGAGAAAAATATTACCCTATAAAACAGAGCTAGTTTTTAGCAAAACAAGCTTTCTGACGACCCAAGAATTGTGTAATTGTAAGTGCCAAAATAGCCTAAAATATGATTTCTAAAGTAATAATTTCTGCGGGATGGTTCTACTACCTGACACTCTGGGTTGTGTCCCCCGTATATTGTCCTAGCTACGCCACTGGTAGATGCTGTTGTAAAATATAAAGGAACCTATGCTATGCCAAAATCGACATGTAGGTGGCTGTTGAAATTTTTTTCCATACTTGATATTGCAGAGCTGAACTCTTTCATAATACAGTAGAACTCCAATTATCAGAATCACTGATTATCTGAATGACTCATTTTCAAAAAAAATAATAAGACTGAAAAATGTTTAGAAATTTAGGGGAAAAATTAATTACAGTCGTTATTGCAACTGGAAACATACTGCGATTTCCAAAAGATTGATTTCATTTATATGTGTTATTGGCGTTTCTTCCAGGAAGGCAGTATTTCCTAGGCATTGTATTTATCGTAGGCACAGCGTAAACATTATTTGGATGCTGAGTCACTGTCTCAGTGCAGTTCTGTATAGTTGGCTCTCACCACCCATCACCAAGTGGCCGGTCCTGGTACTTTTTCGCATCAGTGAGTTGTTTTGTATGTGATAAACCAATTTGTGTTATTTAGCAGACAAACTAATTATAAAGCAGTCACATAATCGAGTTATGAGTTGCCACGATCTACCTATCTTCCTTTTCACCCATTACAATTACTTTGACCCTGCCTATACGTGGGTGATGTTAAAATATAGGTCTATGAATTGTAAAAATTTAGGGGTTTCTGTATATGCAAGGTGAAATATCAGTGGTTCCGTTGTATGCTGTTCACCTGAAAACAACCAGCTGTAATAACAGTATCACTGTGTAACAAGATATTTATATCATGTTTTAAATTGGTAATAGTACAACAAGTTTTATAATTTGGTTCACAGAAATTCGGATGACTGAATTGAAATGTTTAATTAATTTAAATTAGATATTAATAATAAAAATTATTTCTTTTGTTACATTAAATTTGTTTACATTAAATTATCAAAACAATATGGATTGAATGGTGATATAAGAAAATACAAAATAATAATCATTTAGTTATTCAAAACCACTTGAGAATTTATTTGAGTCATTTGATTTTATCTGTTAATTAAGTTTGTAATTTGTTTTCCTTGATTTATTTTTATCTAATATATCTGAAATTTTGGTTACCTGATAATGTCTAATTCTATTGTTAAAACCATCAATTTTTATATAAATTATGTTTCTCTAACTGTGCATTATTTGACTTAATGTTTGTTAATCTACTTAAATTAATGTCTCCTTGTACAAATTTAAACCTTTAAAAATATAAGTGAAGTGTCATTGTTTCAGTAACATTTAAATAACATCCTTTAATTTTGTATTTTAGTTTATTAAGAAGTTTGTATATTTAATTTATATAATTGTTCTGTACTTACCCATAACTGATTTAAATCTGGGCCTTCCTAAATCTATTTCCCCACTGATAACA
This sequence comes from Prosapia bicincta, assembly GCA_036971475.1. Classification (NCBI taxonomy): domain Eukaryota; kingdom Metazoa; phylum Arthropoda; class Insecta; order Hemiptera; family Cercopidae; genus Prosapia; species Prosapia bicincta. The sequence continues at coordinate 224,351,417 of JBAIZL010000002.1, forward strand.
ATTGACGGTCTTCTGTTGGTGAGATGTTTGCACTTTTCGAAAATTTTACGTTGATTCTACCATGAAACTCCTACGGGATATATTTGAGTTGTCACGCATGATTTTACTTTTGACTATTACAACTTGAAATCTAAAAACCAAAAGCCCCTTGTGTCTGATTTCCCTTTACCAATGCTTTCTCCTCCCCCCTATTACTTACATAATTTTAATTTTGTATTTAGGCTGTAAGTTTTGCTTATCTCTGACCTTTGTTCAGGCCAATTATATCTTGAGTTCTACATATTTCAACATCTCATAATTTATACTCTATTTAAAATTATAATAAAACAAAGAAATTAATATTCTTTTTCAAATTGCAAGGCAGTGTTTGGTTCTCAGAGAAAACAGTAGGCTGTGTAGACGGTGTTGGGCATTGAACGATTGCAGACATTAAACGTCAAACCTAAATTTTTAAACTTTGTGTCAGTGCTTGAAGAAAAATTAATGTTCTTAAAAAAATCAATGAAAGCAGCAAAAATCAAAGAACTAGAAGATGACATTTTTAAGTGGTTTATGCAACAATATTCTATGGGAAACCCAATCTTGGATCGTATTCTTTGTGAATAAGCTAAGATCTTTCCTCAGAAGCTTATAAAACAATACAAAATTATAGTTTTCTGCCATTCGTAACATATAAACTAAGTAAAAAATTAAAATCGATTTTTTAAAAAAATCCAACTATCAGAAGGGGGTCCACAGTCCCAATTGATACTGATAATTGGAGTTCTACTTTATTAAACAAAAATGTAACTAGGCAAAGATTTATAGAAAGAACATATATTCTCAAGATTCTTCATCATAGACCAAACCAAAAATCAAGCAGGTATTAAGGAGCGGGGAACCCCTCTCCTGAGAGAATAATGCAGAAAGATACTATTCCTATAACTGGAGGAAAACATAGCCTTGATGTGTAAACTGTCCTTCACATGAGGACAATGGACATAGTAAGAGTGATAAGATGTTCTGCAAATACAAATGGCTCATTGTAAATAGAGCAATTTTTACTATTTAATATTATTATGTTCATCTTTAAAGTAGCATAATGACATATGATAATGTAAATATATATAATACATGTCCTACATATAAAAACTTCACACAAGTATCTATTTTTGGGTATTGTACAGTTTAAAAATGTATATTACTCCAATATATAAGTGCAAAAATTCAGTTAGCAGATGTGAGGCATCTTGAGTAAAACATTGGGCCAGGATCAAGTTCTGAAAAATCGTCAGAATAATGCCTTGTTTAGATAGATCACTTTTGACACATCTGGTAAAAAAAAATTTGTCTTTAAAAAGTATATTTTTATCTACTTCAAGAATGGCACACATGATTGGTTGAAATTCATTTACCTGCATCTTTTCACACCTAGATAGATCTTTTCCAATCTGGCCTGAATAACCTGCTGGGCTTGTTCGTGGTCATATCATCTAATTAGTGAAAAAGATGACTGGAGTAGCAGTTGGTAAAAGGCATGTGCTCCATTGCAGAGGTCGTTCCACATACAACTTAATTATTGTAGTTGAGTTTTAGTTTAATGATTCCTGGACTCGTTTTACATACATTGGTTATCTAACCTCTTTGTAGGTTAAGTTGTTAATTTCTATTTAACACTCTGAAGCCTAGCCCTTTAATAGGCACCCGTCTCTACTGCCTGGAGGTTTTTAGGTAAAATATAAGAAATTCCTAACATATAAAAAATACCATATTTGCAACACATACAATTTTGTAAAGGGAACGAAACAAGCTTTCAGGAAATATATACACATGAATTGATTATTTACAGCTCCTTTGAAAAATGTATTAAACAATCAAAACAATAAAATAGCAACACTGTACATCAATGCACTTCACTACACATCTTTTACATTGGAATGAAAATAAATATTACATGTAATATATCATTTTAAAACTAAAAGAAAATGTAATTTAGAAATATTTCCTTTAAAATTTTGAAAACTCTCTAAAATTAGGTCATTTACATTTTCAATCAGTTCATCAATATAAAATACATCGATTGTATCTTGGGCTAGATCGGTTTCACTGTTACTGTCACTGTCTAAAACCAAAATATCTCGTATTGAATCGCTTCCTAAAGTGTCTTTAGCCATTCACCTATAACGTAATATCTCTAACAATAAAAATTAAATCAACTAAATAACTGAAAGATCAAATTAAATAAACGAAATAACTGATAGATAAAATTTAGAGCAAACAACAACAAACTCAAAATTTAAACAACTCACACTAATAAGACACTCACTATCTGAACAAACCAACATCTGTCAAACAAATGTAAATAGCTCTCGGTCGCCAAGGTTACCAAATTAGTTTTTGTTCCTAAAAGCGTCTCTGATTGGCCTAAAGGTAAAAACATATGAAATAGAATAACCAATATAAAGAATATCAACAAAACTGAGAATACATGGGAATTACGTCGCTATGGAAATAAATACGGGATCCCGAGCTATACTCAGGTGTATGCAAATAGCTTTGACTAAATGGCCCAATCTTTACTCAGGCATAGGCTTGAAAGTGTTCATTCCATTCTCCCCTCCTGTGTACAGAACATTATTAAATATTTAATCGATATATATATATGCAGGTTTTTAAAAAATTATCCATTTGAATGTTACAGCCTGTAAGTTCCTCAACTTCTTACTCCACAATAGAATCACCAAGAATAAGGGAATGGGTAGAGACTTCAGTGTCAGCTCCTGCAGGAAGTGAGTGCTCGATATGTTATGAACGGACAATTGACTCTGTGTTATATATGTGTGGCCATATGTGCATGTGTTATGAATGTGCAGTGCAGCAGTGGAGGGGGCAAGGTGGTGGTCATTGCCCTTTATGCAGAGCTATCATTAAAGACGTTATACGTGCTTATAAATCTTGATAATATCCTTGAAACAAAGACTTGAATAATAGTATGTACAACTTTATTAGGAAAAATGTTATAATTGTATTTTGTATTTTTTATAACTACCTTAGATAATTTTTTACAAACTGATTTATTTCCTAATTAATTACCTTTTTCATAAATTTTAAATATTAAGGGATGATTTGATACATTCCTCATGTATCTTAGCAGCAAAAAACTGTTTCCTTTGGAAACTTAGTGACATTATAATTTTGTTAATATTTTGTATTAAATATTTTATGACTCATGTTAAGGAACATTGATTTATTCTTTAGACTCTCTATAGTTCTGATCATGTATAATTTGAATATTAACACAGAAAATTAACATTGGAGTAAAATTGCATTTTTAACACAAATTTACATCTAATGATATTCTGGGTTTGCTGTTGTGGTATTTTTTTTACTTTGGGAATAAATTTATTTCATTTTTATCAGAACATTCGATGAGTTCACTGAATCAAATATTAAAACATCAGTTGTCTAAGAATATCATTATGTTGATGATTATAGCTTACTCATGACAGATTTTGTAACTAATGGATTTTATAACACGATTATTTTTTAACAATTTAAAAAAATATTGTTTGGATTATACATTAATACAAGAAAATTGTAAATACTATTTATTTAGACTTTTAAGTTAGAAATTTTCAAAGTTCATAAAAAATTATTGAATAATTTATATGGTGTCATATTTTTATTGAAAATATTGTCCTTCTGAAACTGGACTGGTTTTAAAATCAGAAGCAGAAGTAAATATAATCAAATGCCTATATTAGGAATATACTACTATTATTATTATATTGTCACCTTCATGTAAATAATGTCCTATTTCAGCTCACACAACTTCATTTCTATGTGGTAAGGTCAAAATAATTAAATTTGATAACCCAGGTAGCTAATTTCTCTTACAGACTTTGTTCTTGCTAAATAATTTTATAAATATTTGGTCGTGTATTCAAATATTTCTTTGACATAATATATTATTGTTTTTTTTTTTTAATTAAATGTTTCAATAAGTATTATTTTGGCAAGTTGTGTGAGCGTACTCTTTTATATCAAAAGCTGTACATTACCAGTTAGAAGTGCATGTTTAGATTAGTGAACATCTAGTCGTGGAAAAATAAAATATGTATTAAATGCTAATGTGTATTTTGTAGTTTAACTGAAATATTATAGTTTTATTATATTCATTTATTAAATAATGCTATTTTAATTACTTGTAGCCATGCACCAAAACTACCGTATCGTTCTGACAAGGATTAAACTACATAATAAATGTATTACTCATTTTTTTAAACTATTTTTTTGTAAAATAATGAAAGTGAACTTTTTCAACTTCATAATTTATTTTTATAAACGCATTTTTACTTTAGTCTTCCGTCCATATCAGCACATGGTTTACAGTGAAAGTAAATAAATTTCATTATTTCTAACCTTAACTGTTAATATTCATGCTCAAGTAAATATATATGAAAACATTTTGCCATTATAAACGTTTGTCTTCTAATTGATTAAATTTCTTCAGCTTGAGCCTCTTGAATCTGCTGTCCTGTTACACAGTGGCCAAAATAAGTGCAATAAAATCATTAGTTTTATATAACACTAGGCTAGAGATAAAGAATGTATATTTATAGTTTAGAGTATTTGTAATGCGCCCCCTCTTCTTTTACCAGCTAGTAGACCAATTTGTTATTTGTAATTAAATAAAACTCAAATTACTCAAGATAAAAAGACTTTTAATTAATTACCTTTTTTCATGGTGTTGCTTCTCATCTCATAATATTAAATATTACTTATTCAAACTTTCCTAAATTTTATTTAGGACTCTTGAGTTTGTTTTTACATTTAAACTAACTTATATTTACTATAAATAAATTACAAACTACGATTTTAGGATTAATAAACTGCACATGACTATATTTTTTTTTTTATTGTCGACATTTTAGGAAATAAGTACTTTAAAAATTTTTATTTGTTTACTTTTATATAACTGTAAAGATGAAAAATCTCAAAAGAAACAAGTTGTGAAAATTTAAGCTCGATATCTTCAACAAATGATGAATAAGGCTTTAAAGTGATAACAAGTTAGCATAACTATTATTGCAGGTAGAACAAAGCTAAGCTTTTTTAAAACAGCCATATCTCTCCAAATATTTAGCCCAAAAAATATTTCTTATTTGAAGAGGAAAGTTTATATTTTAATTTCCTGTTTTTGTTTTAAAATTAATGTTAACAGTTTCTGCATAGTTGGCCTCAGAAAACAAGTAATTTTCCATTTTTGCAAAATGTGAAGGGTTTTCCAAATTTGACTTAAATTTTCCTACATTTCAATAAAAAAACCATATTTCTTGTTATGTAGAAAGGTAGTTGAAATGTAATGTAAAATGACGTGGTGTAATGGTTTGTAAAACTTTACTCTAATAATATTCCACTAAATTTTATTTTTAACATACTGTGCTGCCATCAGGCAGATATATCGTAAACTATTAGATACAAGAAAGCTTTATATACACAAAGTAAAAAAATTACTAATTTTCTCAGGCCAATTACTCAATAACTATTGAATGTCAAAAATGAAAATATAGACAGTTTTCTTAAATTTGGTATAGCAAAAATCTTGTGACAAATATTTGCAGGAATATGGCTTTAAAAGGTTATTCATCAGCTGTTGAAGGTATCAAGCTTAAATTTTCACAAGTTGTTTCTTTCGTGATTTTTCATCTTTGCAGTTATATAAAAGTGAAAAAATTTCAAAGTAGGCATTTTTGAAAATTAAACCTGTACCTCCTAATGTATGCAGTATTATAGAAACATACACAGGTGATAATGATTTCAGAAACATTAGAATATATTTTCTGGTAGATATAGTTAACCTTATTTATTGTATTAACTAAAATTTAGGATCTTTTATTTGATGAACAAATAATGAATGTTATGGTAGTAAATAGCTAACAGAAGCTTTGATTTGAAATCTGACAACTAAAAGCAGATTCATCATGCAACTTCAAATATGTATTATGTAACTTGTTTACTATGTATAGTCAAGATAAAAAAAAAAAAAAACAGTTGGAAGATCGAGTTCTTTTACAGTTTTCTAATCTTCTGAGTATTAAAAGAAAGAGTTCATCTGTATTACAAAACAAATTGAATTTGTTAAGAAAAAACACTACTAGATCTTACTTATGTTTAAATTTCAAATATTTGCAGCATTTAAATACCTTTGCAGCAGAAGAAATCCCAAATATCAAATTTTTAGTTAGGAATCTTTGAGTATGGTAACTTGGATCACCCAAATGTCGGTAGAAATTACATAAGGTTTTTAACGAATATTTTATTTTAAATTGCAGCTGTGGAGTTATATTTCCCTTCTGTATTTAATCCCGACTCGGACGTAATGTAGACTCAGTTTATACAGGGTGTTTCAAAACAATTTTAGAAATTACAAAAAGTCTGTTTCGCTAATAGAATAAAATAGATACTGTATGAAATGGCACCTGAAAAAGTTTGTCACCATATGTTTACTTGGCATAACGCACTCGGATTTGGTGTAGTAAAAACCCACAAGCTTATGTGGAACACGTTTGTGATTCTCCACGTCTTTCTTTAAAGCGTTTATTGGCAATTTTTTTAATGGGAACTACAGTAATTCTTTTTTATGGGAACTACAGTAACTGGTCTAGATATGTTACAATTACGGCTCAGCTACTTATTTTTCTACAAGATGGTAGTTCTGCCTCTTACAATGATGTTCAACAGTACCTTAATACAAAATTGCCTTGGTGCCTAATATATGTGTCTCAAGCAGATGAACACACAACACTGTGACCAAGATCACCAGACCTCACGATATGTGACGTCTTTCTCTGAGGTTATACGAATGAAGAGGTGTTTGTCCCACCAATCCTCTTGATCAGGCCAATTACTATAAGACTGTTGATATTTTAAAAAAGAATACAGCGGGCAAAAATATAGACCTTCTTCTTTTGTTTTACATAAGTAACATCTTGTTGGGCTAAATATTTGCCAAGATACAACTGTTTTAAAAAAAGCTTGCACATGCAAACCTGGAAATGTAAAATCAGCCTGTATTTTTATCACTCTAAACATGTATAATTCATAAACTGTTAAAGATATCGAGCTCAAATTTTCATAAGTTGTTTCTCTGAAAATTTTTAATCTTCAGGTGTATATATACATTTTTTTAAATTAGTATTTTGAAAAAGTTTTAAAAATATTTTTTATGCTTTTGTGCAACTATAAAGATAAGGAGTTAAAGAAACAAGTTGTAAAAATTTAAGCTTGATATGTTTAACAGTTTATGAATTTTAAGCTAATATTGTTATTTATATAACAATTAAAATGTGTATAAGGATTTAATAAACATGTTTTGTTTGTGGTTAAGATGTTTTTTAGTTATTTAAATTTTAAAAAACTACGTCATAGTAGCTTTAAGTTTTAAAATTCAAGTTTTTTTTTAATTACAAAGAGTAGACATTCTTTTCATATTTTTTTTATCATCTAATAAACCTGCTTCAACAATGGTATTGAAATATACAAATCTTTTTTGTCTAGCCTATTTCATGAAATATATATTTTTACAATACAGTAATATTTTGTAATGCAGTATATTAAAATCGTTTTAATTAATAAATCTCCTTTTTTGTAAATTGATGGTCATTTGCAATACTTTTCTGCAACATTTTCAGTTATAAAGTTGTTCATGTTGATGGAATAACAAACTGGGGTTAAATAACCAATCGCAATTATAATATAATTATTAACAAGCAAACCTTTTATTTCATATACAGTACACAGACTTTAAAAGTTTTTTTTTAACCTACGATTTTAAGGAATTTGTTCTACATGTAAATGGAAATGAGCCCATGAGTTTTGTCATTATAATGGTCCTGTGACGCAATAACTTTACAATGTTAGAAAGGATACTTTCAAACCAATATGTTACTAGCATTCACATTTGGAATGATCAAAATAACAGCAAACTCATGTGAGATGCTCATATATACTCTTACAAAGAAGCCAGTTAATAGAAGCAACAAATAAAAATATTTATAATGTAAATGCTGCTTAATGCAGTGCTGGATTAACTGGATGATGTTATAAAAATAAATCTTTTAAGTACTTGAGATCACTGATTTCATGTCTGGCTTGGATGGCAAGATGCATAAATTGTTCCTGCTTTCGCTTTTGCTATATCCGACGCTTTCTTTGCAGCATCAATTATTTTGTCTTTCCCACTTGCCATTGGTAATTGTGAAACTGTTGTTTCTTCAGGATTTGTAAATAGGCCAGGACGAAACATTCTTATTAAAACATAGTTGAAACCATCAACCTGCTTTTTACAATTTTTACGAAATCTGTCCATACCAAAGGCTTGAATGGCACGGGCAAAACCATATACCTGTGAGTCAACCCAAGCTGATCTTTCAGCAATAGTCCAGTTTGGATTTTCATCACTTACTCTGTAAACTACTTTTTCGACGACACTCTACAACAAAGAAATCAAATTAAATTAAAATCTGCTGTATTTTAATGTAATATATCAATGTTTTAATAACATAAATATATCATATGTAATTATTCAAAGAATTAAGCAAACACTATACTAACATATTTGGAAATAGTTGGTTTCATTGACAGGGCCAAAATAATAGGTTAGCTCCGTCAATGAAACAATGGTTTTAAAACGCGTTAGCATAGTAAACTAAGAGTTTACACTTAGTTATGTTTACACTTATCAATGTCTATAAGGATAAAAACCGATGTACAATATGATGATTTATTAACACCAAAAATTAAGTTATCAATTCTGAAATTAAATATTGAGTGAAATATTTTATAAAATCTTAAAAATTCAATTTCTGAGAATCAATAAGCCAATTACAATAGAATTTAAATCAAAATCTTTAACTGAAAGTAAGTTCCTTTAAAATTTATAAAGATGTCAAACAAATAAACTGTTGGTGATGGATGTACGAGGTCTGTTCAAAAAATACGTGGTCTGTTTGAATTTTGCGGCTCAAGTTAGTTTCAGGAGAATCCGCTTGGTGTCGCTAGGTTCGTATAAATCAGCTGATTAAAACACGGTATTTCAGTTGCAGATATCTTCATTTGTTGATGAGTTACATGCAGTTTAGTAAAGAGTGTTTTTTTCGTTTGTCGGATTGTAAAATGGACAGTCTGAAGGAGCAACGAATTGCTCTGAAATTTTGTGTAAAACTAGGGAAATCTGCAACAGAAACATTTGCCATGCTTAACACGGCATACGGCGATGTTGCCATGAAGCGTACTGCATATTTCAAGTGGCATGAATGTTTCAAGGGTGGCCGACAGTCGATTGATGATGATGAGCATCCTGGACGTCCTTCAATGTCAACTGACGACCCACACGTTGACAAAATCAACACCCTGGTGCGCGAAAATTGACGTCATACCATTAGGGAGCTTTTCAAAGAGTGTGGTGTATCAGTTGGATCTTGATACGAGATTTTGACTGGAAAATTGAAGATGCACGCATCGCTGCGAAATTTGTGCCACACTTGATGACCGACGACCAAAAAGCCAATCGTGTCCGGGTTTGTCGGGAACTGCTTGATTGTTAAAATGAAGATGAGAACTTTTTGTCAAGAATTATAACCGGTGATGAATCATGGTTACGACATTGAAACGAAGGTCCAATCATCCCAATGGGTGAGTCAAACGTCCCCAAAACCCAAAAAAGCTCGCCAAGTTCGGTCGAATGTCAAGGTGATGCTGACAGTTTTTTTTGATGCTAAGGGTGTTGTTCACTACGAGTACCTCCCTGAAGGCTCTACAGTCAACCAGATTACCTAGATTGAAGTACTGAAACGTCTGAGGGACGCCGTCTGACGCAAAAGGCCAGAACTGTGGAGATGTGATAACTGGTTTTTCCATCACAACAACGCTCCAGCTCACTCAGAACTCATGAGTTTTTGGCCAAACACTCGACCACTGTTCTTTCACCCCCCCCCCCCTACTCACCTGACCTTGCTCCTTGTGACTTTTTATTATTCCCAAAACTCAAAAAACCCCTCAAAGGAAGAAGATTAAGGCAAATGCGAGGAAGGAGCTGAACGCCATCACAAAAGAAGCGTACAAGGACTGTTTTAACAAGTGGAAACACCGTTGGGATAAGTGTGTGCGTTGGGGAGGAGAATACTTTGAAGGAGACACCAAGCGGATTCTCCTGAAACTAACTTGAGCCGCGAAATTCATACAGTCCGCGTATTTTTTGAACAGACCTCATATATAGATATATTTAGTAACTTCTGCAAGAAAATTTATTTCCTACTACTGCTGTTCATTTCAATAAATTCTACAAATCCATTTTATTCAACGATGATTCTGAAACTTCAATTTATCAAAATTGTTTCCATATTAGAACCAATAGAAGTGAAAAAACTGTCACATAAAAATCATTCAAGTTTCTATAAACTGAGCGTTAAATCAGCCACATGTTGCTAATCAAACGGTTAAAACAATAACCTACAAATAATTACATAATTAGAGCCAATTATAAAAAAACGAGAAATTATTATTAATAAGTGCAATAAGAGTTGTATTTCACAACAGTTCTTGTAAACGTAAAATCTTGGTACAACAGGAAAAAGGCTTCAATACATATAAAGCACAATCAAGCAGTGTTAAGGGAAGTATGGTCCAAAGGCGAAAATAGTGACCTATTTCTGTCATCTACTTATAACTTTTGTAAAAAGCAGAATTAATTAAACCAGAATTAGCATCGGAATGACATTGTTCAGATAACAATGAGGACGGAAATGGATTAGAGAATCCCAACATCACTAATTCTAACTTTTGAGAAATCATTTATCCCAGAGTATCTATAAGCGGGCTACCAACAACTTTCTATCAGACCCTATGTTCCCAATCCTTGCTGATGCTACAAATTTCAACGCTTTGAACACTTATGCTGTAAACCAGAGGTATGTGGTCAGTGTAGATATGAAGGTCATACAGAAAAGAATGTACAAATGCTCCAAATTGCCCTAACTGTGAGGGTGATCACCCTACTTGCTCTTATAACTGTCCAAAATTTAAGCGATCCTAGCATAATGGCAAAGGAAAAGACATCCTCTCTGGAAACTAAGAGAAAGTTAAAGACAACACAACCTAGACTTGATGGAAAACCTTATGCCTCAGCTGTCACAAAGCTGAAACATTCTAATCACATTGAGGTGAACAAGACAATTGAAATCCTTACGCAGCAGGTTAGTCACTAGTCCTGGTGTTGAAAATCTCTGCTGCCCCTAGTTCTACGCCTCGTGTTAAAACCGTTGACATACCTTCTATTGCAAGGTACCTCCTGTAGAAATCTTCGTGGAAGAATTAAATCACTGGGAGGCAAACGTGTTAAGGCTTTACCACCTGTTATAAATAAAAGCAAATGCAGATGCATCAAGTGAACAAAAACTGCACTTTTAAAGTTAGGCTAACACCACTAAAGACTGAAGAAGACTCATATCAACTCCTCTTCTGAATCAAGAAATTCCTCAGTTTCCATCACTTTGTTGGTAGTGATGGAATCTGATATAAAACATTGCCTTAAGACATTCCTCTGATGTTCCAAGCCAATTAAATGCTAATGACAACAATGAAAGCCAGGTGAATTTGATTTGTTAAACTATATGTCCAAGCCTAAACAATCTGTGATTCAGTGGAACAATAACAGCATCAGAAGCCACATAGAGGATCTTAAAATAATTGTGTGAGATGTGTCACTTAAGTTCTGCTGTATTCAAAAGACACATCTTCATGAATTGCACAATTTTCGACTAACGGCGTATTCAGTTTTTAAATCAGACTTTGTTACGAAAGATCGGACTAGAGGTGGCATAGCCATTCTCTGTATCAATGTGGTTTCTGTAAACATAATAACTCCCCTACAAACAGTAGTCATTCAAACAGCTGTGCCATACAAGCTCACAATCTGTTGTTTCTACTTTCCATCAAGTGACAACCTGCAACAATAAACCTAGTAGATCTTATAAACCAGTTACCGACTCCATTTTTATATGTGGGCGAATTCAACGTTCACCATGTTCCATGGGGTTTCTGTAATGCAACTTACAAGGGGATCTAGTTGAGAGTGTTACATCGGAACTGAATTTGTACATGCTAAACAACGGTTCTCCAACACAATTAACAGCGTCTACAAGTCGATGTGCAGTTCTGCTTTGGCTACAAGGCTAACATGGTCAGCATTACCTGATCTGCATAGTAGCAATTGTATTCCTATTGAGATTTTTTTATATGACTCCCTACCCTGTTGTGTTCAACATCCCCGTTGGATCTTGAAACAAGCTAACTGGGAAAATATTTCCAAAAAGTCACTGGACATTGATTACCTATCTTCTATTGAAGACATTGTAAATACATTTACAAAAACCTTTTTGAAAGCCACTAAAAATGCAATTCCTAAAACTTCATCCCAACCACAATGACCACCTGTTTTGTGGTGGAGTGATGAATGCACTGAAGTCCCACGTTAACAATGAAAAGGTTTACGTTCAAGAGACAACCGACAAGTGAAATAGTGGAAAACTATTAAATTCTTTATGCTAAAGCGTTAAGAATGTTTAAGCATAGTAGATGAGATTTATGGTCACGAAACATTGGCACAATTTCATTTTTTTTTTTTTTAATGGCGAAAAACCAAAAGTAGTTATCGCCTAGAAATACATATCTTAATAAAAAAGGAAATACAGTAAACTCCCGATTATCCGTGGGCGGATTATACGGGGTCTGCCATTGTTTTACAAATATCCAATTTTTATTCCAATCAGATTCATGTGTTTAAATATCCAAACGATGAATTACGACATAAATACATATAAGGCTTAATAGAAGTTAAGATGAAGGGAATAGATATGTAAATATGTACGTACTAATTTTTACATTGAAAGGGAAGGATCCTCGACGCAGGCCAGTGAAATAAAAGGGGCGAGCAGACTACTGTATATAAGAGACAATGAAAAAATGCTTGGACGCCCGAAAACCTAATGTGTATCATAAGATTGTAAACAAATGTCAGCTAATCTCGGCTGTGAGGACAACACGGTCCAGCCATAATTATCTTCAATACCAACACTAGCACCCTTATTTACAAGATATTTTATCATGTCTAACTCTCCGCTCTTAGCAGCCCAGACAATGGTGTTTGGTAAAAACAGTCCCTAGCATCTAGTCTAGGACGTGACATATGCATTATCCATGTCTGTCATATACATTATCGATCTTTATGGCTTTGTGACACAAGTAGACACTGTGCGACAAAATGGTTCTCAAGAAACTTAGATCGCACATTAAAGCTAAATCAATGCTCACAAAAAAACAGACGAAAGTGACAGATTTTTTTGTTAAAAAGTGAAAGTATTATGTATAAAGGAAATTACATATGTACATACATACTTACTTTTGACATATACTTATGTACGTATTGTAAATAGTTAGACATATAAAAATGTACATGTTATAATCCGTCAAATACATCAACATTTTAAATTATTTTCCGTATTAATTTTGTCCTCTGAAGATTATTTGTGAATTAACCGGGGTCATTATTTGTGTAACTTATGGTATAATAATCGATTATCGATCGTTTTGCGTATTCTTTGTTCATAGTGGATTATCCAGGGAATTCGTTATCCGGCGTTGCCAGGCCACCCTATTCCACGCATAATCGGGAGTTTACTGTAATTAAAACTAAGTCCTACACACTAATACCTACTACAATAACCTTAGGGCTAAAAAATTTTAAAATAGAAATGAACTTAAAACTAATTATTTACACTAAAACTAATACTTTTAAAACAACCTGCATACTAAACAATTACACTAGATAACTTAAAGTAAACAATGAAATTAAATTGAAATAAAGAAAGTTAAAGATAAAAGATTTAAATTAAACTAATTCTAACTTGGACTAACTAAAACTGAACATAATAATATTAAATTTCATTACATAAATATAGGCAATGTAAGAAGGCAATGACATGGTCAATAGCCGTGGTATTGTCTCTTAACACCACCTGTAAACTCCCTCGAACCTCAGTCAACTCATCACACTCAAGCAGAATATGCTTGACTGTGATGATATCTCCACAATACTCACATGGTGGTGAATCTTCATGTTGCATCAACCATCCATGCGTTAACAAAAAATGGCCAATGCGGAGACAAATAACCATCATTTTCTCTCTACGATTCGAAATGAAAACCTCCATGGACCGATAGTGTTCTTGATGTCCTTTAGCTTGTTTCCCAGTCACAGTTTGCCATTCTTCATTCTAGTCAACCAATAAATCAAGACTTTATAGTACATACAAAGTCTGATGCCATGACACCATACTTGTAGCCAATTGTGCCCCTTTATCTGCTTTAGTGTTTCCGATTATTTTGCAGTGACCAGGCATCCAGCAAAATGACATCCCAACACCCCGTAATTGGAGCCTGTGTATTGAGCTCAGGATGTCTCAAACTAAAGGGTTCTTGCATACATTTCCTGAATGGCACAATTTCAAGAACAACAGCAATATCTACAGTAAAGAAAAAATTATGATCTGTTTGTGGTATTCCATTCGGTTCCATAATTTCCCTAAGGCAACCGAATGGATGTTTGATCAAAAACAATATGGTAATGGCTAATGTTCTGGGCTCATTGTTCGTAAAGTTTTCTTTTTCTGCTGATACTAACACATTCCAAGTTTACAAAGTAAATGAGAAGCTATATCTTTCACTGCTGGATTGTTTGGAGATTCTTGTTAGAATATGATTTTCTCTATCGGCCAACTAGAGTCAGATCTCTCCTCAACAAAAGATTCAGCTTCAGGTTAGGATGACATTGTACACTCCATAATTAAAACGTAATCCCAAAAACTAACTCCAAACTAATCCCAGTAGCTATAAGTCACTTTCTCTCACCCCTCGTTATCCAAACTACTAAAGAAGATGATCAACCGGTGTCTTGTCTGGAACCTAGAAATCAAAGGATTTCTATTGAACTATCAGTCTGGTTTTAGACAAGAACTTCAACACTTGACCAATTAGTGTTTTAGTTTGCCATACAGAATGCCTTTTTCTTGCAAAAAAAAAACATCTTCGCTGTTTTCTTTGACTTTAATAAAGCATAGAATATAACGTGGAAGAGAAGAATTTTAAACATTTTGAAGTCATGGGGAATACAATATTCTGGAATTTCCTAAGTAACAGGAATTCTCGCATACGTCTGGGAGGCCCATATTCTAATCGCTAATAACTAGAGAATAGTGTTCGCCAGGGTCATGTTCTAAGTGCGACACTGGGTCTTTTATTTGATAATAGACTTTCATGGGTCTCACATGTCCGTAATTTGAACATTCAATACAAGATATTGGATATGTTGGGAGTTTTTAGCAGTACCAATTAAAGAGAGAACAGAACTTGTATTCTTTGATTCTATCTCGCTGTCATAAGATAACTCAAACATTACTGTTATATAGCTCATCTGCCCTCGATTCAGTTCATCACTCTAGATGACTTGCTACTGTGCTTTTAGCTCAAGCCGAATCTCCAGTTTTTTCCGCTCTTTCCTAGGAACGTCAGATACTTCATATTATATATTATACTGGTCTTCGAACCAAAACACTCAGCATTCAAAATAGTTTTTAATAACTTCCTTGAGGATTGTTATAATATGCATCAATGTTAGTCTGTTCCTTTCGGCATAAGAACATTCTTAGTAATCTAAACTTACGACTTCTAAATATATCCGAACAAACATTGTGTTCATATAGGGTCCTCTATGGAAATGAAAATGTTTTCTCACATTCCATGTTAATGATTTCTGATGTACATTTTATGTGTGAAGACTTACACCTACAAATTGCCCTCAGCCTACAGTGATTTTACAGCACAGCTTTTGCCATTTACAAAGCTTTAATAACTATACCATCTGCAGCATCTTATTTTCTTGTGTGCATCGATTCAAAATGCAAGGATGGTTGTTGCAAACACAAGGATTCGCCATTATATCAGTTTTGTGGAGATACCATAACAATCAAGCAAGTTATGCTTGAATGTAATGAGTTGATCGTCTAGGGAGTTTAAAGTTGGTGTTGGGGGACAATGTCGCAGTCATTGATCGTGTCATCACCTTTTTACACCATCTTACTGTATTGAATGATATGCAGCAGTATTTTTATTTAGTGTTAGTTATTTAAATTAAGCACTAGTGGCAATATCTCCTCATCGTGAGGAGGTTAAATGTTTCTAAGTTTAATTTGGTTGCTTTCATTTCTCAAGGGTACACTTATAATAAAGGAAGTATGACAAGGTACTCTCTAGACACTGCAAAAGTAGTTTGTATTATTAACACGTTCAGCACGGCTAGCGTGTTGGCACGCTCTGGGTTCCCTTACGAGGCACAGAGAGCGTGCTGATGCGCTCCTAGTTTATTTTCTTAGATACAGCAAGCTCACCGACACGCTCACTCCCAGGCTAATTGAAACTTCTCTAGTGTCGATACGCATTTGTATAAAGGTTTGATTTTTACGTCAATGCTTCAGAACAGTTTGGAGAATATCGTGCCTGAGTCGTTTTTAAATCTGACCATCTTAATTTAACTTTTGAAGCTTCAAATGAAACAATGCTTTAGGAAGTTTTATGAACATATTTAATTTGGTTTAACTTTTATATTTTAATTTTTTTTTTTTAGTTTGAAACATTTAACGCAGCAATATATCCAGTAAAACAACGTTCATAAAAATTAACTAAGCTTTCTGAATTAACACAAGAATAAACAATAACTGTCGTTTTAGAGTGAATGAACCAACTCGAGGTGGGAACAGACTATTGTAAATATGAGTCTTTGAAAAAATGCTTGAACGCTCGAAAACCTAATGTGTCAACATAAGATTGTAGTAAACAAATGTCAGCTAATCTCGGCTATAAATAGTCTCGGACGTGACATGTATTATCTATGTCTCCGTTTACATTATCGATCTCCGAAACACATGGCACGAACAGAAACAAACATTCCGAGTTACACGTTGAATGCTTATTTTAGTATGTAATATATTTTAATAGTAGTGTCTTCAGTTTTGTATGTAAATTTTCTTTTTTTCTCTGTCTTTTTTATTGTTTTCTTATTTGTCATACAGTAATTTATCATTTGCATTTCTTTTTTTTAATTGTGACCTGATAAATATAACAATATTTTAAAGTCTAATACACTGTTCTGATATCACCAATAAACATGTATATGTTAGAAATGAAATTATTGAGATGAAAACAACGGGTTCGATAATTAGATGCTACGACAAGTTATGCAGCCTGCATAGCGCTCCACTGCCGTCAGAGGTGGAAGTTAACGAAAAACAGACAGTAGTTTGTTTGACACCAATATCGCCGCCGTGCTGAAAGTGTTAAGTATGTCATAGCAACACAAACAGATATGCACACCCTACTGCAATTAGATAATTAAACAAATTATAAATGGAAAGATGATGAAAATGAAACATTCACTATTAAAATACCAAAGACCATTTTTATTTATAAGTAAAACCTCTCTTATTTAATATTTTTCAATGGCTTGTAAAAGTTAATAATTTATTTGGTTGGGATAATCAAAATAACATTAAATGATAAGGAAGCATTTTTTGTTCCTTTTTTTCAAAATGTTTGTCAGCTAGACCATTTTTTAAACAGAAACTGGTGCTATATAGACCGGGAGCGGTATGGAGTTGAGTGTGCAAAATGTGAGGACCTCATTCTGTACACAGTTTTAAACTTAGAAAAGCTTGCAGAATATAATTCTGGATTTTGCCAGGAGATTTGTTGGTCCATTTATTTTTTATACCCCATCCGCTTAGGCATTAGGAAAATGGACTGAACAAATGATTTGGAAATATTTTAGTGATTGTTTTAAGGACAATTATTGTTTCTTATGATTAAAGATACTTATAGCTAGTCAATTGAAACAAATACAAAATAATTAAAAATAAAACAAGAACGGTTGACAATTATTATTTAATTCGAAAAAGCAAATGTTAACATAAGAGAAAAATTTTAATTTTGACACTATTAAATACATTTGCACAACAAAATACAATTTAGTTGTAATTTTTTCTAAGAACAAGCCTTTGACAATTTAAGGAACATTTACTGAATCAAAAATTCTGTTAATGGTTGCTTCGTTAGCTGACGTGGGTACAATTTACCATCTTTTTTTCATAGCCTAATAAGGTGTAATGAATACGTTGTAGTTGTGTTTGGTCAGCATTCATCCACACATATGTTTGTGCTGTAAACAAATATGTTTAACAAGTGTAAATGTAGAGCATCTGTGTGCAAACTACTCTTAATTAATTTAAGCAGAGGCTGATATTTTGAGAAATTAATTTGTACCGAAGTTCATCGACAGTTATTTTTTTAAAAAACCGATAGGAGCAAATGGTTTCCAATTCTGTAAATGAATTGACATGTAGATAAGAATTTCCTAAATACCTTAGAGCTTTCTATACAAAATCCAGCTTTTAAACTATTTTTTTGAGCCCATTCTGCTAGTTGAATCGCAACCACTTAGAAAATGTAATGCTGGAAAAATACAACAAATGTTTTCACCAAGGGATTAAGCAGCCAAATGACATCCTGAAATATATTTCTTCTAAAAAGAACCGTCAAACCATAGACCTAAACAACCTAGACGCGCTAGATTATTATAGAAATAAATTCCCAGGATGGAAATATCTGTATCAGTGCTAAAGATTATGACATGGGCGAATTCGGCAAACATGGCATTGGCAGAAATTTACTGCATGAAATACGTGATCAAACATCCTTGAATCGGCTTCTAAATGGTTCGAATTTAAGTCGTGTATTTGAAAAAATGAAAAACCTTGTAATTTAAAAGATTTTGTTGGATCCTCAAATCCTCCACAAATTTATAGCTCATTTTTGTACGCATTAATAATGCTTCTTCTTTTTTTATTATATTCAACAATATTGTGAAGAAGATTCATCAGCAAGTTTACCACCGTAAATATTTTGAACCCTGTAGTTCTTGTTTTAGGGATTGCAAGAATTGAAATATTTGATAATCTTTTGAATAACAGATCGTCTTTATTGCTCTTGGATTGTGTCCATTCGTTATGATAATTAATGTCACTTGTAGAGTCTGCTTGTATTCCCAAGATATGAAGAAAGAAATTCATGAATGCTGCTTTTTTAAACGGATAAAGTAGCAGCCATCTCTGCATCACATCTTCATTTTTTGTAATACCAACCAAACCTCCAGACACTGCTGAAGATCAGTCCTGAGACTGGTGTAATACTGTCAGGGCTTCGTTTGACAGACAGCATTTCCCTCTTCATATCATGTCTAGCTTCTAGAGGTATATTTATCATATCTCGTAAATAAAATTATGATAAAAAAATCTGTGAATTTAATTCGTGAGTTTTGTTACAAAAAAGTAAGGTACTTTTGTCTAGTAGTTACCAAATGCAATTCATAATTATTATTTCTATCAGCCATAACTGAATTTATTGATTAGATCTGAATAATCTTCATTTACTGTATCCTCTCTTACCTCTTAAAAACAATAATTTATCTGTTATACATAATCCTGAGAATAATTCATGCATTCTATAAATTCGGCAATCAGTCTGCTTCTTAAAACGTTCTACAAGAGTTTGTGTGATTGTATACCTCTGTCATCCTGTCTACCTTTGAGAACTGAGACAAAGTATTAATACCATAAAAGTCGACTTCAATAAGAATACTATTGAGTCTACTCCCTTTTATATATTGGCCCGAGCAGCACAAAAAGTTTTTGCAAATGAAACGATCCAATTCTCAATATCAAAGTCTTGATCTTTTTGTAGAATATTTTTTGCGATAACATATATAGCCATGTCACATGAAAGTACTGCTATTTTTTTTATCGAGTGCCAGATTTATATTGAAATAATTTTTCATCACGGTGATACAACATTTTTGGAATTCGGTGGCTGAGGTATGATTGGACTAAATCCAACAGCAGAAACAGTTCCGGTATCAGATGATAGTATTTGTTGCAATGGAGTCCATCCTGGTATAGAGTTTGTAGCTGGTCGGCAGAGATTATTTTCTGCTTGACTACATTGATATCTACGCAACACCCAGAGCAAATTATCAAACTGTAAATTATCTTTACTCCTTTTCAATAAATAGCAACTTTTCACATAATTTGGTATTGACGGTTCCATACTTCCTTGGAAATGAAGAATTTCTTGACAGTTTAAAAAGTTTAAATCAAATTAGTTTAGTTCTCCTTCTCTTTGATAAAATTTACTTCATTTTCACTGTTTTTTTCTTGATACATCACCATAGCTGTAACAAGGGTTGAGTCCTTTCCCCTTAATGTTTCTTCATAGAAATCATTTTTATCCGTAGCTCTAAGGGACCACCTCAGATGCCGACAACATGGGTATTTTGAAGAATCTGATCATTGTTGCTGGTCCTCACATTTTGCATACTCAACTTCCTTGGGCGCTTGGACTAATAACATTAAACAGGGGCATAATTAGATAAATTTAGGGTTTTATCAATGTAAATCATCTTATTATAGATTTAAAAATTTTAAGTTTAAAAAGTTCATTTGAATTAATTGAAAAATAAATGTTTTGCTAAGACAAAATATAGCTATAGTGTTTCTTGCTATTGCTATTCCGGTAAAAATACGTTATATTTGCTGACTTTAGACATAACCAATATTATTTGTATGCGCTGACAAACAACGATGATCACTTTACATGATTCAGTAAATGTTTATGTGCCTTGTGTAAACTGATGTATATCAACATGTTTAGCAATGTATAAAACTGATTGAATAAAGACAAAAATTAACTATAAATCTTACCATAAGTGAGGTGTACCCAACATTTCTTGTGTATGTTATTAATACTTTTTCTTTTGGGTCTACAATTGATTCTTCAACTATTTTTACAACTTTTGCACTTATAAATTTTTCACCCCATTTTGGTGGTCTGTTTGTTTTTGTTAAAATCCTTTTTGAAAATAACTTATTGTCTTTGACTTCACGATAAAATGTATCTTCAGAGAGAACATGGTTGCTGTAACAATATTTAAATATTAATTTCAAAAAGATGAAATTTAAGTTTCTTTATTTACAAACTATACACACACACACACACACACAAGTAAATTTTTTTACACAAATAATTCCCTCCCTCCACGGCACACATAAAATGTTACTAATTTAACGTTTATAACTTGCAAAATGTCTGAAAATGTAATTAAACTTGCCATTAACTCCCAAATAATTACAAATTTTGAAAAAAAAATCAACTCTAACAAAGCACTATTTGCACCACATTTAACCCAACACACAAACCTTATAGAATTATAAAACTTGCACACACATCTTATTTTTTTGCACGAAAATGACTCGCAAAATTACTCATAAGGACAAAACATGCACTTAGACACTATTTCATGCAAAAAACCGAAAATATGGCATTGAGCATTTACACTCCTTTTCTTTATAACATTTAGCCTAAAACCAATAGAACTATTTTAGTGTCAAATTTTTTTTCTTTTGTATTTTTTGGCAGTCAACAGCAATTTTAAATACATTTCGAAGCATTTTGTGAGTTACTACAAAAAAAAGTTGAATTAGTAACGTTTTATGTGTGCCGTAGAGGGGGAAGTTGCCATTTTCCAACATTTTTATTTTCGGAGCATGAGCAGATGTTTTTTGTAATTTATTTCATACACCTGATGACTTTCTTCATCGCCCGGTATAATTTTTGGTAGTTACTTTGTTTATGTACCCTTAATTTAATGTGTATAAAAACATGTTAAGCCTGTTCTGAAGCTATACTGATAATCAATTTTGTACTTTTGGACACGGAAGGTTATTTTTCATCGCATTCTAGTTGAAACTTTTTTTTTGGCGCTCAGTATCAGTGTCGCACCTTACTACGTCCGCATTTATTTAAATATACCTATAAAGTCTTCAGTTCGGATAGATTTGGTTGTATTTTTTAATACATTACTATATACCTATATTAAAATACACCAATAGAGTGTCCAGTTATAATAAATTTGGTTGTAATTTTGATAATTATTTCATGTACCCTTGTGCAAGATTTTAGCGAACAAAATTATACCAGCCGACACAAAAATGCATCAGGGATACGAAAAAAATTATTACAACTCTCGTTCACGCTTCAAAATTTAACAATGTAATTCGCCCCAAATGTGGTGTTAATAGTGCTGGTAAAAATGCACATTGCCCACCCCCAATACAATGCATATAAAATTAATCAAAAACATGTGCTGAAGCTGTATCGACAATTTTGTTTGTTATTGACACAGAAGGTTAATTTTTATATACCTTGTAACATTTATAGAATGGGCTATATAATATTATTTAAGAATTGGAAGAATATATTAGAAATAACTTACACAAAATTTAAAAAGAAATTCATTAAAAGATTGGTTAGGTTAAAATTGAAACTAAATTCAGGTAAAAGCCTAGGTTAGTAAATAAGATATTTGAACTGTAAATACATAAAGAAATGTATTATATCAAATAACCTAACACATAAATTAAAACAAGATAATCTAATAATAGTTATGTGTAAACAAATTTGTAAACTGTAGTAACATAGGGCCTAAGTAATTACTTGAAGGAGAAAGTGAACACGTTTGTAAACAAAAGAAAATTGAAAGGTTATGTTCTTTGAATCCACTCAAAACACACACAATTCGGAAATATCACAAAAGTAAAACACAAAGACACTTCACACACTAATAATATTAATAAAATAAACACTGGAAGGTTTGTTGAGGATAGGAAATTAAAACAATATGTTAACAAAGTTAAAACTGGTGAAAATAGTTCGTTGACATTAACAGCTGTAAAAACAAATGGAAGTAGGTCAGGTGCAGTTTGACTCTAGTGAGAAGGAATCGAACTAAATTATAAACCATCTGATTTTGTTTTTTAAGAAGAAGGCCGCCATATTTGTAACAATTGTGTAAAATCTAAGGACGCGTAGTTTAGTCAGAGATAGCGTGGGTGACGCTACAAGATCGGACCTGCCAGGACCAGTCAAAATTCTATTTATTTGGAAAGAGTTCGTCTAAATTATACCGTTTTGTTAAGAAGATTGGCCAAACTAAATTAAGGAGAAGTGAATTACAAAATGTAATACTGTGTTAATATAAAGTGAAGTAAATAAAACGAATTTAAGTGTGTAAAAAGTCAAATTTGGAGAGAACGGAATCTTACGTAAGCTAACTGAAATTTCGATATTTGATAAGTTATTAGCGCTATAAAAATCAATTTTAATGGACATTAAGATAATAAGGAGGTTTAATTTTGTACAATAGAATATCTTGTAGTTAATTAATAGTAAGTAATAAGAAATAATCCAGTTCAAATAGTTTAGCCTTTTTGCATATTCAAAATTTAAGTTTTTCCATCAGGAAAATATTTATTAAACTTATTTCAAAATTTAATATTGTTTTTCAAAATTTATTTAATTAACAAAAGAGTTAATATAGCCCATGCTATAACCCCGAGATATCAAGAGATCTTAAACTAGCAAAGGGTATAAAAACCTTGTAACTCAAATTTAAAGAATCGAATTTTAGTATATTTTGTTAAAAGTTGTTAAGTTTATTTTTGTTCTGTTTATTGTGTTAATTGTTTACTTGTTGAATTAATAAATAATTGTAATAAAGAATTTAAATTACAAATGCCTGAGTTGTGTTGTGTGTTATAAAAATTATATTACAACCTATAAAGTATCCATTTAGGATAATTTGGTTGTAATTTTATACGATTAACCAAATGTACACATGTAGGGTTAGAAGAGATCATGTGATGTCACCTGGCAAAAAGTATTACTCCGCAGAAGTAGACGTCTAATTAGGTAATGTTGTATAAAATTACAACCAAATCTATCCTACCTGGACACTTTAAAGGTATATTTTAATATAGGTATATAGTAATATATAAAATTACAACCAAATTTATCCTAAGTGGAGACTTTATAGGTAAATTTAAATATACGTATACGTAGTATGGTGTGTCGTTGATACTCAAATGTAGTACTTCTGACTACACCGCACTGAATTTTTTACCCAACTTTAATTTGATAAAATGGCGTTTATTTCCCTGAACGAGTGTTTTCGTTTTTTTCATATCCTTTATGACTTTCTGCGTCAGTCGGTATAATTTTTTTTGCTAAAATCGTACACGTGGGCACTGCAGATAAATATTGTAATTTTATAGAACATTATCTAATTATACGTCTGCTTCCGTGGAGTAATACCTTTTGCCAGGTTTTGTTACTTGATCTCTATTCTTGCCTTACATGTGTACAATTGTTTAGTTAAATGTATAAAATTATATCAAAATCTATCCTACTGGATACTTCATAGGTATATTTCAATATAGCTTCAGGACATGTTTATCAGTGATTTTATACATGTTACATTAAGAGTGCAGGCTCTCTGCATTGCCAGGTATAATTTTTTAATCACTTTTACATTTATTTGCTAATATCGATTTAGTGTAGAATGTCAATACTTTCCAACAAACAAAACTCACATTTCATATTAAAAGGAACCAAAATCCTCAATAAGAAGTACGTTTTGTAAATAAAATACTAAGTACTAGATTTTGGACTAAAAATATCTTAAATTTAAGCCTAAAGAATACCCTCAAGTTATACTCTTGAACAGCATAAATCTACGTGAATAAATATGACACTAATTAAGATTATTGACATAATGAATTAATAAACACAAACATATATTTGAGATTTCTACAAATTTTGGTCAAAACAAAATTTCCCAATCTGACCCCATTTCTAAATAAATCTAGTAGATTAGAGGTTATATTAATACCTTTCGGGATTCGGGTATCTTTTCCAAAACGCTTGCGCCACTTGATCCCAACTGAACTGAAATACGGTTTTAATTTCTAAATATTTCATCCTTTTGATTATTTAAATCAAATAGCGTTTAGTCAATGTGAACTCAACTTAAAACACCAAGACTTATTTATCCATTTTACATACAAAGGAAATTAACATGATAGGAATTTGATAAACACGAGACAAAAATTTGGAATGTCTGAACTAATTCGTTATGCGGCAAAGTAGTTCTTACCACTGTAAAACGTCACTTTTTGAGAACAAAAAATAAATGGTTTGTAATTGAACGATCCTGATTACCGAATCAGTAAAAACGAGCGGCCGTTCACAAGTGCATTCAATTAAGCAGTTCAATGAGTCAAGTGGGTATATACCAGGTAGAGTAAGTCCTGATTAAATAAAAACCAAATAAGTATAACGAAATTATTTTATTACTAGAAATCAATACTAAATTTAATACACGGTTTGTATAAATATTCATTTAAATAGTGTTTATAACCAGGATCCATATTTTACCCAATTGTCCACAAAATTCATAATTAAAATATAAATCTTGAAATTTCATGGTTAAAGAAAAGAGAAATAAACACATAATAATCGGATAAATCCAGTTTAAAACAATAATACTTTTCCTTTTATTACTGAACATTATAATAAATGTATGTCTGAATAGAATTACAACTCAGTATTCATTTGTGTTGGTTGTGAGAGTCGTCATACATAAGATCAGTATGGCTGGGTCATCTATTTGAATCTCCCATTGGATTTAAGTTTTAAAAAGCTGATTGTTGCATGAAAAGCAATATTTGTATAATTGAAAATTAAATAAATTAATAGATCTGTGAGGACTACTGTTATTAATGACAATAATCACGAATAATAATGTTGTGTATTGTAATTAAATAAAAATACAGTTTCACATTAATATATTGAGGTACGAAATGGATTAGTGAATGGTGCTTGGTAGGGGGCTACATCAATTGTACTTAAACACATTTGTCTTTGTAACTATAATTAGTAATTATTTTCACTTACAAATATGTTTATGTTAAGAGTAAAATTAACTCCTCCAACTTTCTATTTGGCATTCCTAGAAATATTACAAAGTATGTTGGAACTTAAATATTGATATAAATATCCTTCCTTTATGCACACAACATTTATTACTTAATACTGTTATTTCCTTTTTTATAAATATTTTTTCAGGATTAATTTGGGTAAAAATATAGTCTTAATGACGTTGGTATACAATTTTTTTTTGTTTTTAAATTACTCATTTTAATGTGTAGAACATGAATATCAACTTTTTTTCTGCGGAAAATACAGAAAGTTACTTTTTTTACATTTTAAATATTAGGTTGTAAAGGCATGCAGGCCTATAGCGTGAACCGGGCGCACAGTAGGTACAGCGCACTGCACTACGTCTAGATTTGTAACTTTATACAACGTTACTATGTATTTACTAATATTAAAATATACCTACAAAGTATCCAATCTGCAATATTGCTATCTACATATATTAAATATACCTAAGAAGTATTCAGTCAGGATAGATTTGGTAATAATTTTATTCAACATTACTATCTACCTATATTATAGTATACCTATGAAGTATCCAGTCAGGATAAATTTGGTTGTAGTTTTGGTATATATTTAAACTTATTGCCGAAATTACAACCAAATCCATCCTGACTAGATACTTCATAGGTATATTTTAATATAGGTAGATAGTAATGTTGAATAAAATTATAACCAAATCTATCCTGACTGGATACTTCATTGGTATATTTTAATGTAGTTATATAGTAATGTTGTATAAAATTATAAACAAAAGTTAAATGTTTAGATTTAGTATTAAAATAAACTGTTCATGCCATACAAGCTATTACAGACTTACATTAACAATGTGCAAAAAAAATTAACTTTTCGTATTTTCCGCGGGAAAAAGTTAATATTAGTGTTCTACACATTAAAATGGGTAATTAAAAATAAAAAAATTTTGTAACATTGTTGATAAGACTCGATTACGCGATACGTGCCATTACAATCTAACATTTAAAATGTGAAAAAAGTAACTTTTCGTTATTTTTGGCGGAAAAAAGTTAATATTCGTATGCTACACATTTAAATAAACAATTTAAAAACAAAAAAAATTTTTAAGCAATGTCATTAAGACTAAAATTTTACCTTAATTTGTTATTAAAAATAATTAGTACAGTTTAAGTTGTTTATAGCAGACTTGGATCCCAGTTCATATTTTCTAATATTCTAGATTTGTTAAATTAGGAACTTTGTATGGAAATTATTTTTGTATGACTTTGTTTTTTTTTTTATGCATTTACTAGGAATTGAAGGTAATTATAATAAATTGAATATATTTATTGCTTGTTTTTATGTTTTGTGAAATTCTGATTTTAATGGATAGAACTGGACAAAATTGTTTTCAGAAACGTACGAATTTGGATTTTACTAAGAAAAATGGCCAATATCCAAAATATAAAAATGGTATAAATAAGTTTCATTTTATATCCGTGCTAAAGACCCTGTCTTAATTTGCTGATAGGTTGTGTTATTCGTTGTATCTTTATTGTTAACTGCAATGTTTTTATCTTTTACTTTCCTTCTATTTGTTATCGTATTCAACAAGTTATACTGAAATAGTTCTAAATACTATATAATCACATTTGTTGATTCCATCTTCGAGTGAGCTACTATTAATCACTAACACTTTTAAATGTTTTAAACTTGACTATAGTAGCACTTACTTTGCTTGTTGAGGACGGCCGTTTCGGGAGATGTGTCCCTTTGTCAACTCAGACCGTAACTGGTCTCAAGGTTTACGAAGGTTAAGGTGGGGGTGGGATATTTTGGTGGTGTGGGTGCATTTTGTGTGTAACTCCCCCAACTTCTTAGACCTTACAATTAAATGAACAGACAAACAAACACATAAATTCAACATATACCGAAAACCCACTAGTACTAATACGACCATACACAGTTCCTCAAACCACCCACACCAACATAAACTAGCTTCTTACAACACCACGATATATCGCCTGTTTAAAACGCCGCTAGACAAAGATGAACATTACCAGGAGTTAAACACCATAAAATATATAGCGCAAACGAACGGATACAACCCAACAATGATTGAACAATTATACAACCACCTAAAAAATAAACATAATAACCCAAATACAAACACACAAGATGACAATCCCATAAAATACTTATCAATACCATACAGATCATCCAAAACCCACAATCTAACACACTACGAAAATACAACTACAAAATAGCTTACTCCACACACAACAAACAATTTAAACCCAACAACAATATCAACGACATTTACAACACCACTGAAGTTTACAAACTAACTTGCAGTTCATGCCCCAGTTTTTACATAGGCCAGACAGGGAGGTCATTCTGCACACGTTACCAAGAACATATAAAAGCACTAAAAAACAATAACTACCAATCAAACTTCGCCGATCATCTCAACTCCACAAAACATGACTACATAGACATAACATCTAACCTACAAATTCTTCATAAACAATACAGAAATAACCAACGCTACACAACCAAACAATACGAAATATACAGGCACTTTGAACTACATCCTACACACATACTCAATACACAATTACATTACAACTCACACGCACTTTTTGACATCATAACTCCTAATACACATAAAATACACCCACACCACCAAAATATTCCACCCCCACCCTAACCTACGTAAACCTTGAGATCAGTTACGGTCTGAGTTGACAAAGGGACACATCTCCCAAAACGGCCGTCCTCAACAAGCAAAGTAAGTGCTACTATAGGCAAGTTTAAAACATTTAAAAGTGTTGCTATATAATTCTAATATACTAAATAGATCTGTGAATTTTTTTCTTAAAAGAATAACTTGAAAGAGAATATCGATGCTGAATTAAAATTTGCAATTTGTTGGGTTGCACAACTTGAGGTTTCTGAATAAACACCATTTATCAAGTACCTTGGCAAAAAAAACACTACCTACTGATATTTCTCAGCAGATCTGTTTCGCAGCTGGTCAGGGTATTATCCAATGCTGCGAGTCACAAATAAGTCTTATAATCAAATGTATTTGTATATTGCAGTAAATTTTCGATTTATTTTTAAATTTTAAAAGGTAAGCGATATTGAAATTAAACACAGAACATAATAGAACAGTAATAATAATTAAGAAAATATAGGCTTTTTTCCTTTGTTTTGTCTGAGAAATATCCTTTTAGGTTCAGCATTAACAGAGATATGATTGCTTTAAAAAAGGCTTGCATAGTGCAAACCTTGAAATGTAAAATCAGGCTGTATTTTTCAATTCCTTCTATTATATCACACTCTCCTTATATATCTTGTACACATTTTTAATCGAAATAAAAATGTTTTTATTCATCCAATTATGTTCAAATATATTTTTTTAAACCCATAGTTGAATGTTGAAGTCTCAACCAGATTCGAACTGAGTGACTACATGTTTGAAACTCAGTATTTTGGCACTGGGCAACTTTCCCATAGCTAGAAATCTATTACTTAAAGATGTAGGCTTATTATATATGAAATTTATATATGAAAGACAAATGTTCTTTGAAATAATGAATCATTACAAGAGACAGACAGAATGAGTAATCATGAACCACCATCAACTTCATAAATAAGAAAAAAAGTGAATAAATAGTAAACAATTAAAATAGTAGTCTAAAGCCATATACTGTGTGTAGAGGAAAATGGAAAATTGCAAGGAAATTTGCTTTCTATTTTGTTACTTATTATTGTCATTCTGTCATATGTATATACATATTTACATCAATTGACAAAATAAAAAGTAAATAAAATAAAATTTTTCTCTATTGACTCAGTAGGAATTGACTTGGAAATTTTTTTTCATATTATTCTACTTGCTATCACTTTAAACGCGTATAGTTCCTAAACCGTTTAACATACTAAGCTCAAATTTTTACAAGTCGTTTCTCTAATGATTTCCCGTCTTCAGATGCATATCCAATAGTCTCACTAATCCGGACTTGATGGGACCGGAGCCTGTCCAAATTACATGGAAAAAGCCAAACAAATGCATACAATATGTGTTTTAGGCGGGAAAACATATTGAAATTGTAGTTTTAGTGAAATTGAGGCCTAAATATAGCTTACAGTACAGTATTTCATAGCTTATTTAGCAAAAAACCTGTAATTGTAACAGAAAAGGTATGACATGAATAAATATCAAAGCATCTTTCTCGTTGAATAAATGTATTCACATAAAGTTATTTACACTATACTGTATAAACGCACAAAAAACTCAAACAAAAATGAAACTGAATCAAAAATAAACTTTAAAAAACTTAGTGAAAATTCCGTAATGTTCTTTTGTTTTAACGATGAATGACGTCGTTTCACAGTACGATCTCGTAGGCATTTCAAGGTCAGTAGCTCCGCAGTTGACGATTTACTTTGTTTCTCAAAGCATTGCAGCCGCCTCATCATGAGTTGGGCTGACCGGTTCGTCTGTGTAGTCTTCCTCTTCCGAGCTGTCATTTTCTGCGTTTGCAGTGCACACCGCGACGATTTTGTCCTCGTTGAGCACTTGATGACCAATGTCATTATCACTGATAATTCACTCGGAAATATCAGTGTCTTTCAACTCGGCACAATCCTCCAATTGTTGAAAAATCTGAACAAATTCAGGGTCGTCATTAGTAGGTTGACTGTCGGTTTTTTCACTTTCGTGTTGCATTTCAGGCCACAATTTTTTCCAGCTCTTTTGGAATGTAGATGGTTGAATTTCCTCCCACGATTCTACAGCCATATAAATGACATTCTTTATAGTCACTTTTTTAAGAATTTCAATAAATTGTGTAGCTGGATCTGCTTGTTGTTCCAAAAGCGATAAAATTAACTTTTTCCTATATCGTCGTTTTATCGCAACAATCTCCCCCCTCTGTCACGCGCCGGTCCATCGGCTGAATGAGAGCCATGACCTTAGGGGGAAGAAATTTAACAAAAATGTCACCATGACGCAATTGTTCTTCATTTGGTTGGCATTGAGCATTATCAATTAGTAAAACCGCTTTTCGAGGGAGTTTTTTCTCTTTTAAAAATGTTTCTTTTGTTGGAACAAAGTTTTCAATAAACCAGTCCTTAAAAATTTGACTTCATCCACGCTGATTTTTGGAATTTGTATTGGGCGGGTAGAACACTTAAATTTACATTTTTAAAAACCCTAGGCTTTGCTGATTTTTCTTCACTAAAAGTGGAAATTTTAGATCGCCAGAAGCATTACTGCAGGGCAGCAGAGTCATACGTTCTTTCTTATCTTTATGGCCTTTTGCTACTGAATCTAATTTAAAAGCTAAAGTTTTTTTTGGGAACATTTTATAATTTAATCCGGTTTCGTCAGCGTTGAACACCGGACAAGGTTGTAAGTTTTCATCTCTGAGAAACTTGCCAAATTTCTTTGAATTTTTCACTGGCATCACTGTCACCTGAAAAAATTTCACCACTTATTCCGAGTTGACGGATGCCGTGTCGTTCCTTCCACCGTGACAGCCAACCCACACTTGCAGTAAAATTAGGGTCTCCTTTTAACTTTTCATTCAGTTTCAGCGCGATCGTTTGCAAATTTACACCCGATAATGGAACACCATGTTCCTGTTGTTGGCAAAACCAAACATATAAAGCATCATCTAGGGTTTCATTCTTTGGTTTTTTTAAAGTGCTTCTGCTGACTAAACTGTCTTTACTAACCATTTTTGCACAAAAATCTTCAATTTCCTATCGCTTTTTTTTCCAATCGGAAACAGTTTGTTTTCCCACGCCTAACTCTGTTGCAATTTTAGTAAGCGATTCACCTCCATCAATACGAAACAAGAAACAAAGCTTGGAGTTTTTGTTCCATTGTCACTGTCACTGACTTACGTTTAGTCGCCATTTTCACTGAACACTGAACGAGACGTAAATAAAAAACACAGATCAATATCGCACTAGAATTAAATGACAACTGAGCAGATATCTTGCAAGAAGCAGTAAAGGTGGCATCCGTCCGACAACACAATTAACCTGACGCCAGACGGATAGCTGTCTATCCGTTTAGTCAGTGGTCCTTTATCTTTTGTTTATCGCAAGATGTCTCTGATGTCACGTGCGTTGTAGTGTTGGGAGATCTAATGTGAATATATTATTCAAAGACGTTTTCCCTACTTTAATAGCCAAAAGGAACAAATAATATGGTAAATTCATATTTTAATGAATAAATTATATTATTTGTCTATTAGAGTAGAAAAACAACTTTGAAAAATAAAAAATAACAAATATAAACGTATAAAAATAAATATTTTTGTGGACGGCAGACTGATTGTGCACTGTAAAATACTATAACTAAATACAAATTTTGGCTCGTCCGAATCATCGGCGACTGGATTAGCGAGACTGTACTGTATATAACATTATTTTCTTGAAATATTGATGTTTTGAAAATACACTTTTATATAACTATAAAGGTGAAATATCATTAAAGAAACAAGTTGTAAAAATTTAAGACCGATATCTTTAACGGTTTAGGAGTTATACATTTTAAAAGTGATAAAATAGCGAGTTTACATTTCTGTGTTGCATGATGCAAAGTTTTTTTTTTAAACATCACAACTATTTTTTTCTTATGCCAAATAATAAAAAAATGTCTATATTTTCATTTGTAGACTTCAGTTTGTAAATATATTTTAGTTTTTGAGTAGTTGGCTCGAATAAAAATGAATAATATTTGACTTTAAGCTGGTTACGGCATTATTGCATTTAGTTCAGCATAAATCCGCTAAGTTGCAGCACCTGATGTTATGTCGTAGCATAGTCCACTCCATAGAGGTCCCAGTAATTCCTTACACAAAAATATAAATAACTCAAGAATCACGCAAAACTTTGAAAAACTATTACCATCACAACAAGAAAATATAGTTTTTCTTCTTACGTTTTGTATAAGAAACATCTTTTTGGGCTAAATATTTGCAGAGATATGACAATTTTTAAAAATGCCTGTATTGTGCAGACCTGGAAATGTATATAGTCAGGCTTTGTTGTTACCATTTTTACGTGTATAATTCCTAGGCCATTGAAAATAACGAGCTCAAATTTTCAATTGTTTCTTTAATCATTTTCTATCTTTAGATGTATGTATAAATATATATTTTCTAAAAATAGGTACTTTGAAAATGAGGTTTTAAATAAATTTTGTTCGAGCTTATTTGTAATAAAAAATGTGAAAAATCATTAAGAAAATTACGTTAATTTTTTTTATTTGTATTGAGATTTATCAAATTTAAATAAATAATATTTTTATTAAATGATCAAAACTATTTAATAATAATTTTCTCCTTAACAATGTTCAATAAATAACGTGAGGTGATCTACTGAGACAGCCAGATCTGTCTCAAAGTAGACAAATGCAAATTTTGCATCTTATACAAAATTTTTAAAATATTGTAGATTTTAAAAATGAATTAGCTGGAAGTTGTGTGACGTGCAAAGCCAGTCTGGTTATCTGCTTATGTAAACAAAGATCAGTCCAACAGATTTGTAAATGAAATTATATAATGAAAAACCACCAGAGTTTGAGAAAATATAAAACTAATAGATGCAGAATATTGTAAAAAAATAATAAAATATTTATTAACAAAATTTTTAACATAATTGTAAATAATAAATGGTTGCTAGATTGTCCCAAAAGAATATAACTATCAAGTGCTGGACTTTTCTAGAGCCAATAAAATGTAACTAACGCGCAGAGTAGCGTAAAACTACTGTTCAAATTCGTAATAAAATCTAAAAATATAAAAAGGACCATGCCTCTAAAAAATATTAAATTTTTAAACCATAAGTGACATAAGCAACAGTGAAAAAACGAGCACAAATATCGGACAAAAGGGTTCAAAGGACAGAGTATATTCCAGTTTAAACAGAATTTTAATCACTAACAAGCGGCCAAATCAAGGTAGTGGGGAGGCCTGATATTAGGCGACAAAAAGAAATTCTCGTGGCGAGCGGACGGATTTTTCCGGAGATCCAGGACGGTGATTCTAAGATGCTAAAACGAAAATCTAGCCCAAGATGGAAGTGGAGAAATTCTGTCTTCAAACGTACGCGATTCGAACTTAAAATTTTACAATGTTTTAAATTATAAACAGTTTTAAAGGTGGCCCTAAAACTAATCACTAGCGAGTGCAACAAGATTCCATCCTCCATACCATGGGAGAAGAGAAGCAACCACACTGAAAGTTTTTGGGGCACGTCAGAATTTTAATAATTACCTAACCATTTAATAAATTCATTAAATTTTGCAAAGTTATTAATATTTTTATTTAATGTCTGTTAAAAACCATTAATTTTATATAGGCTAATGACAGATCACAAACAATTTTTGCTTTTTTAAACACTAAACGTTTCGAACTTCTTTCCAAAATTCCTTTTCATGAGCTCAGTTTTAATTAAACAATTATACAACATAACTTACATTTATAAAATTCAAAACATCACATAAAACACAATAAAAAGGAACAAATTATAAAACTCTTAATAAATATACATTTACAAGTCAAACATGTTTCTATCACAATAAAAACTGTAAATGTAATTTGTTAAGAGTTATTAAGAATTATTAAGAGTAAATGTATATTTATTAAGAGTTTTATAATTTGTTGATTTTTATTATGTTTTATATAATATTATGTGTTCTATAAATGTAAGTTATGTTGTATAATTGTTTAATTAAAACTGAGCTCTTGAAATGGAAATTCGGAAAGAAGTGCGAAACGTTGAGTGTTTAAAAAAGCAATATTGTCTGTGATCTGTCACTAGCCTATATAAATAATTCATTATTAGTAATTTAAAAAAAAATATATAAGAACATGACGTTCTTTTAAACAGAAATATAATTGGTGGTAATAAAATTAAAACTGTTCATATATAAATTTAGTTCTAATTTTCAAGATTAATAACAAAGTTATCACAAGCCATTTAAAACAGGAAATATTTAAAGTCAGTTGTAACATAACTTAATTAAATTCAGCCAGAGTAATAGAATGTGCATAGAGAAGTCAATAATTAATGAGTAATTACTTAAGTTCATATAACACATTTTATGTCTATATTAAACAACCAGGATCAAATTACCATAAAGGTGAAATTAATATAAATTTGGTTTTTGTAAAAATAAGATGGCAAAAGAGTAATCCTTCAGATTTATGTTTGGGCGGACAAATATAAATTAAAAGGAAGTCATTAGGAAGTAATGTCACCTAATACTCCTAGAAATAAATATGGACATAAAATAAATTTGTATTAATTATTCTTAAGTTGTATTTAAATATGTATGTCTTTTCATGTGTGTAATTTTAATTAAAAACCAAAATGTCAAATACCTACAAACGTTCAAGAATTTTAAATAATAATGTCAATATAATTGATGAACTTTATGCAAGAACTATAAAAACATTTATGAAGCATTTAAGTTCATTTCAAATTAAATAACACCTTCTCAAAATTATGAAACATAGCAAACATTTAGTAAAATTAAGATAAATCTTATAACATATTTTGAAGTGAAGATTTTAGTTTTATATATTCATTTCAATTTAATTAAATCAAGTTAGAAGAATCAATGTTTAAAATTATTATAACTATCCTGTGGTAAAGCAACTAAATACAATTTCTGAAATTTTTCGAACCATCAATAAGAGTAAAAGTCAATAATTCAAATCAAGCTAGAAAAAAGTTTTTTAAGTAGTGTTCTTGTAATAGCAAATTAGTACAATAATTTTACAACTAAACAAAATTAATAAATATATATAATCACATAATTAAGATTGAACATTTTGATTGGTTTTTAAATAAAGTCCAGGAATTTATCCATTGGAAGATCACGCTCGACACATCACAGGTACCAGGATCTGGTAAGTCAGGCGGGATCATATTTAGTCCGCGGTTGAACTGATGCGTCTCAGCCCTACAATAGCCATCACTAGTATGTTAAACTAACGTGTAAAATGCATGGAAGTAGCACATCTCGATAGGGAGGTTAACGCGTGTTCGGGAGTTTTGTTTCGGTGTAGGAAAGAATGGTAAATAAGGGTTTGGCAGTGGCAAAATTGGCGACCATGACAGGATGAAATTTAGGAAAGTAATATGAATCGTACCCTTAAAAGAAATATATATAAAATAATTAAATAAATAGCTAATATAATTTTCTAAATAAAAATAAAATCCCTTAAATAAAAAAATTTTAATTAAAAACCCAAAGGTAAGCAACTTAAAGAAATAAAATTCAGAAAAGTAAAGATTTAAATTAGTTTGAGTAACGGATAGTTAAAAAATTTAAATAATAATAATAAAAAGAATATATAAGCTACGAAATACACGGAAGACAGACATCAAAACAGATTACCTTGGCTAAAATATCCAAATATTAGTAAAAAGGGTAAAAAGAAGTTAAAATTAATTATAGGAAAATAAAATACCACAGTGTCAAAAACAGAAACATACAAATTACTAGCTTTCTTCAAAGCTGAGAAGGAAAAAGAAAAACAGGAAAGAGACTGGGAAAATGACGAAAGAGAAAAAAAGGGAAAAAGAAAGAAGGTTGAAGGACAAGGAATTAGAGAGAGAAGTAAGGATTGCGGAAAGAGAAAAAGAAAGAGGAAATAACATAAGAAAGAACGAAAGCAGAGATAAAAAATACTAGAAGCTATCCAGTTAGAAGTTGAAATTTATAAGAAAGAATCAGTATTGAAAACAAATAAACTGTAAGAAAAATTAAATGAACAAGAAAGTGCGTTAGGCAAATTTAAAAATCAAGTAGAAAATAAAGTTAAAAAATTAAATGAGAGAGTGGTAGGGATAGGGTAGAGGGAAGAGTAGAAGAAAGAATAAAAAGAGTAGACAAAAAGGGTACTGTTACACAAATTTGTATGCCCAGGGTTCTAGATCACTTTAACGAGACGTCCGACAGAAAGATAGAATTTTGGCAAAATAAAAAAGAGGACCCCATGCATTTTTTCAATGAGATCATGGGACTTTTTAACAAGATTGATAGCACAATGGACGAGTCGACCAAGTTAAGAATCATAGAGAAATAGCTTAAGGGAACTGCAGATGGACGGTGGAAAGTGATAAAAATAGGTACAGAAACATATGATGAATTTAGGGACAAATTTGTAAAGAATTTTTGGAGCTTCCACCAACTTTAACAGGTTGGGCTACAGATAAATCAGGGGCGCTAATATCCTAATGGTTATTTTAACATGGCAGAGTACTTTGTCATGATGATAAACCTTGCCAAAATTTAAACCCTGGTTACACGAAAAACTAACTAAATAACTAGAATTCATAGAAGTTGACTTTATTCATCAATCACTAAGTTATTATGTCAACCACTAAAATACTTAAAATTATACTTTGGCACAAATATCGTATCTTAAAGGTCATCACTCATACCCAGCACAATCTTCATACCATCACATTTTTCACTTATCACACAAGATCTACTCTTCAATTGAAGGATCATTGTATTTTTTGTTGCAACCTGGACCATAAAAACGATTTTTGGTTGTATTTTTCTTCTTTGTATTTTCCTCAAATTTCAAAATTGTAGACCCTTCTTTTCCCGTTTTTGTAAAATTTTTGTCCCGAACCATCATTTGAATTTCTAATTGATGGGTGATGGGTTTCTTCTTGATGGGTGATGATGATAATCATTTATGACTTTTTACTACAGTTTCAATGATTTTGTGCATATTCTAGTTTTGGAAGAGGAGATACTTTTCACTGTAAGTAGTCCTCTCAGATGTTTTCACATGATAACGGACCATAGCTGATCTGAAATCCATAAAAATAAAAACTTAAAAAGTAGTAATCTCATTTAAAAAAATTTAATAGTCAACCTAACTAACAACTAATTTTGTTTTCAACTGCTCTTCGAGTTTGGAAAGAAATTTTTTCAACTTTTAGTTTGACATTTGGCGACCACACCAAAATTAGAAAGTAGGAATGAATGTAAACATATAGCTAAGATTGTGCATTATTTAGGACTCAATAGCGAGGGTAAACATCTGTTACTTGAGTGAGGTATGAAGTGTTGGTGCCAACGTATCCAGGTATTGCTATTGCATAAACTATCTCAGAGTGGAGTGACTGGCAACCTATTTGCATGGATTAGGTCCTTTCTTTCCCAGAGACTAATCAGAACACGTTTTGCAGGTGCTACTTCCAAATATCGTCTTCAGCAGCAGGGAGCGGTCCTAAGTTGTAGTCTTTTTAACCTGATGATCAACGACATCCTTGAGGCTGTAAAGAGTGTCCCGGGGGTGGAAGCCCTGCTGTATGCCGATGATTTAATTATGTGGGCTACCAGTAGCAACATCAAGTCTCTGGAAAATACTCTTAACGCCGCCCTATCAAAACTTGAACAATGGGCAAATGAAAATGCAATGACAGTAAATCATTCGAAGACTACATTCCAGCTCTTCTCTCTGTCCACCAAGCGCCAGCATTTAATCTTACACAACATCTCTAAATACGTACTTGGGAGTCTCAATAGACAGAAAACTAACTTGGAAACCGCATATAGAATACTGTACCCAAAGAGCTATAAAGATCGAAAATATTAAAACGACTTACAGCCACTACTTGGGGTGAAAACCAAGATGTCGTTGTTGCAGCTTATAAAAGTTATGTCAGGCCGATCCTCGAATATGGAACTGAGGCAACTATTACAGCATCAAGTGCAAATTAGAGATCATCCAGAACATTGCCCTTCGAGTTATAACAGGGGCCCCAAAATCTACGATTGGGGCTCTTGGAGCCCCTGTGGCTGCAATGGAGGCCCAAACCCAAGTTGAACCTATGCTGGCTAGAAGAAACAGACTAACACTCAATTTTTGGGAGCGGTACAAGTGGACATCTAATTATCACTGGATAAATTACAGGCACGCGACCGAAAGGCTAAAAACCCAAAAAACCTTTTTATCAACGTACAACGATCTCCTGAATAAATACAACATTCAGCCAGGAGTACCAGCTAAACCGGTTCAACACTTGACTTTTAATAACCTACCATCAGCTAATCTAAAGCTACAAAATCACAATGCCTCAAAAAGTCAATCAAATCCCTCAGAGCTAAAGCCAGCAGCCCTGGCAACTATTAATTCCAACTTCCCGCCAAATGACTGGCTACACATCTACACAGATGGATCGTCAGCAAGCGGTGGAACAGGAGCTGGATTCCATACCCATAACTTTCAAAAATCAAAGGGACCTATAAGGCTGTATTTCTTGTGGACACCATGGCCGCAATACAGGGTGTCACTAGCAACAGACAAGTGGAATGCCATCGAACACTGTCCTGTAGAAAACAACTAGACTCCCTTCAGGAAAAGAGTTGGCAAATTCACATTCAGTGGGTGCCAAGTCATGTCAATATAGAAGGAAACGAGAAAGCCGACACTCTCGCCAAACAGGGAGCCGCTTTACCACAGCCACTTACCTCAACCTCTTTTCAATCAGTGAAAATACAGATAAACTCAGCTTTAAATCGCAGCACGAGAGAAAACTTAATCAGGGCCTCTCACAACAGAAGCTGGGCTACACTCGTCACCAAAGGACCAATAAACCGTAGCCTTTCCCACCGCACAGGTGTAGCACTGTTCCGCCTGGCTACTGGCCACGACTACCTTGCGGCACACCTCCACAATATTCATGTCCTCCAATCGCCAAATTGCGTGTTGTGCGGAAACGGAACCATGGATGCAGATCACCTTCTCACGTGCACTTCCTTGGGCTACGTCCAGCCAGACGAAGAGGACAATGAGGGAAGTCTCTCTCGATTGTACTGGTCAGCGCGCCACCAAATGGCCCAACAGCCAAGAGTGGGTGTTGGCTAGTAAGTAAGTATCCAGGCATAAAGTTAAAGTATTAAGTCGCCGTGCCTAAACCTCCTACTCTTAACATAAGTACAAATATAAATGAAGTTAATTTATAAGTGAACAATAAGTGATAATGGGAAATAACTACCTAGATACCCAAACCTTTATGCAATAAAAGTTAGTAGCACTTATTTATTTTACAGTTTTATACGCTAAAAGACTATGGTTGATGAACTTAAAGCGTCTTCATATTTAAGACATCCGCCACGATAATATAGGAGTCTATAGTGAATTAAATATAAAGGGGTAGTCTCTATTTCTCAATCTCTTATATTAATCCACTGCAAACGGAATTATTCACATTCTGAGCCATCCTACAGAAATCAATTAATTTCAAATTCTGTGATAATGACAAATAGATTGTATTGAATACTAACTTTAATAAATTTATAAGTATTACTGTAGGTAATATTATTATGAAGTATTAAAAGCTATTATCAAGTATTAATTACTTAATTAAATCAAGTGATTATCAAGGATAAATATTATTTGATTATATGTAATAATAATTACTAAAAAAAATTATTATGAATTAGTATTTTAAAAAAGCAAATAATGATATAAAGTAAATTAACAATAAAAACTTACTTACCGTTCGATGCTTAGCAGTTAATTATAGGCTCTTTCTTACAGTGACAATTAATTGTTCACTTTATAATATTGTAAAAACTAAAATAATGTCAACATATTTACATTAGAAAAACTACAGGGACACAAAACACTAGACCATCATTGCACTAGCAAACTAAGATGACTTAAATTAGCCATCACTACAGAACTAAGACGAAACTCAAGGATAAAGACTAGACAAGGACTAGACTTGACTCAGCTGATAAGTTGAGTATAAGTCATAAAGACTGCAATAAAAATTCTACTTCATTTGTCCTGTCATTCCGATGATGAATATATCTTTATGGTGACAGTTTTCAGAGGCAAAAACAGTCGTCAACTTATGAGAAATGTACTGCACATGCTCATTCAAAGTATGGAAACCATAATACATCAAAAAGGGTCAACCATATTAAATATTCAATGATTGTCTATTGATAATGCTTGACTTGACATTATATAATTTGCAGCAAACAGTCAATGGTTCTTAACTCACGATAGTAATTTGCTATAGAGTAAAGATGTAATCTTGAGTAAGCATACTTCATAATAAAACATACTACACATGTTGAATTAAGCCAATAACAAAAAGTTTTGAGCAGAAATTAATAAATCATTGAAACTTACAGTTTTTGTGACGTAGATCTTGAGGTTTTTCTATAATTACA
This sequence comes from Prosapia bicincta, assembly GCA_036971475.1. NCBI lineage: Eukaryota > Metazoa > Arthropoda > Insecta > Hemiptera > Cercopidae > Prosapia > Prosapia bicincta. The sequence continues at coordinate 224,392,647 of JBAIZL010000002.1, forward strand.
CTTTTGGTATTAACTTGGCAAAAAGATCACTATTTACTGATATTTTTCAGGAGACGTGTTTCACACTAGGTCAGTGCATTGTTCAATGCTGTGAGTCATGGACAAGACTATTGCTCAGGTGTGTTGTGTTAGTGTGTGTCTGGGATGTCATATATAATGTAACATAGGTTTATGTTGTGTTCATAGTTTTAAGTATTATCCTTAGTTTTATTTTAATTCACGTTTATCTGCAATTATATTTTATTATAAAGCAAAAAATTAACTTGTGACATCTTAGAAACCATTCATGATATTCACCTCAAATTAATATATTTTATTTACCTACATATCCTGGATCTAATAATGTATAAAAAAAACAATTTAAGAAATTTTTTTTTATATTACATTACCAAAACAGTTATAATATACCCAAGTCTAAAAGCTATAATAAACCCTTATACTTTTCACCAAAGTCATAATATATGTCACGAGTTTTGTTAATTTGTTCAGAAATTTTTTTGTTTAGTAGCACCATATAATGTATAATTTAATGTAGTTCCATGTGGTGTTTATAGATTGCTACCTTGAAAGCATTGATTGGCGAAGGTTTTATATTGTAAATCAGTTTTTTTAGACATTTAATAATACACTATTTAATTATAAAATTTGAAAATACACATTGAAAATTGTATTAATATTTTTAAACTTCTAATAACTGAAACCAAAATTTTATTTAAAACAATTTATTTACTACAATAGAACTCAAAGAGTGACTAGAAATAATTTGATACAAAATATACTATAACAACTAGTTGGACTTAATGGAAATAATTTTACAGTAACACAATATTTCATAAGATTTTTGTTTAGTAATATTTACACCATGACAGAAGAAATACTTATTATATTTTATGTTACTTTTACTTCCACAAATACTTACAGAATTAATGTTGCCTATATTTATAGCTCTAGTTTACATAGTTTAGTGACTTTTAGTATTGAAAAATATTTCATTAACATACACAAAGAAGTTTGTCATCTTCTCTACTTCAGTTTATAAATAAACTGAAATTAAAGCTCACTTTTAGGTGATACAGAACTGACGACCGCAGTCCGCTACATGTTCTAATCTGAGAGCACTAAAAAAAAAAATTAAAATAAGGCTTAAGCAGTAAACATTTATTGTAGAAGGAATTGTATTACAAAAAAAGTAAATTATATTGTTTTAGTTTTGTAACAGAAAACGGTTTTTCATATAATACAGTAAATATTCCTATCAGGGTAAAATCCATTATAAACAAAATATTCTTTATCATAACCTAAAATTCACACTGATGCTTGAGTTGACATATCTGTCTCAAATTGGTATGTAGTTGGATGTTTCATAGACTGAAACAGAATGCAAAGTAAATATAAAAATTTTATATTTAAAAAATTATTTGTTACAACCAATAGAATTTGTTTACGCATATGTTAAATTGTGTTCAAATATGTAAAATATTGGCTGTCCTATAATTCCTAAAAAGAAAATAAAGTTACATTCTAAAAACGTACATGGTTATAAATTTTAATTACATTCTCAACAAATGATTTTGGTTACACATTTAATACACTTTGCACTACACTAAATTCATATGCATTTTTAAATAATACATTTTTAGTATTTGGAAAGTTGGCTCAGTGCAAAGGACCCGAATTTCAAACATGAAGTTATTCAGTTCAAATTCTACCAAAGCAACAGCTTTCTCAAATTTTAATGAATGAATATATATTTGAAAAAAACTGTGGTACATCAATTGTCATCTACTACAGGTTACAAAAAATGTATTTCAACTTGGTTGGATGAATAAAAACATAATTTATTGACTGAAAATAAATTTATACAAGATATGTATAACGAGAGTGTGAGATAATAGAAGGAATTGAAAAATACAGCCCGATTATAAATCATCAGCCTCTGTGTGTATATATATATATATATATATATATATATTTAGGTTAGTTTTGGTTGGTAAAGATTATTTAGATTATTGGACTAGGAGACTGACAGACTTACCTTGGTAAGAGTCCACTCTGTAGTCTTGAAATAGAAACACATAAAAGCAATGATATATTTCAACCACACAGTGGTCTTTGTCAATCGAAGAGAAAACACTATAAATCTATATATATATAGATCAAAAAAATCTATCCAAAAAATCGAACCAAAAAATCTATCTATATATATATATATATATATATATATATATATATATATATATATATATATATATTTATATATATATATATATATATATATATAGATCTTTTGGACTAGGAGACTGACAGACTTACCTTGGTAAGAGTCCACTCTGTAGTCTTGAAATAGAAACACATAAAAGCACTTAAACAATGATATATTTCAACCACACAGTGGTCTTTGTCAATCGAAGAGAAAACACAAAAAGAAATATGAGAGAATGAAATAAAATAATTGTAATCACAGATTGTGTAGAGTAGAAATCAGATGTCACAGATGCACAGATTAAAGATATATATATTGTTTCCATGAACATATGAGTGATTATAGTTTATATAAGTCTGTCAGGGGAAAAGAGATAAGGCTATTTGGAAAAAAAAAAAAAAAAAAAAAAATTGGTATACCACTGGTATGATAGTTCCCACCTTCTCAGTTCTGAGGGATTGCATATATATATATATATATATATATATATATATATATATATATATATATATATTACGTTGTCCATTATTTTTCCGTTGCACTGACTTTAGCTGCCTCATCACACAAGGTATAATTATTGCACTTGGTGGTGGACAAAAGTATTTACAATAGTAATATATCAACTTCAAATATATATATATATATATATATATATATATATATATATATATATATATATATATCGTGATATTTCACGTTGTCCATTATTTTTCCGTTGCACTGACTATATGAAGTTATTATTATTACTTGTAAATAATTTTTTCTACCACTTGCAGCACACCTAATATCACATAAACATGCAATAACAAATTACAAAAATAACCTAACCATACTTGAAATAAATAATAACCCAATAGAAATAAACTCACTATATATATATATATATATATATATATATATATATATATATATATATATATATATATATATATATTTAGGTTAGTTTTGGTTGGTAAAGATTATTTAGATTTTTTGGACTAGGAGACTGACAGACTTACCTTGGTAAGAGTCCACTCTGTAGTCTTGAAATAGAAACACATAAAAGCACTTAACCAATGATATATTTCAACCACACAGTGGACTTTGACAAGTTAAGAAATATTTTTGTGTGTTTCCTCTTTGATTGACAAAGACCATTGTGTGGTTGAAATATATCATTGGTTAAGTGCTTTTATGTGTTTCTATTTCAAGACTACAGAGTGGACTCTTACCAAGGTAAGTCTGTCAGTCTCCTAGTCCAAAAAATCTATATATATATATATATATATATATATATATATATATATATATATATATATATATGTATGTATATATATCGATTACTTACAGTGTTACAAACAAGAACAGCTTAAATTGTCTGAACTCCTAACCTTAACAGCTAAATCTATTACATTGAATTTTCTACATCTACATCAACAAATGGAAGACACTCTCTATAAAGCCTGCATACTGCAAGATAATCTTGCAAAAAGTAAATTACAGAAGCTTTTAAAACTCTGTATCCAACAAATTAATCTTTTTGGCCAGATTCAGAAATGTGATAATCAATTTTTACTGGTTAACAAACCACCTCTTGTTTCCGACAAACCTAACCTCAGCACTATTTTTAAGATACCTGTAACCAGTGGACAGCTCCCTATATTGCCAACCAAACCAATGCTGTTTTAAAATACTGTTAATGATAATAACAAAAACAACAAAAATAGCCTAGACATAAAAGATAATATTCCACCGAGTACAATTTCAATTTACAATAGTTCCGACCACATACTTACAGAATATGAATTACAAGTGCTTTCAAAAGGCTTGTCATTCACACCATCTAAAGAAATAGATCAGTTCAAGTTGGGTAAGAATGTCTTTAGCTTTGCCAGAAAACTGAGAATACAAAACTATATAGCAAAGACACCAAATTTTAAAAAGGATACTAATGTAAACGCTTGTCTGGCAAAGTTCAAGCCACCTTCTGATTGGGACCCTTCACCACTATCACCTGATCATCCTATTAAACTCTACATAAACTTCATAATGCAAATCATCACGGATAAATCATTCATAAACGACCTTAAAACCAAACATAACCTTACCAAACTCGATAGAGCAGCAATATATTCTCTAAAAAACAATAACAACATCATGATTCTTCCAGCAGATAAAGGTTCAACCACAGTTGTCATGAACAGAGAAGACTACATAAAGGAGGCAAACAAGTTAATGTCTGACAGCACAACATATAAGATCCTCAACAATTCTCTCTTGGAATGGCTCAAATATACAGCTCCTAGAGAACAAATTTCAGAAGGATCTATAAAATTACTGTGCAATGAAAGCTCCTCCACTTCTCAAGTTTACATACTACCAAAGATCCATAAATATATCATACCTCCACCTGGTAGGCCAATAATCGCTGGTTGTAATTCGGTTACAGAAAGAATCTCAGCTTTTCTGGATTCGTATATTCAACCTTTGGTAAAAAACCTTCCATCATACATTCAGGATACGAATCATTTCATAGACCCACTATCTCAAATACCCATACTTCTACCTCCTGAAACAGTTTTGGTCACCATAGATGTTACCTCTCTTTATACGAACATCCCTCATGCACATGGTCGTCAGCTCACGAAAATTTCCTCAACAAACGATCAGACAACCCTCACCCCACTACACCTTTCCTTGTTCACCTCACCAACAACTTAACTTGTTGAGGATCAAATCCGTTTAGCTCAATCATCTGATGAACCCAGACAGCCTATGGAAGACAACAAACTGTCTTTAGTTACAGAATACCATCCAGGCCTAGAGAAGCTGAACTAAATATTAAAGAATGGCTTCAAGATTCTTCAAGCTTTCATCCACACCAAAGATCTTTTCTCAAATCCACCACATATTTGGTTCAAACAACCTTTTAATTTGAAAAATATTTTAGTACATCCAAAATTACCAGATCCAAGTACTGAAAAACCACCTAAACTTCCTCATTAGTCCTTTCTGTGCAATAGACCTAGATGCAAGACATGTCCAACACACATCCCAACAAATAGTTTCCATAGCCTAGCAACCAAAGTGAGCTTCAAGATTCAGGGTCATCATACTTGTACATCCAAAAATGTAATATACCAGTTGCAATGTAAATTTTGCCCGTCACAGTACATAGGCCTTACCACGGATAGTCTGAGCATCAGAATGAATGGCCACAGACATGACGCTGAAACCATGAACATAGACAGGCCAACCACTCAACACGCTGCTAGTCACATCATATCTTTCAATGATTCTTATACCACCAAAATAATTAAGGCCCTCCCCCCTGATTGCAACCCTTCAGAATTGAGAAGATGGGAGTTATCATACCAGTGGTACACCAAATCTAGAGAACCTCCTAACCTCAACATCAGATAACACTCCTTTTACATTCCACCAAACTTATATAATTTTTAACAACTCCATTTACCTTCCTTCTGACAGACTATTAATATCCAGTTTCAAATAATCAACATTTATACAAACCACATATAGTACTATATCATAAATTATAAATCTGTAAACAAATATTCTTTGAGCTTAGCTTGTGAGGTTATGTTAAAAACAAATAAAAACATACACAAAACTCACAAATTATTCATTTATTTACTCATACGCGTTTCAATGACCAAGTCATCATCATCAGTGAGTGTTACTACTACAAACTCTAACTTACAACTAGGGTGAAAGTAAGGTTACACTTCCGTATTTATATAGTAGGCGTTGCCACGCCCACTTGTCAAAACAACAGTTACTAACCCTACTTTAAACATGATACAACAAATAGAAATTCCGTACCTAACTCAATAATTACAATAAAATTTGTAACATACAACATAATTACATATAAACAAAATAGATAATTAATATTACACATTATTATTATGTCAAAATATTTAACCTAAAAGTTACAATAAATTTTATTATTTTTTTCCCCTTTTTGTTACGCTAATTACAATAATATAGAATTTTGAATAGGGCCTGACTCGTTGTTTACAATATTATTTTTATTCCTATTAATATTCAAAGTTTCCCATGCATCCAATTCACTACACTTAACAACGTTTATTAACTGGGTTACATCGTCTACTTTAAATTCGTGCTCTTCCTCTAAACAATGCTTCGCCAACGCAGATTTTTCTGGTCTATTATATTTAATGTGGGAAAAATGTTCTTTAGCCCTAGTTTTAATATTTCTTTTTGTTTGGCCTATATATTTCAGAGGACACTCGCTACATTTCAGGCAGTACATTCCTGACTTTTCTTCATTTGGTATGGCATCTTTATGGTTCCCTAACAACTTCTTTAGGTTATTTGCAGTGGCAATTGTAACATTCAAATTACTATATTTTCCTAGAGATTTTCTAATTTTATTAGACAGCAGTGGATGGCGTGTTATTTTTACCCATTTTTTCCCTTTTAAATCCCTTAATAATGTGCTTCTCTGATTTTTTATTGTCTTATTTTTCATATTTTTGTGAATTTCATCTATAAACACATTACTATATCCATTGAACCTTGCTACGCTATAAATGTAATTAAGCTAAATTTTTATAATTTTCCTCTGTTAAAGGCAAATGAATTATACAATGCACCATAGAATTGAAAGCTGCTTTTTTATGTGATATTGTGTGAAATGAATCATTTTTTTAATATCATTTTTATTATTATTTATATGTGTTAATATAAATAATAATAAAAATGTAAACATAATAAAAGGGACATATTCTGTACTAATACCATGAAACAAGATAATCATGGTAATTCAAAAGTAAGGTTAGGTGAAATTAAAAAAGCTAAATCCTGTTAATTAAAATAAATCAAATAATAATAAGTAATTCTAAATCCAAACAGATAATAAAAAATTTATAGTTTCCAATTAGCTGTGTTTTCATTTAAAATAAAATAAGTTCACTAGGTATCCATGTATAGTCTTTAAGTCACAAGTGTCTCTCAAAGATTGCACTACCCCGAAAGGAGCTTAAAGAGGCTCATGGGAGGACAATTGGTTTTCATAAAAAATTCAGGAGTTGGTTCTCCTGAGAGGTTTATTCCTTGAGATACAGGTCTCGAACCAAGGTTCGTAGTCAAGGGATAAACCATTACTCTCTTACGGACAAGGTGTGGTAAAAGGAAGATAGGTGACGAGTAAGAAAAAAGGCTAGTCGGGGAAAAGCAGAGGTGGAAAGGTAAGGTCCGTGAGAGGCTGTATGTCTTATAACGGTCCAGGGCCATTAGTTCTAATTGAAGGTATGATGAACTCAGACAAATATATTACTTTATTACAAAGAAGAGCTGTCCCACTCCTTTTGCAAATGTTGCCAAAAGCCAATGGGATTTTTCAATAAGACTCGGCTCCATGCCATACATTTAGAAAATGCAAGGAATTTTTTTCTGAGAACAAAGTAAAAGTTCTGGAATGGCCTGGCAATTCTCCCGATTTAAACCCAATCGAAAATCTATAGGCTATTTGTAAAAAAAGGAATTGATAAAGAAGATTGTACAACAAAAACATCCATGATTACTGCTGTAATCAAAATATGGTACCGTGATGACGAAATTAAAAATTTATGCAAAAAAACTCATAGAATCAATGCAAAAATGATATGAAGAGGTTATAAAAAACAAAGGAGGACATATTAATTTTTAGAGAGCTGTTTGTAATTTTTGTGGTCAAATAATTGTGTTTCATTTAAGAATAGTAGTCATTTACCTGGTGTTCCAATTAATTTGAGCAGTACTGTATATATATATGTGTATAATATATATATATATATATATATATATATATATATATATATATATATATATATATTTAGGTTAGTTTTGGTTGGTAAAGATTATTTAGATTTTTTGGACTAGGAGACTGACAGACACCTAGTAAGAAAATCTCCTGTTGCTACTAAATAAATAATGAAATAAATTAATAATGAATTATTTTATTTCATTCTCTCATATTTCTTTTCGTGTTTTCTCTTTGATTGACAAAGACCACTGTGTGGTTGAAATATATCATTGTTTAAGTGCTTTTATGTTTTTCTATTTCAAGACTACAGAGTGGACTCTTACCAAGGTAAGTCTGTCAGTCTCCTAGTCCAAAAAATCTATTATCCCCAATGGTTACGAAATAAAAAAAACTAACATTTTTAAGACACCCATATTAAATTTGCTTATAAAAACTGATATTGGAAATATTTTTTCCTTTATCTGTATTTGTTTCCTTTCACTAGCAGAAAGGACCTTACTATGTGGCTGTAGCCTATGGTAACATATAATAATTATCAATAGTTTTATAATTTTCACTAAAATCACTGAATTACTATTATTATAATAAATTTTTAGGTTAGTTTTGGTTGGTAAAGATTATTTAGATTTTTTGGACTAGGAGACTGACAGACTTACCTTGGTAAGAGTCCACTCTGTAGTCTTGAAATAGAAACACATAAAAGCACTTAAACAATGATATATTTCAACCACACAGTGGTCTTTGTCAATCGAAGAGAAAACACAAAAAGAAATATGAGAGAATGAAATAAAATAATTAACTAAATAAATAATGAAATAAATTAATAATGAATTATCTTATTTCATTCTCTCATATTTCATTTTGTGTTTTCTCTTCGATTGACAAAGACCACTGTGTGGTTGAAATATATCATTGTTTAAGTGCTTTTGTGTGTTTCTATTTCAAGACTACAGAGTGGACTCTTACCAAGGTAAGTCTGTCAGTCTCCTAGTCCAAAAAATCTATTATCCCCAATGGTTACGAAATAAAAAAAAACTAACATTTTTAAGACACCCATATTAAATTTGCTTATAAAACCTGATATTGGAAATATTTTTTCCTTTATCTGTATTTGTTTCCTTTCACTAGCAGAAAGGACCTTACTATGTGGCTGTAGCCTATGGTAACATATAATAATTATCAATAGTTTTATAATTTTCACTAAAATCACTGAATTACTATTATTATAATAAATTTTTAGGTTAGTTTTGGTTGGTAAAGATTATTTAGATTTTTTGGACTAGGAGACTGACAGACTTACCTTGGTAAGAGTCCACTCTGTAGTCTTGAAATAGAAACACATAAAAGCACTTAAACAATGATATATTTCAACCACACAGTGGTCTTTGTCAATCGAAGAGAAAACACAAAAAGAAATATGAGAGAATGAAATAAAATAATTAACTAAATAAATAATGAAATAAATTAATAATGAATTATTTTATTTCATTCTCTCATATTTCTCTTTGTGTTTTCTCTTCGATTGACAAAGACCACTGTGTGGTTGAAATATATCATTGTTTAAGTGCTTTTATGTGTTTCTATTTCAAGACTACAGAGTGGACTCTTACCAAGGTAAGTCTGTCAGTCTCCTAGTCCAAAAAATCTATTATCCCCAATGGTTACGAAATAAAAAAAAACTAACATTTTTAAGACACCCATATTAAATTTGCTTATAAAACCTGATATTGGAAATATTTTTTCCTTTATCTGTATTTGTTTCCTTTCACTAGCAGAAAGGACCTTACTATGTGGCTGTAGCCTATGGTAACATATAATAATTATCAATAGTTTTATAATTTTCACTAAAATCACTGAATTACTATTATTATAATAAATTTTTAGGTTAGTTTTGGTTGGTAAAGATTATTTAGATTTTTTGGACTAGGAGACTGACAGACTTACCTTGGTAAGAGTCCACTCTGTAGTCTTGAAATAGAAACACATAAAAGCACTTAAACAATGATATATTTCAACCACACAGTGGTCTTTGTCAATCGAAGAGAAAACACAAAAAGAAATATGAGAGAATGAAATAAAATAATTAACTAAATAAATAATGAAATAAATTAATAATGAATTATTTTATTTCATTCTCTCATATTTCTCTTTGTGTTTTCTCTTCGATTGACAAAGACCACTGTGTGGTTGAAATATATCATTGTTTAAGTGCTTTTATGTGTTTCTATTTCAAGACTACAGAGTGGACTCTTACCAAGGTAAGTCTGTCAGTCTCCTAGTCCAAAAAATCTATTATCCCCAATGGTTACGAAATAAAAAAAAACTAACATTTTTAAGACACCCATATTAAATTTGCTTATAAAACCTGATATTGGAAATATTTTTTCCTTTATCTGTATTTGTTTCCTTTCACTAGCAGAAAGGACCTTACTATGTGGCTGTAGCCTATGGTAACATATAATAATTATCAATAGTTTTATAATTTTCACTAAAATCACTGAATTACTATTATTATAATAAATTTTTAGGTTAGTTTTGGTTGGTAAAGATTATTTAGATTTTTTGGACTAGGAGACTGACAGACTTACCTTGGTAAGAGTCCACTCTGTAGTCTTGAAATAGAAACACATAAAAGCACTTAAACAATGATATATTTCAACCACACAGTGGTCTTTGTCAATCGAAGAGAAAACACAAAAAGAAATATGAGAGAATGAAATAAAATAATTAACTAAATAAATAATGAAATAAATTAATAATGAATTATTTTATTTCATTCTCTCATATTTCTTTTTGTGTTTTCTCTTTGATTGACAAAGACCACTGTGTGGTTGAAATATATCATTGTTTAAGTGCTTTTATGTGTTTCTATTTCAAGACTACAGAGTGGACTCTTACCAAGGTAAGTCTGTCAGTCTCCTAGTCCAAAAAATCTATTATTATAATAAGAAAGATAAAATACAAAGACATACAGGTATGTATGATTATACATAAACAGATACTAAGAAATATATAATAGTCAGATGTGACATAGTATAGGAAAACATAACAGTGGGCAAATAAAACATTATCACTAATGTTCTAAATTAAGGATCATTAGTTATAAACTAATGGAATTACTGTAAAGTACAGAATTTAATTTGTTAACAAATTTTAATATTCTAGGAAATTATAATTGTTTTCTATAAAAAAATATTTACAAATTATTTGAAGTTGAAAAAAGTCTTTAAAAATATTTTTTGTTACAAAATATAGCAACAAAATACCTGTCAAAATAGAAAAATTCCCGCTCTAAATTTATCTAAGTAGCTTCTTTCAGGTGTAGAATCAGAAGTACTATTGGCAGGTGATGGGCCTGGATCACAAGGAGTATCTACATCAGGTGGATTGGGTGGCTCAGAATTACTTTGTTCTGTGCTTTCTCTCCTTTTGGTTACTCCTAAGGAAGCTATACGCAGCCTCTTTAAATAATCAGGCATTGCTGAGTATAACAAAATACATTAGAAATATTCTTTAATTTATCAGAAAAATATAAATTGTAGGTGTTCATTCAAAATAAAAAGTGTTTAGCAACACATTTAAAACTTGAAACAAATTTTAACCAGGATTACAAATTTTATTTCAATAATGCTCTTAAAACTATAATACATTTGTTACTTTCACACAGAAAAATAATTTTATTTTATAATAGAAAATCAACAATTTTTACATGACTTTGTATGTGGTATGTATTCCATTACTCAATGAAATATATGAAGAATTCATTTTTGAAATACATTCATTTAAAATGCTATTCTTAAAGGCTGGATTAAAGTTTCACCAAAATCACAGTAAGCCTTAATGCATCCTATTTGTTGTTTTTCTCTGTCAATGCACAGTCTTTCAATTAAGCAAATTGCACACTTTCTTTGGAATCAAGTTTGTAAATCAGATGCAAACTCCAGTGGTCGGGACATATAGAGGGTGCTGTAACAAAAGCTGCAAAAAGGCTGAATATGATGAAGAGACTGACTGGAACGAAGTGGGGTGCTACTCAGGACGTTCTGATTACTACATACAAGTCTTACATCCGCCCAATCCTTGAATACGGCTTAGAAGCTTACAACATGGCTTCTGATAATGCAAAGAAAGACCTGAATACGGTCCAAAACAATGCATTGAGACTGTTATGTGGTGATGCGAACACTACCCCAATTGCAGCGTTAGAGATTCAAACAGATATTGAGCCCCTTAACGCTCGCAGGGACAAGGCGGCTATCAAATTCTTTGAAAGAGCTTTAAGAACCAACGATAACTTCTGGAAGAAATACAGATGCGCAAGCCAAAGGCTTAAAACCCAAGTCACACCACTGGCAAAAGCCGCAGAAATAAGAAGAAGACATGGATTGGAAGAATCAGAGCGACAACCTTTCAAGAAAACAAAATATATAAAGGAAAGGACCGAAATACCATCGTGTACATCAATACCTGGTGTAAGCCTGAGAAAAGCCGACATCCAAATCTGCGAACTCAAAGTACTAGCAGAAGCTATGATCAACGAGAGGTATCCGGCCGACGAATGGCTGCGTGTGTACACAGATGGATCAGCAATGCATGACGCATGCGGAGCCCGATATTTCTCCTCAATTGGGCAAAAATCAATAGCAGTGGGGAAAGACGGAACCAACTTCAAAGGAAAAGTGACCACCATCGGCGAAGCGGCCAGAGAGATTCTTCTGTCGGCCAACACCAAGAAGGTAGTTTTCCTCTCGGACTCAACATTCGCGATTCAGGCGATCGCCTCCCCAAAGCCACAAGAAGGGAAGGAAATAAACAACTGCCAGAAAACACTCCGCATGTTGCAGAGAACAACACAGATCGCAATACAATGGGTGCCGGGGCACTGTGACATCAGAGGAAACGAAAAAGCAGATAGTTTGGCCAAGCATGGCTGCTCCATGGCGCAGCCGATCCTCCCCCTCTCATACCGCAGTGTCTGTCGGAATATAAACAGCACTATCAGCAACTCCGTGAAACGGGACAGGAAACAAGCTGCTACAGGAAAGCAATGGGAAAAGATCATCCAATCAAGCATACCACTGGATCTTCTGAGAGGCGTAGCCGTGGCTTTGTTTAGGATGACCACTGGACATGACTACCTACAGAGACACCTGCATCGCATGAAAGTGGTGGACACACCAATCTGTCCACTCTGCTCCGACAACGAAGGGACGGCAGAGCATCTTACCACTTGTGACGGCCTGAAAGATATCTTTCACGAGGAGTGAAGGGAAGGACTCGCTACATTGTACTGGGAGGCACGGCGTCGGATGGCTGAGAGGCCAAGGACGGGCGTTGGCTGAAGTAAGAAGTAAGTAAGATGCACTCTGGAATTAATTCTTTATGCATATATATAAATTGACAAAATAACATTAAAGCTGTACTTTAGACCATATTTTAAAACTTTACAAACACTGTTTTAAAATTCATTTTTTAAAGTTGCTTGATGTAATCATCTTGAACCCACTGATTAAACTATAATTAATTAATACATAACTAAGTGAATACTTGAGAACTTACTTGCTGACACATTTCAAAACAATTGTTTCTTTCACGAAACTAAGTCTCTACTGGCGGTGTAAAAAATTGTCGGCATAAGATTTATGGTGGGGGTTGGTTAAGTTGGTTGTTTACAATGTAAAGGAAAGTAGTGTTGGATTCAAAGTGTGTGTGCCCATTTAATATATTTTCTTTATCTGATGCATAATGTTTGTATGTTTCAAAAATTAAAAAAAATTAAATACAGTAGAACTTGGATAGTTTGAAACTGAAGGGACCAATGAAAACTTTCGTATTAACCAAAAATTCGAATTATGAAAGTTGGAGAATACGCATTCAGTCTATATATATATGAAGTTGATATATTACTATTGTAATAATACTTTTATCCACCACTAAATGCAATAATTTTACCTTGTTGTGATGAGGCACCTTTCGGTCACTTGACCATTAAAAGTATTTACAATAGTAATATATCAACTTCATAAAGTCAGTGCAACGGAAAAATAATGGACAACCTAAAATAACAAGATATATATATATATATTTTTCCAGGCGAAAAACCTATTTAGGTTATCATCGCCTAACTAAAGTTAAGTTTTTAAAATAAATATTACATAAAATTACTCAAAATAAAATAAATGTTTAAAACTAATTGTGATTATAATTATCTAAAATTAAAGAACCTAAAATTATAAAAAATTTAAATATTGTTAAATAGATTAAGGTGGCGTAAGAAAGCGAGGACACGGTCGATAGCCGTGACATCGTCTCTTAAAACCACCTTTAAACTACCTCGAAGATCGTAACGTATATACAAATTTGTCAACTCTTTACAATCAAGCAGGATATGCTTGATTGTAATATTATTTCTACAAAACGGACATAGTGGTGGATCCTCAAGTCGCATCAACCATCCATGCGTTAACAAAGAGTGGCCGATGCGAAGTCGAGTAACCACCACTTCCTCCCTACGATTCGAACGAACAGATGTCCTCCATGGTCGGACGGTATTTTTGATGTCCCTCAGCTTGTTTCTATTTACATTTTGCCATTCTTCGTTCCAAACAGAGAATAGTGTAGATTTAACTTTGCATACAAAATCTGATGCCATCACACTTTGTGTCGATGGCAACATACCTGTAGCTAATTTTGCACCTTCATCTGCTTTAGTGTTTCCGAATATTCCACAGTGACCAGGCAACCAGAGAAATGACACCTCGTAATTGGAGCCTGTGTATAGAGCACAAGATGTCTCCAACTAAAGGGTTCTTAGTGTACATTTCCTGAATAGCCTGGAGAGCACTTTTGGAATCACAACACACAAGATATTTAGATTTTGCAGACGGAATTGATGTTAAAGCTTGGAAAATTGCATAAAGTTCTGCAGTAAAAACGCTACAGGCTGAGGGCAATCCGTAAGTGAAAGTTTGTCCTTCCGTATAAAATGCACAACCTATCCCATTGTCCAGTTTTGAACCGTCTGTGAATATAGTCACAGTATGTTCGTGAGTTTGATGAATCTGCAAAAACTCCTGACGATAATTGTGTTTTAGGTACATGGACAATGAGAAGTCACATTTTGGATTTTGTATTGTCCATGGAGGGATGTAGCATGATGTTCGTTCGAATATAGGTGGATGTTCTAAATTTAGATTATTAAAAATGCGCAACGTTCTTATTCCGAAGGGAGCAGTTGAACGTTGACGCACATTGTAACGATCCTCGAGGTGGTTATCAAAAACTGCTTTGAATGCCGGATGTTTAGGTTTACTTCGAAGACCAGTGTAATAAGAAATTTGTAGCATTTAATGTCGCATAGAGAGAGATGGTTCTCCAGCTTCAACTAGAAGGCTGGAGATTGGGCTTGATCTAAAAGCACCAGTAGAAAGTCTAAGACCAGCGTGATGTATTGAATCCAGGAGTTTCAGAACCGTAGGTCGAGCAGATGAATAGGCTATACAGCCGTAATCTATGCGCGATCTTACAACGGCGCGATAGAAACGGAGCATACAGGTTCTGTCTGCTCCCCAATTTGTACCACTTAGAACTCTCAACATATCCAATATCTTGCTGCATCTCACCTTCAAATCACGAATATGTGGACTCCATGAAAGTCTTTTATCCAATAAAAGACCCAAAAATCTCACATTATCCGCGGTTTGAAGCCGTGTACCATCAAGATAAAGAATAGGTTCCTGGTGTTGCCTGCGACGACTAAATGCTATACACTGGGTCTTCGAAGCCGAAAACTTGAAGCCCGTAGATTTGGTCCATTCTTGCAATTTATTAATTACTAATTGTAAGGATCTTTCCGCTGTTGCCATACTTCTAGCAGCCATATATATACAAAAATCGTCTACAAACAGGGAACAGTGGACCGGTGACTGTACGTTTGAAGTGACGCTGTTAATGGCAACAGCAAACAGCGTCACACTCAAAACACCACCCTGTGGTACACCATTCTCTAGTTCACAACGATCAGAATATATGCCTCCTAGACGTACACGGAAAGTCCTGTTATTCAAATAATTTTGTATAAAAGCAAGAATGTTACCTTGTATACCCCATGATTTCAATACGTTCAAAATTTCTCTTCTCCATGCCATGTCATATGCCTTCTCTAGGTCAAAGAAAACAGCTACCAGTGTTTGTCGTAAGATGAAGGCATTCTGTATAGCTGACTCCAACAAAACCAATTGGTCAACTGATGAACGTCCTTGTCTGGAACCACACTGAACGTTAGAAAGAAGTTTGTTTGTTTCTAGATACCAGACAAGACGACGGTTGACCATCTTCTCCAGTAGTTTACATAGGCAGCTGGTAAGAGAGATGGGTCTGTAACTACTGGGGTTAGTTTTGACCTTTCCTTGTTTTAGAAGAGGAATTATTGTCGCTTCTAACCATGCATCGGGAAAACCGTGCTCCTCGAATATGCGGTTGTATATCCGAAGGAGAACTAGTTTTGCCGACGGTGGTAGATTTCTAATCATGGAGTATACAATATCATCTGGGCCTGGAGCTGAATCCTTCGTTGACGTGAGAGCTGACTCTAGTTCGTCGATAGAGAAATGGATATTTAAACAAGAATCTCCAGACAATCCAACGGTGAAAGGTAAGGCTTCCTGTTTATGTTTGAACACCTGGAAAACATCCTTGTATGCAGAAGATGAAGAATGTTTTGAGAACGATAACGCTAGCACATTGGCAATTTCCTCACAGTCTGTGGTCATAACTCCATCCGGATGCCTTAATGAAATTAATGGCATCGGAACGGAAATGCCACAGACTGATCGTAATTTCTTCCATACTGTGGATGGAGCTGTAGTTCTTGTAATTGTGCCAATGTAATGCGACCATGATTCTCGTTTACTTTGCCTAAATATTCTCCGTGCTTTCGCACGGAAGATTTTATATTTTTCCAGGTTTTCACTTGTTGGATGTCTCTTGAACTGGTTCAGAGCTTTTCTTCGTTGACGAAGGATCACTGTGCATTCATCATTCCACCACAGAACAGGTGGTTGTCGTGGTTTGGATGAGGTTTTCGGAATTGCCTTTCCGGCGGCATTCAAAACGGTTTTTGTAAATGAATTTACAATGTCATCGATGGGAGCCAAGTAATCCACATCCAGTGATTCTAGATCTTGGGAAAATTGTTCCCAGTTGGCTTTTTTCAGGATCCAACGGGGATATCGAACACAACAGGGTGAGGAGTCACACAAAGAGATCTCAATAGGAATGTGGTCGCTGCTGTAAAGATCAGGCAATGCTGACCATTTTAGCCGTGTAGCCAAGGCAGGACTGCATAATGACAAGTCTACAGCTGTCCATCCACCTGTTGACGCTGCTAAATGTGTCGGAGAACCGTCATTTAGCAGGTATAAATCCAGTTCCGATCTGATGCCTTCGATCAGATTACCTCGCGGGTTGCAATCTGGGGAACCCCATGAAACATGGTGGGCATTGAAATCGCCCACTAATAAAAACGGAGTCGGTAACTGATTTATAAGGTCTACAAGATCTCTCTGATGTAGGTTGTCACTTGGTGGGAGGTAAACACAACAGAGAGTGAGTTTGTATGGAACAGCTGTTTGAATTGCTACTGCTTGTAAGGGAGTTATTAAGTTCAGAGAAACGGCGTCGACACAGTCACGGGCTAGAATGGCTACGCCACCTCTAGCTCGATTTTCTGTAACGAAGTCCGATCTGTAAACTGAATACTCCCTCAGATGGAAATTGTGCGATTCATGGAGATGTGTCTCCTGAATACAAATGTACATAGGGGACACATCCCTTACAATTAATTTGAGATCCTCAATGTGACTTTTAACACCGTTAATGTTCCACTGAATCACGGATTTTTTTTGTGTGGACATCTTATTTTAGTGAAATGGATTCACCTGGCTCTCACTGCTGTCATTGCAAATTCGCTGGCCTGGAATGTTGGACGTTCCAGGCAGAGAGTCATCAGATTCCATCACCACTATTGTAGTGGTGGAATCTGAAGAGTTTTTTGACTCAGAAGAGGAGTTTGAATGGTCCTCTTTTGGGTCGCTTGTGATTTTGCACCTACTTTCACAGGTGCAGCTTTTTTATTATTTTTAATACTCGTATTGGTAGTTTTAACGTTTTTTGCACTTGTCTCTAATAGTGTCTTGCTTCTTCTAATTTTCGCAGAGGTAACTGGCAATGGCGATTTTTCCGCACATTCAACATTAGTGTTTGAGTTGGAAACCAAATTTTTAGTCACCAAAGCTAATAACTGGCTAACTTGTTCCGTGAGAACTTCAATTATCTTGTTTAGCTCAACGCAGTTGGAACACGACTTCTCAGGGGTGATAGCTGAGGCATAAGATTTCGTTTCAAGTCTAGGTTGAGTTGACTTGAACTTCTTTTTAGCTTCGTAGAATGATGTTTTGTCCTTTGCCATTATGCTGAGGATCGCTTTCTCCTCCTTGAACTTTGGGCAGTTAAAGGAGCGAGCAGGGTGATCACCAGCACAGTTTGGGCATTTCGGAGCACATGTGCAAACCTTATCAGTATGGCCTTCAGATGCACACTGTCCGCATACCTCTGGCTTGGAGCAAGAAGAACTTACGTGTCCAAAACGTTGGCATTTAAAGCACCGGCGTGGATTGGGAACGTAGGGCCTAACAGAAAGCCGTTGATAGCCAGCATATAAATATTCCGGGATAGATGGTTTCCCGAATGTCAGGATAATTGATGTTGTTGGAACTCTCTGACCATTTTCCATCCTCATTATTCGTACGACATCTGTTACACCTTCTGATACCAGTTCTGATTTGAGTTCGTCCTCACGGACATACAACAGATCCCTGCATGATATTACTCCCTTTGATGAGTTCAAGGTTTTGTGGGGAGCCACCGAAACCTTGACCTGATCAAAGAATGAGGTCATTTTTAATAATAACTGTGACTGCTTCGCATTGCTTGTTTCTATCAGCAGTGTTCCGTTCCTTAACTTCCTTATGGAAGAGACAGGTCCTGCTGCGCATCCAGTTATAGCCTTTTGGATTACAAAGGGCGATACCTTTGAAAGATCTTTGCCAGCTTCTGCGCAAGACACAATTAAAAACTTTGGTGATTCTAAAATCATTTCTTTCCTCGTATTTACTTCTAGGAATGCCTAGGCATTTTCGGAGAAACCTCACGACGCCTCTTTACATTCAACTGGTTGGACATTTGTTGGTTTTCCAACAAATATATATATATATATATATATATATATTTGTCTTCACCGACCGTTCCACTGGTTTTCAGGTACGTGTCACTGATCTAAGTTGAAAACTATAATCTGAATAAGCAATAAACATAGCCATAGTGGATTTATAAAACTAATAATCAACAGTTAAGCCATTGAGAGTCTAATTATACTCCGCACCACGGACACTAGCGGGTAAGAAATTAATTTCTTGTGTCAATTTAGTTGTATTTACCTACAAAAATATTCTTACTCATAAAGCACTAAGTATTATATTTTTTATACAGATGCAATTTTTATTACAGGTGTTCAATTATTATGGTTCATTTTGTATTCAAACAAGAATACACTAATTATAAAAATATTCACTCTACTGACCCACACGGAGTAAAATCTATACTGAGCTTCTCCCTCCAGTTGACAAAAAAACTGCTGAAGCGATCTATTATGTTTAGACCTCAGACAGAAGGTCAATAGGCCATAAATATGTGACTTTATTTATGCTGTAAGTATCGAGAGTTTGAAAATACCTCTTATAAAGCACAGACGTCTAGTCTTATGCATAGCATATAAGAAAATACTCTGTTGAATCAAACAAATTAATAAAACAATGACAACATTCATGACTAGCTAGGCTAGTCTTCATAGTCGCTACTAATAAATTGTCATGACTAACTGACCTAGTCCTACAAATTTCTTGGAGCTTATGTCAAAGAATTCTCACTGAAGAACACAAATGCATCAGGTAGTGGCAAAGTTCGTTTCTTGCGCCCTCACTGACAAAAAAAAAAAAAAAAAAAACAAAATCAATAAGAAAAGTGCAGGAAGTTAAAAAATGATGCAAATTTTTTCTTTACAATAATAACTTGTGATGAGAGTTTGTCTTAAAGGTACGACCAAGAAACTAAACTGCAGTCAAGATAACAAAAGTTGTCATCATCTCTAGGACCCAAAAATGTAAGGCAAGTGAGTTCAAATGTGAAAACATTGCTGATTTGTTTCTTTGAGGTTAATGGGATCGTTTATTCCGAGTTTGTATACTTAAACGCCACTGCCATCATAATAAAACAGGGAATCATCGATATTAACTCTAAAATAGCGTTGAGTACAATTAACGGACATTAAATCCTTAACGGGCTGTGGACAGTACGTTAGAATAAATATATGAATTATTAACAAATATAAAAAGGAACATTAAATAAATCATTTACCTGTTGTGAGTCGTTACTAGAGCTCAAGTGTTACCTCTTACTGGTTCCCTCGGGAAGCTAGCATTCGGTCGAATGCAGCCCGTTGGTTGCCAGGAAAACGTCTTCTCTCTTGACTCGTTAGCCTGGCTCTCTCTTAACGACTGCTCTTATTTCATTCTCAAAACTATAACGGAAATATTAAATTTTGCCCGAACAGCTGTTTTACTATCGGTCAACAGTCGGTCTCTTGCAGCGACAACTAGAACAGTTTGCTCTCAGAACTATTTGGTGGTAATATATAAAAAAACGTTACAGCACTCCCCCATGAAACGGAAACCAGGAGTGGGTGAAATGTGAAACCCCCTGTGTGTATCTAGAGTATTGTATGTACAAATTTTGAGACTCTCAAGGCGCAGCAGCGGCCCCGCCCTTAAGAGGCGAACGATGCTGGAGCTTAACCCCGAGAGTAACTACCGAATAACCCGTCTATTGCATCCTAAATATTAACAAATATTTAACCACATAAATAAATATATATCTTTTCCCAAACTAACATATAAATATAACGACAAACAATATACAAAACAAATAAATATTAATATAGTCCATTGGTATATACCTATATATAATAATTATTAAGGGAGTTACGCATCACGTCAGGTATGGCTCACTATGCCTTCGACCCCCATGGAGTGAGAGTTTCCTAGCTCCTTTTTTAAACAATACCTTACTATTTATGACATATAATAATTAGGATGACAATCGACACAAACAAATAACAGTATATATATTTATTAATGCACATACAATATAGAATACACGAAATAATAATAGGGTAGGCTTATCTAATAGCTCTGATCCACCAAATGTTTGGGAGTCATATACTTTTCTGCCTATAAATCATTATTTCTTTACCGCTTGGGTCCTGGCCTGGCTCTATAGTCCCTAGCGCTATGCCTGACACGCCCACAGGCATAGCACGTCCAGCGTGTAGGCCGAGGATCCGCATAATAACTTGTTGGGGTTTTCGATATGACAGGGTTTTGATTTAGGCAGATATGATCATTGTATTCGATGTTGCTCACTAGCGTACACATTTTGACTAAATCTGAGAAATTAGTGGGGCGTATGGCAAAATTCAAACAATTCCTCACTGCTGGTGACAGACCTTCTATAATTACCTCTCTGATCTCCCTCTCGGTTAGATTTACCAGTAATAACTCAGCAGTTTCCTTTATGTCCGCAATGTATTTGCAGGCTCTTCGGGACTGCTCCTTCTTTACTAGACCCAGCTACTACTGATTCTGGGGTTTGGGTGGTTTGGTTGGTATATTTCGACGAGACTCAATATTGTTCCTTAATTTATATATTTTGCTCTTTAACTACACTTGACAGTAAAGGATATTTTTTTTATAACACAGATATACGCGATAAAGTCGCAAGGATGCAATAGGCGGAAAAAAAATTAAATGAATAAAAATTATAATAGTCTTTTAAATATTATATGGGTAATAAATTGAAATAACTACTGCGTTCGAATAATCAAAAGATTTTAAATCTCTATTTCTAAAGTTAACTCTAGTTGAATAGAAGCGGAACAGAACTGTTTACTTAGGATAAGATAGGAGTAACTCGTAACGACGTAATTGCTTTGCAACTCGCCCTTGCGCGTTTGAACAAAACTAACCTACATGATTCTTTCTGCGAAAGACTTTACAGATTTTCACAAACCGTTTGTACATTTAATACACATATTTTATTTAAACAAAATAAAACTATGAATTCAATTATCGTTACAGTTAACACAATATGTCCCGGAATTATAATTATAAAATATAGCTACAAAAAATATGCGTCTTTCTTTATTCGTCAATTAAATCAGAAATTTTTTTTTTTTTATGAAACAAATTTGTAAATTATTTTACAAACCATGCTCTGCTACCATCTCAAACGCCACTGCCGTCGGAGGATTTAATAAAACGGGAAATCATCAATATTAACTCTAAAATAGCGTTAAGTATGAATGGACATTAAATTCTTCACGGGTTGTCTTCACAGGGCTTAAGTGTTACCTCTTACTGATTCCCTCGGGAAGCTAGCATTCGGCCGGATGCAGTCCGTTGGTTGCCAGGAAGACGTCTTCTTTCTAGACTCGCTAGTCTGGGTCTCTCTCAATGACTGCTCTTATTTCATTCTTAAAACTTTACCAGAAATATTAAACTTTGCCTGGACAGCTGTTCTACTGTCAGTCTCTTGCGCTGACAACTAGAACTGTTTGCTCTCAGAACTATTTGGCGGTAAAATACTAGTTTGGCAGTAATATATAAAAAAAAGTGTTATAGTACTTTAAGGTCAAACCGTAAATCAAGAATTATATTTGTGTATTCTGAGACGCTTGCATGATGTAGTGCAACACAACCGCCCTGATTTGTGAAGGAGTAGGGAGTGGACACTCACCATGACAACCTGTGTGTCCACAAAAATATGACCACTAACCCTTAACCATAACCTTAAACCATTAACAAAGTTCAAAGTTCCAATAAGAACAAGAAAGTATGATTTCTTTTAAGAAATTCAAATTAAAGAAACAGTTACATACCTGAAACTGTAACCCATACTGATATCGTAGAAGGAACATTCACTCCTGGATTATCAAAATAAGTAAGGCTGAATTCAATCCCTGGCTGAAAATAAATAAATACAAAATGGTATTAATAAGATACACAAGGAAAAATATTTTCACCACAACTTTTAATGATGTGTTTTTTTTATATAGAGAGTGACTACTCTATAAACTAGAGTGATCACTCTAGTTTGTAACTTCTTGTTTGCTAGATTGTAATTTTGTAATAAGACATTCTGATGATGATGACATGGTTACATAAGGGTTATTTTTGATTATTTTTGTGGTATTGGGGTTCTTTCCAATATTTTCATTGTAAAACCATAGATGTGTATAAATATTCAAATGTCACAGATATATAGTTTATGATATAGTACTATACGTTATTTATATAATTATTGATATTGATTAATTGAAACCAGATATTAATATTGATTTAAGGTTAAGAGGTTCTCCAGATTTGGTGTATCACAGGTATGACAACTTCCATGTTCTCAATTCAATCAATCAGTGGGGAGGGCCTTAATTATTTTGGCGGTATAATAATCATTGAAAGATATGATGTTGAGACTAGCAGTGTGTTGAGCAGTTGGCCTCTTTATGTTCATGGTTCCAACGTCATGTCTGTGGCCATTCATTCTGATGCTTAAACAATCTGTGGTAAGGCCTATGTACTGTGCCGGGCAAAGTTTACATTGCAACTGGTATATTACATTTTTGGATGTACAAGTATGATGATCCTGAATCTTGAAGTCCACATTGGTTGCTAGGCTAAACTATTTGTTGGGATATGTATTGGGCAAGTCTTGCATCTAGATCTATTGCACGGAAAGGAGTCATGAGGAAGTTTAGGCGGTTTTTCAGTACTTGGATCTGGTAGTTTCGGATGCACTAAAATGTTTTTCAAATTAAAAAGTTGTCTGAACCATATATGAGGTAGTTTTGAGAAAAGATCTTTGGTTTGGGTACAAGCTTGAAGAATCTTTAAGCCATCCTTTAGTCTGTAATCTGTAACTAAAGACAGTTTGTTGTCTTTCATAGGTGGTCTGAGTTCATTAGATGATTGAGCTAAGCGGATTTGATCTTCAACAAGTTAATATACAACTCTGGCCAAACAATCAATGACAAGCATTCCACTATACTAAGTGCTCAAATGTTCTTTCAAGTTTATATTTATAAAGGATTTATAATAAAGTAAATGTTGTTACATAAACTCTTTGTTTTTGCAGTTTCTTCTTCAATGTATCAGTTGTAATGGTAATGCATTTGTTTGGAATGATTCCCTCTTTTAGCAGTCACCGTAGCACTGCCAATTTTTTATTTATGAAAGAGCAACATATTAATATTTCACTCTCAACATGTTGAAAATGCACAACTATACACACAGTGTAAAACAAATACACTGTGATATAGGTAGATTGTGTAATTCAATGTACCATAATGAACACAGAACAGTTATAAAAATCAATGAATGTTTATACTAAAAAATGCACACTGACAGGAATAATACGAAAGATGACATCAGTAAAACTAACAAGTGATAATAGTAAGTGCAGTAAACCATAGCGATAGCACAAACAGTGAATCCCTGAAGTCAGGGCAATAGCAAAGTGATGGACCGACGATGGCAGGTGAGAAGGGTCTTACTGTATTTAGTAATATAGTTATAGACAAACACACAGCAGTTTTCCAAAGGCTGTTTTATAATGCTACTACATTATAGTAGTGAATCAAATGCATTACTTAAAGTCATATGATAAATTTTACACTATTTTTTAAAGAATAAATAGCATTCTCAAACCCCATAATTTCTTTTCCTCAAAGTCAGATATCCAATTAAAATATAACTAAAAACTTTAATGGAATATCAATGTTTTAAAATTGTTTAGAACTTACCTTGTTGAGTTCTGTAATAGGCTTAATGACCATGTACGACCAGTATTCGTTCACACGAAGTTTAGAAGAACGTAAAGGACAGTCTGGATGTTCTGTACTACGGTTAACTATTGTAATAAGCTTCTGTTTATTGTCGATCAAATATCGACGTTTGAAGACATAATCACGATTAGTAAACATTTTCTGAAAACAAAATGTAACAAGTGTTATTACATTTTAAGAATATTCAATTGTCATTCAGAATTATAACTGGACTATAAACTTATTAAATATTAATTGAAAATTTAAAAAATAATAAATATTTGTGTCGAAATTATGCAACAATCTGTAAATGCGTAAAACAAACCACAGACTTTCCACACAAATGGTTGGTGAGTATGCACTCTATGTAGCATTTATTGTCCAGATAATATTAAATATTGAACTTAGAGTGCAGTTCCATACACAGAAAAACAAACCGTAAACGTACGGCAATGGTAATGTGAGAGAAATAATAGAACATTCACATTCGGGAATGCTCCTGATACCCACAGTGTGATCTCGCATACTGGTACATGAATGCTAATCTAAGGGTATTTAAAAGTATGTTCCTTTATCCAATTTGACGCTAAAAGCCTTCTAGGGTAACTCAATTACAAAATGCCAATAAGAAAGTAATAATTTTTCTTAAATATATTTTTGGTATACAATTAATTAATATAATTCACAATAACTCCAATACATTATTTAGGAGGTAAGTGACAATTTTTCTTTCAGGTGAGTCTGTAAAAGGTTGCTTTATAATCCCCATTGGACTTTATTTGTAAATGTTACAGATGAAAGTAATCTATCCTACACTTTTTATTTCTTCTCGTATACGTAATAGTTCATGATCTAAAGGGGGTTGAGCATTTACTGAAAGCCTAATGCAATTTCATTTCAGATTATTGTTCCGAGTAATTGATTGATTATAAAAACGTATGTCGTCCGCCCCCACATGTGGTTGACAATGAACATCACGGGGAACATGCTGTACTGTTATTGTTGAAGTACAGTGAGATGCCTTTAGCCAAGTTAACCATTCCAGGGTAGAATATTTTTCAACGACTTTGTAGCCTTAACCATGTATGGAGCAACATCAGTTCTAAATAAAAATACCTTTTTGTGTAAAGATCCATTTGGCCAGAGAAAAATCATGGAGTCATTAAAAAATTAATATATTACAAAAGCATGATTCAAATCAGAAGAGAAAATTTCAGAGTTACTGGAAGTTAAAGTTGATTTATAAACAAATGTCTGGATGATTTTTTTTCTTTATAGGATTTTGTTATGTTTTATTGTTATGATGTGCTAGATTAATAACGATCTTTGGGATGTCCAAACTAACCTTTCACAACTGTTACTAAATAAAAGGACCAAATAACTGAGAAATTTCATCAAGGAATTTTTGTAAATATTTGGTTGCAAGTTTTATTGTTAAAGACTTTAATTATTATTTATTTATTTTTTTTTGTACAACAATCAATAAGTTTATCATCACCGATACGAATCCTTATACCTAAATATTATTAAGGTTACTTGTGCATGCTATTAATCAAATTACTAGATCTACTGTTTTATTAGATATATTTTAGAGATCATCAAATGACTAGAAACCAATCAGGTTCTGGAATGTTGTTAGTGTTGCATGTCACAATTTCATTATTTATTTAAAAATGCTGCATTACTATATTTTGATTTATGAGATTTTTACAAGAAACTGACATTATGTTTTATGTAGTTCAAGTAATTAATCATAAGTAATTATTTGAGTAACTAAGTAAAAACTATTAACTTACTTGCACACTCATTTCGAAACAGTCGTTTCATTTACGATGCTAACCGGAAGAGTAGCGGATTAGCTTCGTAAATGTAACAACTGTTTTGAAACGTGTCTGAAAGTAAGGCATTACTTATGATTTATTCAAGATGATTATGACAAACCACTTGACTTAATTAATGTTACCCTACAACTAATATATAAAATTCAATTAATGGTTCTTAAAGATAATTATCTTTGAAAAGTATTTATAGTAACTATATTAATATATAAACACACACCGGCCATTTGGACTCCCAATAAATAACATCACTATGAGTTTGAGGCTCTGAGTCTACGAGGAATAAAGTAACTGCTGTTGTATCCCATGTTCTTCGATAATCTAAATCTATCTGAGCTTCCAAAAAATCTAAAGCTGTGACATCATCATATTTTCCATACACTAGAAAACAATCAATTTCATAAAATGTTTAAAGATTTATATTTATCTGATTATGTAGGTAATTTATCTGTTAAAAACTTTTGTAGGAATAATAAATCTGGAATTCATAACAAAATTTAATGATTAAGTACAAACTATCAAGGAAATAGTTTGGGAAAAAACTATACATTGAAACTATAAATACTAAGAAAAGAATAATAGCAAGCATTTAAATAATAATATGCATGATTCCAAAATTACAAGTTTTTGATTAATCAGAAATCTGATAATTTATCCACAAGTGGGTGACATATTATTATTTTGAAAATTTGTCTTGATTAAGAATATTGCAGACTAGAGACAGTTGTATTTTACATTTTTATCAAAAAAAAAAAAAAAAAAAAAAAAAAAAAAAATACATAGTAATTAAAACCACAAAACCTACTTGGTTTTTGAAAGCTGATAAAATCAATTAACCTAGTTTATTGCAAGAAAAATCATTTTAAGAAATATGGGATATTAAATAATGTGGATATAATCTTTGAGCATTAATATAGAAACATATCGGTAGTGTTTTTTTATTCCTTTATAATAACTAACCCTTTGATTAGCAACATATTTTTGAAAGATTATTACACTTTTCTTTTTTCTAATTTTTTTTTTGTTTTGTCTCTAATTTTTCAATTTGTTGTATTTAATTTTATTTACTTTTATCTAATTTATGAATTTTGTAGTCCATTACGTTCGGTGAATCTTATTAATCACTTAAACAATAGTTTATGACTATCCAAACTTTAAATTTAGTAAATTTGTTAAAACTTACTGAGACAGAACGTTTTCGATAGTTTTTTATCTAATTTAATTTATCATAATATTTGTATTATTTGTAAATATTTTTTTGTATTGACTTACTTTCTCATATTAACTAAACTTTACCTTACATTTACTGACATAATTTCTTTGCTAAAAATAATCTTTTAATCTTTTTTTTTTTTTTTTTGTAAAACACCTATTCATTGCGAAATACCACCCAAACTTCGAAACATGTTCTGAAAACCATATACTTTGGATAAAAAAGAACTTCATTATTCAATTACCTATTCATTGTAAAACACTGCACAAAATTTGAAACGATCTGTAAATACGTGGGAAAACCCCTAGAATTTGGAAACAAAAGAATGGTGACTATGTACTCTGTGTGGTATTTATTGTCTAGATAGTTGCAAATATTAACCCTATTATGCAACACAATACACAGGAAAACAAATCGTAAATGTTCGGCAATGCTAATCTGAGAAAAATGGAAGTTTTGGCGAAACTATATTTGTTTAACAGGATTTTCTCTAATTCCTTTTTTTTGTTATTATAGATAATAAAACTGTTTACTACAGCTACAACTAACAGAGAGAAAAACATTTTCCCACACCATTTATTTGTTCGTCTCGTAAAACTGCACGGTTCATTATATTGAACAGCTAAATCTAAACCACCCATAAACTGGTTATATTTACAAATACCTGTTGGTTTAATTATTTTGTTTATGAAACTGAACTACATTCTAATAAATCAGGATCAAGTAAAAGATCAGGAATTTCAGAATCACTAATTGCACGTGAATCCACGGCAAACTACGAGTAAACAAATAACCGGCAAAACTGTTACCTACTTGCAACTTACAACGTAGCGGCAAACTAGATTTTGTGATGACTCACATATTCCTAGGCATTTTCAACTTTGTTCACATTATTGTCAATAGAGTGTAGCACCAAATGGTAAAAGATTGAATGTCGTTGGCTTCGCCGCAGACGAGTTATAGGCATTTGAAAACCGTGTCGGGTGACCCCCGACATACGAGTAAACTGCAATATACGCTTGGCGGGGCTGCCCCAACAGTCGAGTGCTAAGGGTTAAAAGGCAGTGTTATTATGTATTGGAAATTAGTCATAATGTGTTACTAATTATTCGTAACACAATCAACTGTGTCGACACAATTTCATAAAATTGAATTAACTTTGAATTGAGAATAGAAAAAATAATTAATCCATTTCAGCCCAACTTATTATTTTTTTTTGGGGATTTTTTTATACCCATTTAAGATATGGCCTCTTACTATCCGAGTAAATACTAAGTAATGTTTATCACACGTTTCAAGTATTTATAATCGTAATTATGACGTGTCGTCATTTGTCAACAGTGAGCGTGAAAGGGACAGGCCTAGTAAATCAGAAGTGAGTCGACATATGTTGACAGTGATCACGGTTGAGGTGGACTATTATATTACACTAAAAAAATAATCTAAAGAGGGTAATAACAAATAACAACAAAAACCATTTCAATATACTATATTTAATCGTAAAAAGATATATTATAGCTAATGGAGCACTGTTTGTAAGGTCTATTTAGCGAGAATGAAATTTTTCGTTCCAATTAGTGTGAATCCCGACCTGACATACTTTACATTTCTTCCTTGTAGCTTTTCCGCATTGTGCACAGCGCACCT
Organism: Prosapia bicincta; assembly: GCA_036971475.1. Classification (NCBI taxonomy): domain Eukaryota; kingdom Metazoa; phylum Arthropoda; class Insecta; order Hemiptera; family Cercopidae; genus Prosapia; species Prosapia bicincta. The sequence continues at coordinate 224,422,308 of JBAIZL010000002.1, forward strand.
GTTTTTCCACTGTTTGCAAGAAGTGTCCTGTTCCACTGTAGCGGACTTCTGGCAGTACCCTGCTTGATACTTTCCTACTGGGTCTACTTGCAGAAGGACGGGAAACTCTATATGTTGCTAAATAGGCATTTACAACATACCTAATGAAACCAAGAAAGTCCAGATTTTATGCAAGACCTTTTGGATTCAAGCGTAAGACCAACCACGCATTGTTCATTGAAACATCTAACAAATAGGACACCATGGGCCAATACCACTTCTTGTTTCGTATGTTTATTGTGTACGATGCTATGTTTTCGTCCATACGGTCGACTCCTCCCATGTATGTATTATACGAAACTACACATGCAGGTTGGTCTAGAGTAATGTGCTTTTTCTGAGCTTTTGACCAACGTTTAGCTTTTTCTGTGGGAGCTATGCCAGCTGATGTTGAAGCCATCGTAAATACGTTATTGTGATATCGAACACATGTAATCCCGGTGTTTACATCTGTCACTTGATGGTATGTACCTCTAGCTTCTTTATTCATAATCTTAGAATTAGGTAAGGGGGCATCTTCTACTCGGTCACCTCGAACAGAACTAGTTCCGTCATAGCTGTGTTTCTTCAATGTCTCAAGAAGACAAAAAGACGTAAAGAGGTTGACATAATACAAGCTGTAACGCCTGTCTTGAGGAAGCTTAGATAATAAATCAATTACAACAGAGCCTCCCAGCCCAAGCTCAGGGATCATTGTTGTACTGCCCTTTCTTTGGTATGTAGCCCTGAACAATGTATTCAAGTCTTGTGGCAAGAATCCAAATCTTATATCCAAAGCAAATGGGTTTTCCGTGGATATATTGTTTTGCCCTATGCCTGCCAAAATACGGCGCCATGGATTCATCAATTGACAGATATGAATCACCTGGAAAATGGTGTAACCATGTTTCACTCACTTACAAAAGTGTAAGTATCATTATACCTTGAAATCGATTTCTGAACATTACATTTGACATTGCGGTATTGTGAACATCCTCGGACAGTTCATTCTAGTTCTGAACATCACATTATAACCAGATAAAAATAAAATACCAAAGAAAATACGCAGTTCACCTTTTGTTATAGTGAATGACCTTTTTCAACCGCGAATTTATTTGTACTTGTAACTATAGAGTCACAAACTTCATCGTCAAAAAAATATTCAAAGGCTTCAGCTGGAGAAAAGAAATTTTCTAAAAATGTTGGGCGAGTAAATTCAATGGAAGAGTTGTCAAGTATATCTTCTTTCTTCCAATTTCTAAGCTTCTTAATTTTCTTTGCTTTGGCCAATTTTTTTTTTCTCTACATTTTCCACATGTGTAATTTTCTTGCTAGGGTTTTGTTTTTTTTTTTTTTTTATTTGTTACGAGTTTAGTTGTACTAGAAAAATCAGTGGAGACATCAGGGGCATCTTCAATTTCAAGTACTTGGTCTAAAATGTGAAATTGCTTTAGATGTACTTGGAGTTGGTGACGGAGGTATAAAACCTTCACTATTTTCCTCATTACGTACAATATAGTCTTCTCCATCTGTTCGGAATCTCTCGATAGTTTTTTGTTTTTTCCCCTCACTGAACATACCGCTCTACCAAGTAGCTGGTTTCCAGAAAGTTTGTTTATATCACCTGAGGCATCTTCGTCATCGCTGTCTCAGTCGCTCAATATTGGATTTTCTGGAGGCTCAAGGTATATGTTCCCATCAAGAATATCATCATCTTCCTCAATGAGTGTTGCGATCTGCTCAACTGTCAATCTATAAAAAAATCCCAAATAGGTTTCTTTTCCTCACCCCCACTCATCCGTGCTCACTTTCGACAAATGTCGACATCATAATTGAAGTCGTCACATGATTATTATGGAACTTACTGAAGTGTAATTAGAAGATTATTTAAATAGTTTTTCTTAAAATTACTGCATTTATAATAAGAAAATGAGGTTAAACTACATCATAAAAGAATAAAACACTTACGATTTGAAGTAATCCATCACACTTAGAACCGCTCTACCTAACCTCAAACACTAGACACGTCTTTACTTCCGCCAATGAAGGTCAAAACTGCAGGCTTTTATAGTTTGTTCCAAAGAAACAGAAAAAAACATCCCTCGTCTAAAACGTGCATTCTGTTTTGATAGAAAAAAATTTATATTTGACGTAGACATTTGTCGAAAATGGGTTAATCTTATAAAAAATGGGTTTTGTAGACCTAAAAAACAAGTTTTGTTATACCTTTAGTTATTATTGTTCACACCCCCTATGGCAGTTCATATGTAATCTTCATGCAGAATTAATATAAAGTACAAATTATGTTTTCTAAATAAGAACTAATTTCTTTAAAAAGGAATTATCAAAGATATGTGGCATGGATTATCACCTTCTGCCTGAAATCACACAAATTTCAATGTTTTTTACTCTCTTTAAGAAGAGAACCCACAATGGAAAAGTCATTTGATTCTTGAATGTTATTAGCCAATATGAATATTTGAAAATCAGTATCAGCTCAGTCACTAAAATGCTTTAAACCTTTTATTTTCCATATACTGCATCCTGAATGAGGTCTAGGAAGTTATCTGTTGTTAAAGCAATGGTAACAAGAATGTATATTAAGTGAAGTATTACCTTTATAACAATACATTCCTTGGCCTTTATATGACTCAATTTCTCTTTTCCAAACTACAAGATCATCCTTATCAACAAAGGCTTCCCACTCTGAAATAAAAATTTAACTATAAATAAAATTAATATGAATAATTTATTACTTAAAATATAACACTGGCTCATTCAGTTTAGTTTAAACTAAGCAATTTATCTTTGTATTTATATAATACAACTATCTACACTTTATCCTGGGACTAACAATGATCTGTCATTAACACATGAATAAATTGATATGTACATGAGAAAAAATAATATAAAAGATTTTAAATAGTCTCACTAGACTTGCCCAACTTGGTGCCACAGCACCTGCCATGTACTTCATGGATCCTTGCAGCAGTATGTTTCTTTAATTGTGGGGATGGTGAATTTATACATTTAGTAAACATTTTAAATTAAAATTTTTAACAAAAAACATTAAATTTTAGTTCAGTTCCTTGAAGGAAATCCTGATGGGTTGTTTAATAAACAACTGTCCTTTCTGGCTTCTATTGTCTATCACTTTCTACAAAGCAGATGTAATAACTTCAGACAGAACAGTAGTTTTAATCTCATCAAACAGTACCACTTCCTTTGTCTTTGTGTTGCAGCCTTCCTTTATAAAGAACCAGGAGTGTTATAAAACATTGTTTTTGTCAATCTAACAAAATATGTTTTACTTCCAAGAAACAGATATTTCAGCTGTCTCAGGTGACAGGTTAAGTCTCTGTTGAATGACGTAGGACAGTAAGCAGTATTATTGTGATTAACAAATGGCTAAATGACAATAAACCTAGTTTTAATAGTAAGAGGGATATCAGTACTGTGTTGTGGAACACAAGAAGAAAGTTTGTTGCATAAATGCTATCACTCTGTGCCTAAAAAACCAATGTAAAATTATATTTTTCCAGAATTTTACAGCAAAAGTTTTATGAAATCTGAACTAAGGATAGATGCAATAAGTGATCTTAAAAATTAATTAACAGGTCAGCAATATGTAATTTACCTTCAAAGGGGGCCATAGAGTTTCAAACGGGACTGGGCGCGGAGATTTATTCCACACAATAACCATTTAAAATTTCAAAGGTTTTAGTTTTTTTATTTGGGTGATTTCAAAATTAAATACTATATAAATACACTCTAAACAATTTCAGAATCATTATTGTACAATTTTGAATTTCTAAATGTCAAATTTCTAAAAATATTTTGAATTGCTAAAACATGTAAGCTATCTATACTAGACCACTGTTTTCATTACAGTAAAGGTGTTTGCGGGTTATTTTTCTCTAATAAAGTAATACAACGTCTAAACGTAAAAAATATTGTATCGTGGTAGTACATATATTAAAAGTATAAAATTAATTATTTAGTGGAAAATAAGAGAAAACTTTTAGTAAAAATTTAGTAAAAATAAGGAATGTTTTAATTCAAATATATAACCCTAAAAATTAGTGGATAGAAAAAATACTGACTTTATAACAACAGGTTCTAGTGTAAAATAAAACTACCAGAATCTTACAGTCTTTGTTGAAAAAACAATTCATAATTGTTCATTTATAAGACCATTAGTCTCCGCTAGTGTAGTATGATCATGACCCACTCTCATGAGAATTATGTTTCTTCTTGCTGTCTTCCCTTGCCTTAATGGTTTAGTATACCACAGCTTTTTTCGGTTTTTACTAAAAAAATTGCTCTTTCCCATTGTCAATCTGCATTACAACATCAAAATCTGACAACATTTCAAGAAATTGGTATTTTTTGTAATTTTCAGATGGTTTGTCTTCATTTGTATCATTTTCAATTTCATTGGGTTCTTCGTCATGTTTATCACCTTGCACAGTGACTCGTTTCTTTCAGAATCATCAAAAAGCTGTCTAACTAAATTTCCGGTAGGCTGTATTTCTAGTGTTTTCTCTTTTTCACACTACTACAAATTCTCTCCTCTTCAAATGGAACAACAGCAAAATGTGGAATTTAGATACTAAAACACCATACAACACTAAAATAATAACAACAAAAACAGTCATAATTTAACTTCACAAAATCTTTTGTAATGTAAACAGCCACGCACAAGGAACTCCACACAAATAACTTACATGAAAGGGTGCTTACGGACGAACCTCTACAATCTGACTGCATGTGACAAAGATTAAATTCGCACTAACACTATGAGGGAAAATCAACAATAGGTTGGGCCGTTTCCAAGAATGGAGGTTGTGGAGTAACGAGCTGGAAATAAACTTCTGACAACTGGAAAGACGTTTTCTTAACAAATAATAATATGTGCCAAAAAACGCCGGATGTAACCCCTCGAAACTTAACAAATTATTGGAGTAGTGAATTAATGTAACAATTGCTTCTTACAAACTCTGTAATGTGTTAGCCTACAGAAAAATCCTGTCACTTATGGGAATATTTAAAGAAGTGGTGGTTAGTGCTATCAAATCTCTGTTCCAAAACTGTGTAATGTGTTAGCTAACAGACAAATCCTGTCACTTATGGGTATATTTAAAGAAGTGATGGTTAGTGATTCCAAATCTCTGTTCCAAAACTGTGTAATGTGTTAGCTAACAGAAAAATCCTGTTACTTATGGGAATATTTTAAGAAGTGATGGTTAATGCTAAAGAAGTGATGGTTAGGGCTAAAGAAGTGATGGTTAGTGCTGCCAAATCTCTGTTCGATGATCATAAAAATAAATCTAAAATTAGTTTTCTATAAAAACTATAATTGCGTCACCAAACGGTTGTTAGATGGTTTGAACAGATATTTGTTATAAAATTACAGGTAAGGGTACAACAGACAAATATTTTTTCCTGCATTTTGGTGAAAGCACGGAATTATTAGAATAATTTTCTGCAAAGGATCTTTTTATACTGTTTCCTCTTCTTCAACATACAAGGGGAGAAGACACTTTTAAATTTTTCATGAAATTAATGAATAATAGCAATTTACCAATTTCGAGAGATGTTGCTAAAACAACTGATCACTTTCTTGCTCTTTTTTTCTTACCATTGTGTTGTCTATCATGAAGCTTTATCTGCTTCATAAGTAAATTCAATCACGTTCTGAAGTTGTGATGCACATTTTAAACTTTATCAAACCATCTTTTACTACCCATTGCTGGTTTATAACACTTTTAAACTCCTCGGATGGCAAACATGGTAATATTCCTCTTCATGAAGAAGCAAGAAGGATGAGTAGGATCGTTGGAACGATTTTTGTAGTCTTCTGGTGTCTTCATGAAGAAGCAAGATCGATGAGTAGGATCGTTGGAACGATTCTGTAGTCTTTTGGCGTCTTCATGAAGAAGCAAGATCGATGAGTAGGATCGTTGGAACGATTCTGTAGTCTTCTGGCGTCTTCACGAAGAAGCAAGATGGATGAGTAGGATTGTTGTAGTCTTCTGGATAAGATCAGGGAATTTCTGAAATCTTCTCTCGGGTAATGTAATGAAGAATTTGATGGTTGTTAAATTTAGCTTTCTTGATAGATATTGCCTCCAAATTAAACGAGTTAAATAATGAAAGATAGTGGCATATCAATCATGATAAGTTTAGGTTATGCTAACAAAAATGAACTAGAATTTGTTCTTCGTTGACATGTTTTGGAATGACTCCATTTGTTAATTTTAACTTCACTCTTACATTATCGATACATTGTCTTACACTATAGATTTTTGATAGTATACTAGTGCAGTTACGTTTTGAAAATAGAGACATTCCGAAGTACCTCAATAAAGAACAATATTTTAATTACTACTTTTGGTATCACTTGGCAAAAAAACCCACTACTTACTGATATTTTTCAGCAGATACGTTTTGCATTATGTCAGTGCATTGTTCAATATGTTAGTCACGGACAAGACTGATGCTCAGGTGTGTTGTATTGGTGTGAGTTTGTGTATTGGTGTTCTGTGGTGTATTATTTTTCATAGAGTAGTTGTTAATTAGTAGTTGTTCAAATAAAGTATTTAATTGTGAGTGTGATTTGTCGTTTAAAATGTGTTGTAAATGGTTTTTGTGGTGTTTGTACATCTCGTAGTTTTATGTTGTTTGGTTTGTTGCTTTTTTTGAAAGACTTTTAGATTAGTGTATGTGTGTGTTTTTTTATGTCTTTTATGTGTTCCTTGTATCGTGTAGTGTAGTTTCTCCCTGTTTGACCTATGTAAAAGCTAAGGCTGTCGTTACATTTGATCTTGTATAATCCTGCCCTGTCATGTTTCTTCTGGAGTGTTTTTGAGTTGTGTTTGACAATATAAAGGCTCCTTTATATTTGAGTTTGTGGAATGAGGAAGCTATTTTTTGTGATGTGTTGTCATATGTTTAATGTTACGTATTTTTTGTGTATGTGTGTGTTGTTTTTGCACATTATGTTGTCTATCAGGGTGTGTTTGTATCTGTTTATATAAGCTATGTATTTTATTGTGTTGAGTTCATTTATTCTGCCTTCAATGTTTTATTGTTAGTTAGGAAAGGTAGATGAGAGCACTTAAAGGCATACTAATATTCTAAGCGCTATTTCATTATTACTTTAGGTTTCTGCAAGCCAGCAGTGTAATTTTCCATGTTTTAACTCAGACATTGTTCATCAAACAATTAGTATGACATTTTTGTAAAAAGTATAAACAAAGACTACTAAAAACATAAAATCTTGAAACTAGTGCATAAATAAAAAAAAAGTTATGTTAGTGGTTGCAAAGAACACTATTTTAATCCAAGCTAACTAAAGACACAAAAATTCATTACTTCTGTTAAGCATAATATATTTGGCTTCTGTTTTGAACATTGAGTCCATGTAAGGTATATGACCATATAAGGTTATAACTATTTATAACCTCTAAAATAGGTTACAAAATTACCCCTGATTACAATACTAACATGTGCAACTTCTTCATTGTTAGAAAAAATATTTGTTGCAGTTACAGTTTCTAAAAAGACATTTTATAGTTGCAAAATTCATATAAATAAAATGTACTTTTTTGTTTTAATTTTCAATCTGTGATCTACTTTAAAGAGGGTAGTGAGTGCAACACCCTTGTCTATTTCAGAAAAATTAACATACTCATGTTTCTCTCCAACTATCAGTACCTTTTTAGAATTATGTCCATTTCTTACTTCCATTTTTATCCATTTATTCTTCTTTATTCCTATTTGTCCTACATAAATGTAAGGATAAAGTGCAAACATCTCAATATAACTCTGATTCAGAGTTCATCTATTTAAGTTATATGCAACTATGCAGAGGTGAGGTTAGGAATAACCCGAGTATATCTATTATCCATGATTTTTTCTATATTCTAGCTGTCAATCGGATTTAATGCCTTAAAAATGTTTTTATAAGACAAAAAGTTACGAATAACTGATAAATACTAAAACTTAAATTTTTAAACATACATAAACCTTTAAGTTTTATTTATTATTTTTTTTAATACAGAGGTGCCGATGAAGAAATTTAAATAGGAAAAAAGTGAAACTGATTGACAAATGTGTCAAATTCTATTCATTATTTTTTAAATCAGTCAGCTACAAATTCGTTACACCTGCTTATAATTTTGAGTCCTGAAGGCAGAGAACATACCAGAATCATTAGCAGAACAAACAGGGCAATCACAAGCTTCTTTAACTGTACCTTCTGAGACTCTGGCTTTCATACAGTTGTCTCGTCGAAATCGCAAAAATTCAATCAACTGCATTTCACTTGAATACCTGTTATAGAAATAAAAAAACTTTGTGTTATTACAATTCTTGATTAGCTGCTGAGGATTAGGAAATGTTATTTAAGAATTTTATATAACGTTTCTACTAAGACCAAAAATGTTTCACAATTATAGAAACTTTCACTTTAAAACACATTTATAGAAATTTGTCATTTGATTAGTAATATCTATCAAAATATTGTTCCACCTAAATTTTTACACTTTTATTTTAATGATGTGTGCAAAAAAAATTAACACTAAAAGACTTTACTAGTTTTTAAAAATAATGCCAATTAATTTAGTAATAGAATTTTCTATAATAAATCAAGAAATATTTAAAAAATAATTTGTGTAATCTTGAAGTGGATTCATGAATGTGAAATAATCTGTTGTTGGGTTTTCTGCTCCTTTTACAATAGTCAATCAATTTCAATTATCAACCCTAACTACTCATATCTTGTAACAGAATCACAAACAAACAATTGGCTTAAAACGCTCAAAAGCAACTTCTACTTTGACTTAAATAAATTACTCTTTACGCTGATTGAAAATCATAGCACTGGAACAAAAAAATATTATACAGTACCTTAGTAGATTTTAATATTTCTTAATAAAGAATTTATCTACTGTCCTATATCTCATATAACTATGGCATTTGACAGCATCATGAATGTGGTCCTAGACTGGTGGCCCATAACCATATGGTGCAGCTGATACATTGGCTTTTTGGCCTATATACTCAGCACATTAACTTTTGGCGTATGTGGATTTTTCTAATGTCATCGGAGAAAGTCAACCAAAAGTAAAATTCTTACTCTTCATGTAATCCAGAGGATTCACCGTATGGGTGCCGGGTCCATCTAGCCTCCACCTAGCCAAGTTTCATAGGCGCCTGTTAATGCAGTTTTAGGTCATGTTGGGTTTTTTGCCTAACATCATGTAAAATGGTCAGTTTATTTTTGCATTATAAATCTGTTGCTTTTTTCTTAAAGCACTCCATGAAATAATAATGACTTACAGAAAACTATTTAAACATAAACTTTGATTGCTAAGTTTATGGGACAATAGTTAAGCTTTGAACTTCTGTCTTAGAAAATGGAATCTACATTAACCCCTGTTATATTCTGATTTGACACTGTTCCTCATGAAACATTGCCTTTCACATTCATACATAATCAATTAACATTTTGTATTCTACATGCTTCCTCTATGGAACGCAAGTCTCTGAGAATACTGTTGTGGACTCCGTAATGTATGTCATCTTTATAATTAATACCCTTGCTCCGTTCAAGGTTTAACCGCTTTCAGTGTTGACTAAAAACCTCCAGTACAACCATAAGAATGTACTCTTGTATTAAAGTCTTGTTTAACTTGCCCTTGTGATAGTAGAAACTGGCTCTTTCTAGACTAACAGTGATACTCCCAAGGACTAATTCTCTTTGTGTAGGTGTTTGTAGAAACTCTATAAGATTTATTCTTCAAGCCTAATTGTTGGTATTCAGTATAACTCAGAAAATCTCCAAGAAATTTAACCTTTTTAGATTAGTTTTAGGGTAACTAAACTGACATTTTCCAAGTATTTTTCAGCTGTGGCAATCTGCTTATAACTTACCTTGTCCTATGGAAAAAGTAAAATAAAGCTACCAGATGCATACAAGCCACTCGTTGAGAAATGAATGGGTGTTTAGATTTAAAATGTAGCTTGATGACATACAATTCGTCAGAGGTTTGAGATTAAGTGAATAATATGTGTTCATCACAGAGTTTGTCTTTACACAAACAGTCGATTTTAGTTGCAAAACATTAATACTGCTTAAAATTTGACACTAATAATAGTGTTATAAACATAACCTCTTTTTACAAATATAATACTGAAAGTAATTATTGTTTTTATAACCACACTCTGTTACACAACATCAACATATACCAACATTAAAATATAAATATATATATACATAAAATCTAGTTAGGAAAGGTTTGGTTATAAAGTAAAAAGTAAACGTTCTACACATAAACTATATCATTTGTAAACAAATGAATGTCCACTGCATTTGATTACTATAAACAATGGTTCAATAACTGTCAATATAGCTCAGGACATGTTTTTGACTCATTTTATACTCATTGCATTGGGGGTGGCTAATGTACATTTTTACCAAAGGTTTCTCTATCAGATGAACATCAATAAACATTCATCACTTTACAATAATTTCTTTTGAGGAGCTTTAAAGGATTTCTTTTATTGTTTAGAATAGGCATGACAGCCTGAATAAACATTCAGTTCATGAAATAAAGCAATATTGAATGTAAATGTGTACTACTTAATGGATTGTTAAACATTTCTTGATTTTGTTGTTAACATTAATCTAGGAATTAATTTTCTATAACAATATCTATTCCAACTTAAAACTAGAGTTTCAGCATTTTTACCCAAACTACACATACTTAACACCAATTAGACTATAACTCACAAATACTTTTTAACATTATAACCCGACCCCCACCCTAATCTATAACAACCATGAGGTCAGTTATAGTCCGAGTTGAAAATGGGACAAAACGGCCGTCCTCAACAATCATAAAATTAAGTGTTACTATAGGGAGGTGTAACTTAGGTACAAATATTTTTAGTAGGAAGCTAGTAACTTATGTGAAGATGGAAAAAACTAATATTAACAGTATTTATGCGTTGCCCCAATTAAATCATTTTTTTATGGTTTAGGACCTATTTTTTCAGACATTTATGAAAATTTAAAAAAATTATTTCATCCCAATTTTTCAAGTATTACCATAAAAATAAATTAACTAATCTAAAACATGTGTCTAATTTTGATTTACAGCAATTATTGCACTGTAGCTACTGTAATATTTAATTAATTAATTTAAACAACAGTGTTAAACAAAAACATAATGTGGGAGTAGTTCCAGGATTTATCGAGTATACTTTCAAAGCAACTGAATGTGATATCAGTTTTATGATTTGAGCAAATCTGAATTATTACTAATACATCTTTTACCTATCTTTATATTCAGTAAAAAACACAATGAACATGTTGCTATTTGTAAACAGTTGTTACAATGATTTAAATCTAATAAATGGTTTAATGTACCTGAGCATTTCATCTTCAGAAATTCTTTCTTCGTCCCAGTTGAAAACTGATACTACACTTGCGCCAAGTAAAAAATGTTTCCCTTTTCTAACAAGTTGATTTTTCATTGTATTAACAAGTTGCTTTAGTGCCATTTCATCCCAGAGTTTTGAATACAGACTGAAGATTTGCTGACTTCTTCGCAATCTATGGGCTACCACAAATTCACATTGGGAAATACAGGTTTTAATTATGTTTACTGAATGGTATTTTAGAGTTATTTGAATGTTTCGAACTATATTTTTACAAGCAAAGAAAAATGAGTTAAATTCACTAAATGATTTTAAGCCTTGAATATGTTCAAAATTAACAAAAGTAAACCTCCTAACAAATATCGAATAACATTGAAATCTACTTCTATGTTGAAATAATTGCATTTGCATCTTAGTCTTTGGTTTAAAATGAGAACAATGTGTGTGTACCAAATACCTTGCAATCCCGATGAAGTGCATGTTTACCTTTAGATATCAACTGGTTTCTAGGTTAAGTACATTATCGGCTGAGGCTTCACAAGTACTAAAGTAAATAGCCTACAAACTGAAATCATCCAATATCTTTTGAATTCTGTTAGATACATTGTAATTTAAAATGTTCGAATCCATACCAATTTCTTTGAAGTTATTATTATACGTATTGTATTTCAAAAAATAACTTTAAAAATTTAAGAGGCCACACATGTTTTGATAAGAAAGGAACTTTGCAGAGCCTTTACGATTTCAAACGTAGGTTTCCCCAATTATTATAAAACATGTATGTTCTGTTGGCAGCACTATTACTTGTAGCATATATAGGGTACGTTACTTTTCTATAAGAAATGGTTGTTCTTTGTATAAAATGTGTTAAAGATGGAACAGGAACAAGTTGTTTCTATGGATTTGCTCCTTTTAACTGTTCCTGAAGAACACATTTAGTTGTTCTTTGTTTCCGTCTTTCAAAAGACCTGTGTTAAAATGACGTCCTTGAGCTTAGATTAATTTTGATTTCGTTATAGCCGGTCATTATTAATTGAAAACTCTAGTTCTATGAACAATTCATAAATCAAGTTCTCATCATAACAAGTATAAGAGAAAGGTTTCTGTACTTAGCAGTTTGCACTCAGTGTTCTTAAGTGTCAATCTAGCAAGGGGAAGCAGAGCAAACAAAAAATTGAAAGGTTTTACAGTGATAAAATTAAATAAAATTAGGTTGGGCGATGGCGAGTAATAGTTGTTTACACAATGAAGTGGTGTAAAATCCGAAAAATTTCTAGAGCTACCTAGCGACAGGTAGAGGAAACTGTGAAGCAATTGGAGGAAATTAAAGGAGGGAGATTCATATAGCATGCTTTTTAAATTAGAAGATACAATTATTCTATCTTTTAGTATGGTCTAGTGAGTTCCTAATAAGTGTATAAACTGAGCCGCTTGCGGTATGTCTAGCCCGTATTCTTAACTATTTTGTAACTCCCTTCTGTTGTAATTACCATTACAAGATAATTGTAAAGCATTTTTTTTTTTCTAATTTAAGGACCTACCTAACAGCTGTGCCGTGACGTATTGGCCACGTGATCTCTGACCTGCTAATCGATATCCGAAAATTATTGATTTTCTCTGGATGAACGCCTGCACCCCCACTCCCTTCTTATTTTCTAAGCTTTCTTCCGCTTCCACACAAAGTAGAATCATTCCGACCCTCGAACAGTGCAGTCCTACGTTAAACCTCGTAGCCTATTCCGCATGGCTTTTGTTTCAGACAATTTAAAGTACCGCTTTCGTTCGTTAATTGTGCTTAAAGTGCGGACCGCGTTAATGAACTTTTAATGAGCATTTTAATGAACATTTTAACTGTATATTTTCGCCGTGTTAGTAAAAGTGTCGCCCGATTTCGCCGGTTGCGCAATCTTAGTGCGTGTATTCGCGGCAATAAACTAAGTGCTTTGTAAGCTTAACTTTTACGTTTACTCATATTTCAATTGAGTTTTTTAGTTGCGTGATCGCCTTCAAGAATTCTACGCTGCCTGAGACGACCACAGTACTGTGGAGACTTCACCGCGATTCCAACATTGCATCACTTCTTACCTATGGTAAGTGCGTAGTTAAGGAATATGAACAATTTATAATTTATTTGCATTAAATTCAGTGTCATTGCGTTTTTAGTGTTAAATGACTCTATTTTGCTTAGAACAGTGCTTAAACTTGCTATGTTAAATATTAACGTAAATTACGCAATCCAGAGTAACCTTGTTAACAATAGGGCTTACCGCACCTCGTGGTTTTAATTCTAACCTTTTAATCTGCGGATTAAACATTGGTCCCCACTGGGCCGGATTATTTGAATTATTTCAGTGACCTAGGGTTTTTCTTTAAATTTCACGATAATGTATTAGTGACCAGGAAAACTTTAACGATAATTACCGGTGCCACATTGCGCAATAAGCCACGTGGCTCATAGTTGCACGATTACGAGCAAGGAAGTGTTTATGCTTGCTACGACTTACAAATTTTATACAGTCCACTTTATTATCGCGTTTGAACTTATAGTGAGGTTTTTAATTTCAATTGTTTGTGGTTTGAAATTTATTAAAATGGAAATTAATACGGACTATTATTTGTCTAAATTGAGAGATATTGTAGGCGAGCTGGAACAAGTGAAGAATGTACTTAACGATAAAGAAATACCAGAAGGCCTCGCACGGGAAATCCGCCGCATTCAATCCAATTTTATCGAAACGTATGAGATATTAGAGAAAACGTTCGCCAGTCAAGTTGCCGATCTTGCTGAAAGTGCATTTAAGATTAAAAAACAATTTCAGGACACGTATTTGCCAATGTTGGCTAAATACCCGAACATTATTAAGACCGAGGTGAAGTTAACCTCGCAGGTCAACCCCGGCACAAGTTCGCCTCACTTACCTAACCTTACAATGCCTAGCTTTTCAGGCAATAGTAATGAATGGATTGACTTTATTTCAATGTTTGACTCAATGGTGCATTGCAATAGCAATATTAATGCCATACAGAAATTTCAGTACTTAAAATCAGCGCTTAAAGGAGACGCTTTAGCCATTGTTACGGGACTTACAATATCTGAACATAATTATGATATCGCATATCAAGCCTTACGCAATCGTTATGCTAACCCTCGCCGTTTAGCCGATCATTATTTTCAAATCATTAAAGACTTTAAGCCTATTAAGAACGCGTCTCAGAGTGAACTTAACCGATTTTTAACCGCACATTCAAATGCTGTGTGCGCACTAAAGGCTGTCCAGTTAGACGACTTAGCGGACTTCTTACTTTTTCAAATGTCTGTTGGTAACTTAGATGCACAGACTCGACTTAACTTTGAAACCAGATTGGGAACAAATCAAATGCCCACGTACAGATTTTTAAATGATTTCGTCACTGAGCAGGCTAGAGCAATGGAGTTGCTCAATCAACCCTCTGCCGCGACTGCAGTTAACTCAGAATTAGGTCAGCAACCACGAGCGATGGTCTCTGCGTTGAATGACTCAATTTCCAGTAGTGCCCCTAATTTAAATATTGACCATGTCAAAACTGACCTCAAAGCTGAACATAGTCCGACACCGCACCTCGAATACCCCGCTAGAATCATGACGCTCATATCGACTACCGCAGCCGCTACCAGTGACCACACCGACCACGCAGATGAAGCCACACAGCTGAATGAAGGTCATCGCCGCAGTACAACGCACCACACCATCAGAACTCGACCGCAGACTCTGCGATCACCAGTGATAAGCCAACGCGTCCAATTCAATCGAAGAACACCCGCACCGCAACCATTACCGCGTGTTAGACAAAATTTATCCAGACCTCGCTTGTCTACCAGACCTACCAACCCGCCTCGTAACAGTCCGTCCGCCGCACAGTGCTTTTATTGTTCAGCCATTCACAATATCTTTTGTTGTCCAGAATTTCTCAAACAAAGAGCCCAGGAACGTCGCGAGTCTATACGACATATGCAGCGCTGTTTCAATTGTTTCGGTACCCACTACCAAAACAAATGCAAGTCGCTCAACACTTGTAAACATTGCAACGGTAATCATCACTCCTTGTTACATGACTCTAACTCAGCTTCGCCCCAGCGACCGTACACGCATTGGCACCCAAACTCAGCCAATAACGGTAACAAGTCAACTGCCCATATAAAACCTCTAGCCACCTATAACACTAAAGTCGCTTCTGCCTTGTTAGGCACCGCTCAGGTCATTGCTAATGATCATTATGGCAATCCGCATATCCTTCGGGCAATCATTGACCCAGGCAGTCAAGTGTCTGTCATAACAAAACCCGCAGCCACCATGTTGGGCTTACCTACTAGGAAATCAAATGTTTCTCTTGTCGGGGTCGCTTCTCAAACCACACATATATCCGAATATGTGTCCCTACAAATCTCGTCTAGATATGCCTCAAATTTCAAACTCGATGTCGAAGCTGCAGTACTACCTCATATCGCTGACCCGCTTCCAGCTACCGCTTTAGCACCGTGCATACGTGCTCAATATCAGCATTTACAACTTGCTGACCCTCACTTCGACACTCCAGCCCAAATTGACTTAATTCTAGGATCTGACGTATTTAATCGCAGTCTTATTAACGAACCGCAGACCATAATCAAAGGTCAACCCGCTGCCCTCAACACCTTCTTCGGATGGATTATCTCAGGATCGCTTCCAGACCATCGATGTCGTCAACCTCACGCCTTTAATGTGAGATTAGCCGCTCGTTACACCGCTGCACGTCGACCCATGGAGAGGAAAGAGGTCATTCGCACCATTAACGCATCTCAACGCTACAAGGACATACGCAAGGTTACCCCCGCCAGTAGCTCATTTAGAAGAGTCAACCATATCACCGAGTCTCTTCGCCCTCTAGTCGACGCCTCCGACATGCTCATGGTGGGCGGGCGAGTTCATCAGCCTCCACGAAACCACCCCTTTTAGCAACCACCACCGCTCCAACAGATGTCCAACCGCTTTTGGAAAATTTGGTCCACTCAGTATCTACACACTCAGATTCAACGACACAAGTGGAATAAGGACTCGACGTCACTCAAGGAAAATCAACTCGTCTTCATAACTGGAGAACACTCAAGCCCCCTTCATTGGCCTATGGGAAGGATCCTCAGTCTGCATCCTGGAAAAGACCACGTCTCTAGAGTAGCCACCATCCAGACCGCTCACGGACAGCTGAAACGACCAGTCAACAAGCTCGTCGGTTTTCCGCTTCATCCTTAGTTTTCACCGCTTATCTACAGCTTCTTTCTTCGGCGCTCTCGCCCTTGTTGTTTCTTTTGGCTGTCTTCGTTTTCCCTGCCACTTTCTTCTTCGGCACCCTCGGGTCCCGGTGCTTTATGGTTCTTCGCCCCCCACCCACCTGGCGGATTAAAAACATTCGTTTTGGTGGGCGGTATGTTCGAGTCAGCGCTCGAAGTTTCAAGTTACTTTGACCTACCTAACAGCTGTGCCGTGACGTATTGGCCACGTGATCTCTGACCTGCTAATCGATATCCGAAAATTATTGATTTTCTCTGGATGAACGCCTGCACCCCCACTCCCTTCTTATTTTCTAAGCTTTCTTCCGCTT
This sequence comes from Prosapia bicincta, assembly GCA_036971475.1. Taxonomy (NCBI): domain Eukaryota; kingdom Metazoa; phylum Arthropoda; class Insecta; order Hemiptera; family Cercopidae; genus Prosapia; species Prosapia bicincta. Next base: position 224,439,390 of record JBAIZL010000002.1, read on the forward strand.
CCACACAAAGTAGAATCATTCCGACCCTCGAACAGTGCAGTCCTACGTTAAACCTCGTAGCCTATTCCGCATGGCTTTTGTTTCAGACAATTTAAAGTACCGCTTTCGTTCGTTAATTGTGCTTAAAGTGCGGACCGCGTTAATGAACTTTTAATGAGCATTTTAATGAACATTTTAACTGTATATTTTCGCCGTGTTAGTAAAAGTGTCGCCCGATTTCGCCGGTTGCGCAATCTTAGTGCGTGTATTCGCGGCAATAAACTAAGTGCTTTGTAAGCTTAACTTTTACGTTTACTCATATTTCAATTGAGTTTTTTAGTTGCGTGATCGCCTTCAAGAATTCTACGCTGCCTGAGACGACCACAGTACTGTGGAGACTTCACCGCGATTCCAACATTGCATCACTTCTTACCTATGGTAAGTGCGTAGTTAAGGAATATGAACAATTTATAATTTATTTGCATTAAATTCAGTGTCATTGCGTTTTTAGTGTTAAATGACTCTATTTTGCTTAGAACAGTGCTTAAACTTGCTATGTTAAATATTAACGTAAATTACGCAATCCAGAGTAACCTTGTTAACAATAGGGCTTACCGCACCTCGTGGTTTTAATTCTAACCTTTTAATCTGCGGATTAAACAGGAACCTAATTATTTTTGAGCATGTTTAGGAATGTTTTCATACACTTATAATTTGTTGTCTAATTAAGTTACCAAATGTAGGTAACTACCAAAAATTAAAAAATAGAAAGAAAGAATCAACGAAAAAACACAGAGTCCTGAGCTTTTATTATTAAATAAATGCCTCTAAGTAGAAAAACCCTCTCATACTTAACTAAGTGAACACGTAATTGCTTACTTGCAGACACGTTTCAAAACGAAGAAACTCTGAGTAGAGTAGAGGGTTAGCTTCGTTAAAGGACGGAATGTTTTGTGGTTGTTGTCATGTGACAAGTGCAATAAAAACAATAACATAAAAGAAAAAAAAGTGTTCAGAGAAAGGTAGAGAGAGCACAGTTACACGGGTCCAAAGGCGTGAAACACTGCACTGGCCACATCTGCAGCTTCTCGGGGGAGCCTGTAACCCCTAGAGAGCGCGTCCCTAGGTGGCGGATAGGGGAATGCCTTCAATGGTTTACGATTGGGTGGTAGGAGTGAAATAAAATAGCTCCCGCGGACCAACAGGTAGAAGTCCAACCTCTCGAGGCAATGGCGCTCACCATGACTAGTGACTAACGAATGTTTTGAAACGCGTCAGCAAGTAAGCCATTACGTATTCATTTAGTTAAATATTTTTAAAATTAGTTTTAATTTACATTTAGAAGATATTGAGACTCCATAAATGGATATAAGAAACTGGTTCCCAAAAGATAGTTAAGTAATTTTTATAGATAGTTAAATCTTAAATTAAAGCTTTAATTAATTTTATACTAAGATGTTACGTTTATTTGTATCAATATATTATTATCTAGGGACTAGGAAATACAATGATTTGGTTTTGATTTAATCAGAGATTTTTTTTCTGGCTACCGTTCGTGGTTCGATTGCATACTATATTGTATAACATTCACTCTCCACGCTCTACAATTATTATTTTTGTAGCTCATACATTTTAGAACATTATTTTATTTTGAAAAATTATTTTAAACAAATAATATAAACAAGATTCACTGATTAAACTATACTGAAATAATACTTAACTAAGTCAATACATAAGATCTTACTTGCGGACACTTTTCAAAACAATCATTCCTTTTGCTTTGAACGATTGTTTCGAAATGCGTCATCCCTAACTTATTCACTTAGTTAAGTATTATTAAATCATAGTATTGTACTTTAGTTGAATAATAATATTTTTATAAAATAATTACAGTTAATATAAATAAAGTAACATCACAAATTTTAAACCAAATGGAAAGAAATAACTATATTGCATACCTTGCCTCTTTTGTGGAAGTTTTTCTGTCATATAAAACTAAAATGAATTTATTAAATTTAATTAATGAATTAATACTGAAATAAAACTATTATCGTTAATTGTCATCTACTACAAGTTTAAGAAAATCTATTTGAACTTGATTGGACGAATAAAAAGTATTTTCACTTACACTTTTAATGTTTTAAACTTGCCTATAGTAGCACTTACTTTGTTTGTTGAGGACGGCCGTTTCAAGAGATGTGTCCCTTTGTCAACTCAGACCGTAACTGAACATTAAAAGTGTAAGTGATTACTAGTAGCTCACGTGAAGATGGAACCAACAAATGTTAAAAGTATTTTATTAACAACTGAAAATTTGAACAGGATATAATATAAGGAGAGTGTGAACAAATGAAAAAAAATTTAAAAATCACAAGTGTTATATTATGAAATAATGTTTATATATTTATTTCAATCGCTATGAGTTTTAGTTATTTATAAGTTTTTTTTATAGTAATGCTTAGTTCATTAGTGACAGTTTGACTTAATGAATTTATTAAACCAGATATTGAGTAAATTGTTGCTACTATCCCACATTAGACTCACAGTGTGCTCAATACTGTAAATATTGGACTCACATTTAGAAAAAACATAGTTTAGTTTTAAAAAGGTTCAAATAGAATTTAAAAATAACATTTACTAGATACTCACCAATTAGTAATAATAGTCAGTGCAGAGCTGGCTCTAGGATTCTTGGCCCTCAAAATTTTGTGCCTCATTAAAGTGCCTTCGGTGGGTTTGCGGGGTATAGTTCTTAATAATGAGGGCGTTTTTGTTATTAATTTTATAATAAAGAATTTTGTTTTGTAATGTTTGATTAATGACTACAATAGGTAAATAAAACTAATTTCAATTTTACGTTAAATTCATTGGAAAATATTGTGGCTTTGCATTAAGTCTTTTGTTTAGCCTTTTTTGTTAATTCTTCTCTTTCCTTTCTCTTAAACCAATCACCTCAGTGTTCTCCCACCATTATATGAATATACACTTATCTAAAAACATTGGATAAACTTACTGTCCTATTTCCTAAGACAACTTAAATCAAATTAAATAGCCTTAGGGCTACCTAGTATCTCATCTGCCTATGCTAGTAAATGTGGGTTAGAGTGGGGGTGAGTTAGGATATTGATGTTAGGTGATGATTGAAAGAGTTTTAGAGGGTATGGTTTCAAAAATTGTATGTGAATTATAATGTAATTGGATGTTAGGTATGTGTGATGGGTGTAGCTCAAAATGTTTGTATATTTCATTATGCTTTTATGTGTGTAAAATGACTTTCTTATTTGCCCCTTGTACTAGACATCAACTGCAAGTTGTATACTACATCTAAATTGTAAATTTATGGAGTTATTATACCTCTTTCAACATTACTAATAGCTATGTTGAATAATGTTGGACTCAAGACAAATTCCTGTGGAATTCATTAGTGCAGCCTATTGGATTTTTCTAAGTTGCAAAACGTTATGAAATAAGTTATAACATCTTTTGCTTAACTTCCATTTTCATGAACTGTTGTAAAAAACTCATTGCTCAAGTTTGCTAAGAAACTTAATGTATATCGGATTCAAAATCAATTATCACAGTAAATAGTCCTCTGTTTGCTTTTAGGCAAATATAGATGTCACTAAATAGTTCCACATCTTGGTCTAAATCCTAATTAACATTTAATCTGCCTGGGGGCAAACTTTTTCAAAATTAGATGAACAATTGTGAATTTTGAGGCTGTTAAATGACTTTAACTGACTGATACATTGATCCAATTTTGAATAACTTTATTAAATAACTATTTCTTTTAAGTTTGAAAAACTATTGGCAGGCCGCACAGAATACTCCGGCGATCAGTAAGTAGTGTTTTTTTTTACAAGTTATTGCTTACTAGTTTTTTATAGTGATTTTTTAGTGCCAATGTAATACCAAAAAGTGTAATTATAGAAAAACCTCAAGATGCATAACACAAAAACTGCAAGTTTTAATATAACACCCAAGATTCCAAATAATGTTTATTCTTAATTGCATCTTTTTCAAAAAATCTCATTTTATGACAGTTTTATTATTAATAAAAAAATTGCTATCGATTGACTTGTTTTGTTGCACATTTTCAAGCTATCAATTGATTTGTTTTGCTGCACATTTTCAAACTGAACTAACTGTACTATTATAATTCTAATAAGTTATTCACAAAGTTAATGCACATTGTATATCCCAACTCATAGTCCAACATGGAAATTTTTGTTTGTCCAATGAATTCTCATAATTACAAACAAGAAAGTTATTTTGTAACATACAAGGAATACAAACTCATTGCTTAAAGTTAGTGTAACTATTTACGCTGATCTAAATGTATAGTCACTATGAATAGTAACAGTATCAATGCAGTAAAAAGAGTACTACTATTGGTTTTACTATTTTTCAGAAGACGTGTTTCACACTAAGTCAGCACATTGTTCTATGCTGTGAGTCACAGACAAGACTATTGCTCAGGTGTGTTATGTTAGTGTGAGTTTGTGGTGTATTGGTGTTCCGTGGTGTGTTATTGTTCATAGAGTAGTTGTTAATTATATGTTCAAATATAGTATTTAACTGTGAGTGTTTTTTTGTTTAGAATGTGTTGTTAATAGTATTTGTGGTGCTTGTAAATCTCGTAGTTTTCTGTTGTGTTTAGTTTGTTGCTTTTTTGATGTAGTGTAGGGTTTTTAGATTGGTGTCTATGTTAGTTTGTGAGTGTAGTGTGTTTTGTATGTGTATGGCAAAATTTTATTTGGGTTGTGTCTTTCTTATCTGTTCTGCGTGTTCTTTGTGTCTTGTGGTAAATGTTCTCCCTATTTGTCGTATGTAAAAGCTGGGACAGTTGTTGCATGTAATCTTGTATACACCTGCCCTGTCGTGTTTATCTTGGTGTGTTTTAACTGTGTAGGTGTTTTTTAATTTTGTTGGTTGTTGTGAATGATACTTTGTATTTAACTAAACACTTTTAAATGTTATAAACTTGCCTATAGTAGCACTTACTTTGCTTGTTGAGGACGGCCGTTTCGGGAGATGTGTCCCTTTCTCAATTCAGACCGTAACTCTGAGAGGGACACATCTCCTGATACGAATGTCCTCAACAAGCAAAGTAAGTGCTACTATAGGCAAGTTTATAACATTTAAAAGTGTTTAGTGATTACTAGTAGCTCACGTAAAGATGGAATCAACAAATGTTTGTATTTAAGTTTGCGGATCGAGGAAGCTATTTTTTTTTATGTGTTGTGGTGATATGTAAGTGTAATATATTTTTGTGTTATTGTTGTTTTTTGTTGTGTTATGCGTGTGTTGTTTTTTGTGCATTTTGTTGTCTATCAAGGTGTATGTTGTATCAGTTTTGAAGAGAAAATAAACAAACTCAACACAATAAAATACATTGCCTATAAAAATGTCCTCTTTGTTGTATTTATGGAGTTGTAAGAATGATGAGAGGTGTGCAGTAGATAAATGTTATATTAATAACAGTTTTCGCCCTCTTAGAATTGCAGATTCTTTATTATAATTTTGTTTGGTCTCTACACTAAGCAACATCTTGATTGAAGTGCTTTTTCAAGGGTGAATTGGGATTTCACTGTACTGTTTGCAAACATGTCAGTACAGCTTAAGCTTTGTGTGCTTTGTACTGAAATTTTACAATTTACCAATAAGTTATGTGCTCTGTCTCAAGCTACAGTTTTTAGAACCATAGAGATAGATAAAAGTAAGTTTCAATAAATTGTAGTATCTTTTCAAAATGAAAATGTTTATTTATTAAACTTTTGGCTCTATGGTTTTAAACCTAGTGTTTTGAGAGCAATGAGAGGTTGAAATCTTACCCCTTCCTTCTGTTCCAGTGAAATTAGAAATGATACCTGACAGAAAAACGAATTTGGGTTGTTACACAGGAAGGATGAAGAAGATGGCTTTCGTATATGACTGAGGGGAAGCAGGCATCCATACAAGAGAGGATCAGACTATGTACTGTCCAGATGTGTAGTGTGGAACCAGCAGAATGATGAACAGCCAAGACTGCATTTTGCAGCAACAGATTTAGTTTGTTCTCAGCGGAATAAATGCGAAAAGGTGAGGTTAGCTGAAATACGTACCCAATGAAAATCAGATCTGAATGTACAATACAATGTATGAAATATTCATACACCACTTTAAACAAAACTACATTTTACACACCAATAAATACTCAGATAACATAATTTACTGGTATAGACATGTCGACGATATTATAACATCATACAAAGGTAATACGCGCCAAGCACATATAATTTTAAAACATCTTAATTCCGTACACTGAAAACTAACATACACCATCAAAACAGAACAAAAATACTCCCTTAACTTCCTGGATCTTACAATTAAATGTACAGACAATCTAACACATAAATTCAATGAAAACCCACCAACACCAATACAACCATTCACAATTCTTCAAACCACCCACACCAACATATACTAGCCGCTTACAACACTATGATACATCGCCTGCTTAAAACACCATTAGACAAAGGAGAACTCTACCAAGAATTAAACACCATAAGACATATAGCACAAACTAATGGATACAATACAATAGTGATTGACAAATTATACAACCGCCTAAAACACAATTTCAATAACCCAAATACAAATACACAATACGACAAACCCATAAAATACTTACAATACCATAACGATCATCCAAAACCCAGAATCTAAACAATACACTATGAAATTACAATTACAAAATAGAGTACTCCACACTCAACACTCTCAATAAACAATTTAAACCCAACAACAAAATCAACAACATTTACACGCCGCTAGAGTTTACAAACTAACTTGCAGTTCCTGCCCCAGTTTTTACATAGGCCAGACAGGGAGGTCTTTTTACACACGGTACCAAGACCATATAAACACACTAACAAACAATAACTACCAATCAAACTTCACCCATCATCTCATGTCAACAAAACATGATCTCATAGACATAACATCCAACATACAAATTCTTCATAAACAACACAGAAATAACTAATGTTACACAACTGAATAATACAAAATATACAAACATTTCAAACTACACCCTCAACATTATAACTCATACACACTTTTTGACATCATAACTCCTATTACTCCTACTATGAAGGGATTGACCTTTTTGTAGTGGGGATGGGCACCAGCCATTTTGTTTTGTTCTTATCAGCCAGTGCACACAGTGGTAGCGTTCGGATAAGGTAACATCCTAATAATTTTGTTTAGTTATTCGTTGATTTAGTGTTTTAAAGTTCGGTTTTTATTTATTTGAGTGTTGATTTAAATTTTTTAATTATGAGTGATCAACCAGGACCCTCAAAAAAGCTCAGTGAAATGCCAGACCGTCCAAAAAAACGTTTTTTAAATTACAGATGTGGAAGAGTATTACTAGATTCTGATCCACATCTGACCCACAAACAACACAGAAGACACGAGGAGACCGAGTACAACACAAGCTAACTAAAATTGAAAAAGCCAAACTGCAATGTCTCAGCACCGGAAAAAAAGTAAATGCAACTTCTAGAGAAAAAATGCAGAAATTGCTATAAAAATAAAAAGAAGATAAACACCACAACTGAGTGTAAAAACTGTCCAGGTGCTTCACAACTATGTTTTGGCTGTTTTTTTTTAATTGCATGGTTGCAATGCTAAATAGTTTTCTATTTTGAAACCATTTTGTAAATTTTGAATGTATAAGTGAATTACAATCTAGAGTGAGTTTTTCAAATTTTGCCTGATTATAAATGTCAGCTAATTAAAGTTACAATTAATACATTTAAATGGCTTTTATTTGTAAACTATGTACCTTTTTTGGCCGGATTATATATCACGCTATATCGCATTATGTATGGCCAATCACCCTATATCGCGTGATGGATATTAGAGACCATAATACCTAATAAAAATTTGGCCACCACACAAAATTCCAATTTCCAACATGTTAAGAAGCAATATTATGGAAAAAACTGTTTTAATGGGGCTTTTCAAAGGTGAAGATATCCTCATTACTCAAATTTCCATGATCCCGAGCAATTGATCATTTGAATTTAAAATATTTCAATTCCCAATTCGATTGTTTTTGGTTGGTCTTTAAAATTGAGTGGTTTAAATTTAGATGCAGATTGCTTCTCACATGGACAACTGTATGTTGCATGTCTCCGTGTTGGGACACCAGATAGCCCGTATAGCTACACAGACAATAGAAAAACAAAAAATATTGTCTACTCTTATGTATTGCAAAACTAAACTTCTATGAAACGTATGCTATGTTTTGTTCCTCATTTCTCATCCATGCAACCACAATGTGCCAGAGAGAAGCATAGCAAGGTACAGCTAATGTTAAATAAAAAGCTTCAACATCAGTAATACATTATTAAGTTTTAAAATATTTCAATTGATGATTAGTTCAATCTAAAATGTTGGCCTCAAAATGCTTTCAAATTTCAAGTTTGGGCCAATCATTAAAATAGGTTTTCAGCTTAAAATCAATTGTTAAAATTTACTATTTTTTGTTGTTAAATGTAAAGATACATTTCAGTCATTGTTAAATTAATCTGTATTTGAAATGTAAGAAATAATTTGTGTTCTTATAAAACATCAAAATGATAATGATAATTTGGTTAGTCATATTTGATATAGGAATTACTTTTAAAGTATGTCATCATTACGTTGTGTATGCATATTAAATCATAAGCAGCATTAAAGAAACATCAGTAAACTGGAGACATTTTATAAAGCAAACACATTTTGTAAATAAAATTAACTGTTTTATGACAGTTGTTCCAAACAAGAATAATTTTATCATCTTTTCTTGAGTAAATTTGTAAATTAAGTACTTTAGTAAATGGAAGTCTTGTTCTTTTGATCTTTAATATTTCTTTATTAAATATGTATCAGAGTAACTTGCAGTAGCTTATTGAACCTTAAATACAGTTGTATTGCTGGAAACAAAGTTGTAGGTTGTAATGAATTTCTACTTCTTTTGTATTTCAATTTCTAAAAATTGTCTATTAGTGTTATTTGTAATCATGGTTTGAACTTATAATTTAAACTCCTTTTTACCTTTTGTGTATTGAGTATTTGAAATTAACCTCATGGTTTTATAAATTACTGTTAAAGAATAAATTCATAAACATATTTCCCACTTTACTTTTCTGCAAACTTTATTTTTATATTTTATTTACTAACAAATTTCTTATTTTTACCTGTTTTCAGGAAAAAATATGTAAAATATCTTTCATATCTGTTTTATCATTAGATATAATATAAAAATTAAAACTATTAACAGTGCACAAGATTAAAGTACACAAAATTTTTCAACAACTGTCATTATTGATTTTCGTGTTAAAACGTTATCAAATCTCTCATTAAAAAAGAGAAAAAGTATTGGCATTAAGAATATATACTGAGAAAAACTTTAAAAGTTGAAGTTTACTTACTAATATTAAAAGAAATGATTAGTAATAGACTAATTTTTATATTTCTATTTATGTATCAAAAACAGTTATTTGAATGTACAATTCATTACTCTTTAAATGAAAATGTTATGTTCAATCATGCGCTTGGGTTAATAGCAACACAAATTTCATTGAAATATTTTCCACACTGTGTAGTATTAATGGCCAATGCAAAATCAAAAGATGCTTTTGTCCCTAGTTTTACTACATTTTCTAACAGTTCAATTCTGCTACTGCAAATTAATATTGAGTATTGGAATACCAGTGCTGTAACTTTGTACAATATTTTGGAATTTGGTTTCAGCCAGTCTTGTTCAGGGTATGTCAGTTTCTATTTTACTTCTTACTTTAGACAATATATAATCTGACTATTTTTTTTTTCTGCTATTTCTGAGTATTTTGCTATGTTTGAAAGAAGACTCTCTGAAACACATTAGCTATATATAAATTAACTCAGCTACAAAAGGCAGAAACCTAAACTCAGTTAAATTGTGTATATACTATCATTAAATTATTCTATATTTAAAAAGTACTTAACTAAGTGAACACTTAATTGCTTACTTGCTGATGCGATTTTTAAATGAGTGTGTGTTTCTGAATCTCTGTTAAAAGCTGAGGCCTCTTTGCCTAATATAGAATTTATCTATTCTGTTTATTTTGTACATATCCACTGCTTGGGCTTATCTTTTTTTTACTATGTAAATGCAACACAAAACAATAAAGAGACAAATTGTTTACAGTTTGTTTCAAGTTCTACCCTGAACTTGTTGTTTTAGGATTTTTGAACCACTTTATTTGAAGTCTCATTGCTTTTAACATAAGTTATTGCTTTTAATGTTACTGAATACTATTTCTGTATACTAGTTATTTAAATCAGTTGATTTCTTTACCAATGTTTTCTACATACAGTAGTCTCGATAATTTGAGGTAGATGGGACCGCTACCGCCTCGAATTACCAAAAACTTGGATTATACGGAAATACGTTCTTGTACATTAGAAAAAATTGAAGTTTTAATGATCCCTTATACTATAGATAAGAATCCACAAAATAAGTTTATAGAACTTTAAATGAACATTTCTTGAAAGCTCAACTCATTTCCTTTGCATATCGTATTAATATAATCATTTCTTATAAGCCCTACTCATTTCCATTGCATACCTTATTGATATAAACATTTCTTGGAAGCCCAATTCATTATTTTTGCATACTGTATATCTATAAAGATTTCTTGGAAGCCTGATTCATTCCATTTGCATAGTCTATTGATATGAACATTTCTTGGAACCCCGACTCATTTGCTTTGCATATTATAGATATGAACATTTCTTGGAAGCCCAAATTATTATTTTCTTTCAAATAGATAAAATTGGCTCAGATAAAAATAGGCTCAAATTTAACGGAAGCTCGAAAAATTGGAACTCGGAATTTCAAGACTCTACTGTACATTGAAATATCTTTTAAACTGAAATATTACAACAATTTAAACAAACAATAATTTATAAAAAAGAGCTAAGAGACATACAAATAACATTAACATTTAAATACAATATTTGTAGTTTTTGTGTTGTATATCTTGAGCGTTTTCTTATAATATCACTTTTAGTATCACTTGCCAAAAAAACACTACTTACTGACATTTTTTAGCAGACGTGTTTCACACTTGACCAGGGTATTGTTGAAAGCTGTGAGTCACGGACGAGATTGATGCTCAATGGTGTGTTTTATTGGTGTGTCTGTGGTGTATTGGTATTCTGTGGTGTATTATTTTCCATAGAGTAGTAGTTAATTATGTGTTCGAATATAATTTTTTTATTGTGAGTGTGTTTTGTCGTTTAAAATATGTTGTGGATGGTTTTTGTGGCATTTGTATATCTCATAGTTTTATGTTGTGTTAAGTTTGTTGCTTTTTTTATGTAGTGAAGGATTTTTAGATTAGTGTCTACATTGGTATATTTTTAAGTACATTTTTCAGGCTTTTTAACTTTACAATATTTTTTTCTGTTGATGCGTTTCAGAATGACTCCATTTTCAAAACTTAAATCGTACTTTTTGTACTAAATCGAGAGTACAATTTAAGTATTGAAAATGGAATCTTTCCAAAATGTGTTAACAGAAGAAAATATTGTAAAGTTAGGAAAGGCAGAGAAATGTACATATATGTCTAATATATTCATATATTCCTAACAGAAATGAAGATGACTATATTAAGAATGCCTATATTGTTGTATGTGTGTAGTGTGTTCTGCATGTGTATGGTAAACAGTGAAACTACAACACACAATACAAGGAACACATAAAAGACTTTAAAACACATCCTAAATCAAGCTTTGCCATACACATGCAAAACTCACTACTCACATAAAGCGATAAAAATCCTCCTCTACATCAATAAACTAAACACAACAGAAAACTATGAGATATACAAACACCACAAAAACCAGCTAAAACACATTTTAAATACAAAACACACTCACAATAAAATACTTTGATATTTGAACACATAATTAACAGCTACTCTATGAGAAATAATCAACCTTAGAACACCAATACACCACATACTCACACCAATATAAAACACCTGAGCAAGAGTCTTGTAGTGACTCACAGCATTGAACAATGCACTGACCTAGTGCGGAAAGCGTCTGCTGAAAAATATCAGTAAGTAGTGGTTTTTGTGCCAAGTGATACTAAAAGTGTAACAATATTTGTGTAAAGACAACTGTTACAAAGCATTAAATGTTTTAAACCCAGGTTGTTTAAAATATAATTGTTTTCTTTCTAAACAGTAAAAGGTTTTTATAGCATCCTCTCTTTGATATCAAAAGGCAGTATTTTTATATTTCATTTCATATTTTTCAGCTACATAATTCAAATAGATGATCCTTTATTTATTATCAGAGTTTTAGAAGAAGTGTCAATGTTGTCATTATACAGACAAAACCCTAGAATTTTGTTTCTGCCAACACTCCAAACTCCAATAATAAGCACCGCCCTAGTCTTGTCAAAAGAAATAGAACATTTGCCAGATATAGCAATTGTAGATCTGAAGGTGGAGCATTTATCAGGTACCAATTTATAACATTCAAAACTTATTTGTTTATCTAGCTTCAAAAAAAAAAAAAAAAAAAAATGTGTATAAAAAGCATATTTTTTTTTAATAAATCCAACAAACGAAAAATAACTTCAGGTTAATAATTAACAGAAAAATACAATATATTTAACATTGTATAATTGTTTGCATAAGTATTAAAACAATTTTTGTCTCCTGTTAAAACTGAAAAACTAAAAATTAACTTTTTAAATTATATAGATTTTATTCATTATATAAACGAGTCTCTTACCTGTTTCAGATCAGAATTGGGTGCTTGAATTATGTACAGTGGACTGGGTGTTAGGAAAAACTGTTTTAGCTGAATGTAAATTGGTCAACTGTTCACTGTTCAGTACCAATTTATATCCCGACAAAATAAAAGATCTAAAAGGGAAAGGTAAATTAGATTTGATTAAGATATCACACAAATACCACTGGAAAGCAAATAAATAGACTATTCTATATTTATGTATAAAATAATAATGTTTTGATATTAAAGGTGTGAAAAATTTAACTATTTCCCACAGCTTTGACCAGTTTACAGCTTTTGTAACTACTGTATAGAACTTGTTTTGTAATGAAGTAGCTGGTTTTAGGTAATTTACAGTTATTGCTATTACTAATTCTGAATGTTTATAGGTGTATAATATATTATTTTTTTATATAACACCACTAGTCATATCATTAGTTAAATTTGGTAAACTTTTAAGACAGTCCACAAAACACCAAGCTTTTTAAAAATATCCATGATTTCTGGGACTTTATTCCTTCAAATGAGTCTAGTTGCTTGCACTTTCTGTCCCAGAGTAGATTTTTTCCTTTATAACTTATTATGTAACCTCTTCAGTGTCCGTTTATATAAACATTTTCCTTTGATTTTCATTATATTTAATTAAGTGGTGTGATTAACTCTCCTCAGCTCTTATAGTTCTTTGTCCCCAGAGGTTTTGTCTTATTAAGCAATCCAAGAGCTAAAAATCAAGAAATGTTTAGATTAGAAAAATGTTTTCTAAAGAAGAATTTTAAAAAATATATAAATAGAATGATAACCAGAATACTTCCCATCCATAAAGAGGCACAAGTACAAGGTGAAAATTTATACATCTCAACATGGAACAAGTAGAAAGAAACTAAATTATTGCCAAATTTAAATACACTTGATCTGTAAAGTATCAACAATATCAAATATCTCTGCTGAATTTATTTTAAGAGTGTTTAAAACTATTCTGTATACTAAAAAAAAGTGTTTTGTGAAACACCTAAATGAATTTTCAGCATATTTAAACCAAACTTAATTTGAGGTATGGTACAGACTAAGGTGCGGCCATCTCTTAACTAACAAAAATAAAGAAATAAGTTTTTGAGAAGAGAATCTATCTGGGGAGTGTCTAGACTAGGGGAAATTTAAAATGATAGCATCAGAACCCATAAGAAGCAATAACTAAGGTAATTGTTGAAACATTAAAATACAGCTAGTATGGTATGGCCACATAGGGACAAAGTACATTGCCAAAAATGACAATGTTAGAGGGGCATACCAGCCAAACTGTGGATCAGAGGCATCAAGAATGCTTTGTGTCAGAGAGGAACTTGCTGAATGAAGATTGTGTTTAAACACATGTAATATTGTTTATATAATGGCAGAACTAAAGGAATTATAGATTTATAAAATCATGTGTAAATATTAACCAATTTCTTCCTAATAGGACAAAATCTATATTTTATGTGATTTTTTCTTATTTAATCTACATTTCTACTATAGAATTAATAAAACAAAACCTGAATATGAATCTGATGGTTTTAGTTTTTGAGTAATGACCTGTTGCGTTCTCGCAACGTTGGGAATTCCCTGCATCTTGCGGCGTTGCGTTAACGCAATGTTGGGAAATGGTATGTGCTGAAATAAACACTACAATCATTACATGAAACGATTTATTGAAACACAATATACACATAGTTTTACGTTTTACAATTTATTTCAATCTGAATTGTGAAATGTTTCAAAACATTCAATATGTAAAAACACTTGACATTTCTTGCATGTGTAGACTGTTTGACTGTGGCACACTTTACATCTCCGTCTTGCATTACTTTTGTTTTGGGTCTACGATGTGGTCCGTTTTGTCTTTTTGTACGTCACGTGGTAAAGTAATTTTACTGCAGTGACTTAATAACAGATTTCTGCTGCACTTGTCAGGTTCTTCAATATTTGCTGATCGAAGTAAAGAGATAACGAGCTGCAATCTATACTCTATCTGACTAATTTTATTTCCAGTTGATAAAATATAAAATTTCCATGCATTTACTACAGCACAATCAATTCCATTTACAAATAAGGACCACCACCATTTTTTACCTCTTATTCTAATTCTGTAATTGGCAATAGCATTATCATGAGAATCCACTCCGCCCATTCCTTTATTATAATCATTGATAACATTCGGCTGCTTTACAAAGTCCTGTTTCCTTTCTTTTCGATTATAGCGTTTTAAATTTAGGGTCGGTTCAACTGATCCGTAATTTGTTATGACTGTAACAACTGAGTTATCCCGCCATCGAACAACAAAAATATTCTCCATTTTATCAAAGGCAAATTCATAACTTCCTTTCGGAGCTTTTAGAAATTTTTTCACTGATGTGAGCGGAATATTGTGCAATCTATTTTTCCTTATTGTTCCTGTTACTAAGAAATTCATCTTTGACAGTTTACTTACTAAATTGTAAGTACTGAAAAAATTATCAAAAAAATTATGTGATTCTCTGGATTTTCAACTATTCTCAACAAATTATAAACAACCTTCTTTCCTAAACCATAGCTGTTGTTTATTTCACCACATTTTCCCCCATATGGCTCAAAACTGTATACATAACCATCAACAGAAGCAATGCACCAAATTTTGAAACCGAATCTCACTGGTTTTCCTCTCATAAACATTTTTGCTGAATGACGTCCAAAATAGGGCACCATTTGCTCATCAATTGATAATTTATGTGAAAACACTCCAAACTGACGAAATTTGGTATTTAATTCATCAAAATAGGGACAGACTTTTGAAAATTTATCAGATTTATCTAGTTTATTGTTGTCTGATAAATTAATGTACTTTTTGATTTCAAAAAAAAAAATTCATCAAATTTATTTCTAGACATTCTATCTCTTACAATTGGTACACCTTTATCAAGATATTTACTCCAATACATTTTTGATTGAGGTAGCAAATGATACCCGGTCAGAATGAGAATTCCAAAAAATTTTCTCAATTCTGAACGAGTTAAAGAAAAGCTATGGTGATTCTTTTCCTTAGCATAAGATACAGAAAAATCAACAATTTTGTCCAGGAACAAATCATCAAAAAATAAATTGAATGTTTCAAGAGTTGTTAGTCCACCATATTGGTTTTTTAGTTGCTCTATAAGGTTTTTTATTTCTACATCATTTGGAAATTTTGATGTAGCTGGTAAAGAATTTTTTCAATCTGGACATAATTTTTGTTTCTTCACTACTAGTTTTTAATTTTTTTATTCTGTACTTACGGAAAGGTGAACTTCAAAAGAACCAGCGATATCCGAAGGAACGCTATCACCACTGTCGTTTATAACAATTTGATTATCGTCAATATCTTCTCGTCGGTATTTTCATCAACGTCAGGTGGTATGATAACTGCATCGACACCGGATGCTGCTTCCTCTTCCTCAAATTTATCAAGAACTGCAAGCAATTCTTCTGCTGTTTTATAACACTCACGTTTAAAACTCATAGCAGATCTACTGGTCAATTGCTTTCAACACGGCCGATATATCTCGACTGCCGAGAAATTCCCAACGTTGCGTCAACACAACACATGCTAACTCTGTTGAATAAGGGGGAAGTTGAGAGCTGTGGTTCAACGAACATGACTCAGCAGTAAAGTAAATATGATAACAATAGCTGAAAGAATCTAACTTTTGAGTTCAGGACTACAAATTACAACATACCCTACATCATAAAGATATAACTAATCTGCATCAATTTTGTATTCATTAACTTGAAACAGAACTATGCAAGACATCTGTGACACTAAGAGCATTAAAGGAAATAATTCTGGCCACAGTAACAATTGGCGATACCTAAACATAAAATTGAATACAGTGTAAAAGGAACAAAAATGAAAGGGGAGGCATGCATGTGTAAATGGCAAAGAACATCCAAACCAGCTATTTTAAAATGTTGCAGATTAGTCCATCATACTTTTAGAAGTAAATAAAAGCAGAAAGGAAAATGAAATGCCTATAAAACTTGCAGTTTTTGTGTTGTACATCTTGAGGTTTTTATAGAAATTACACTTTTTTGTATTAACTTGGCAAAAAAACCACTACTTACTGATTTACTTATTCAACAGATGCACTTTGGGCTAGATCAGCGAATAACCAATACTGTGAATTACTGACAAGACTGTTGCTCAGGTGTGTTGTGTTGGTGTGAGTCTGTGGTCTATTTCTGTTCTGTGGTGTGTTATTGTTCATAGAGTAGCTGTTAATTATGTGTTCAAATATAGTATTTGATTGGGAGTGCGTTTTGTCATTTACAATGTGTTATGGATAGTATTTATGGTGTTTATATACCTCATAGTTTTCTACTGTGTTAAGTTTGTTGCTGTTATTGATGTAATGTAGGATTTTTAGATTTGGTGTCTATAACAGTCTGTGATAGTAGTAAGTTTTGTATGTGTATGGCAAAATTTTATTTGGGTTGTGTCTTTCTTATCTGTTATCGTGCTCTTTGTATCTTGTGGTAAATGTTCTCCCTGTTTGTCCTATGTGAAAGCTGGGACAGTTGTTGCATGTAATCTTATATACGTCTGCCCTGTCTTGTTTATCCTGGTGTGTTTTTGAACTGTGTAGGTGTTTTTTAATTGTGTTGGATGTTGTGAATGCTATTTTGTATTTAAGATTGAATATAATCATAGAACAAGAGCATATGAACAAAATCAACTTCTTAGACCTAACAATAACAAAACAAAACAACAAACATATTCAAAATACACAGGAAACCTACCACCAAAGACAGAGTTATACACAACACGCCCAATCACCCCACACAACACAAACATGCTGCCTTCAACTCCATGATACACAGATTAATCAACATACCCATGAACAATGAAGACAAAATAAACGAACTAAACACAATAAAAAATAAACATAATAAAACACATAGCCCATAAAAAGAGATACAAACACACCTTGATAGACAACATAAAAACAACGTTCACGTAACACAACAAAAAACAATAACACACAAACACAAAAATATATAACACTTACATATCACAACAACAAATAAAATAAAATGGCTTCCTTGTTCTGCAAACATAAATACAAAGTAGCATTCACAACATCCAGCACAATTAAAAAACACCTACACAGTTCAAAACACACCAGGATAAACACGACAGGGCAGGCGTATACAAGATTACATGCAACAACTGTACCAGCTTTTACATAGGACAAACAGGGAGAACATTTACCACAAGATACAAAGAACACGCAGAACAGATAAGAAAGACACAACCCAAATAAAATTTTGTCATACACGTACAAAACAAACTACACTCACAGACTAACATAGACACCAATCTAAAAATCCTACACTATATAAAAAAAAGCAACAAACTAAACACAACAGAAAACTACGAGATTTACAAGCACCACAAATACCTATCAACAACACATACTAAACAAAAAAAAAAAAAAACATTCAAATACTATATTTAAACACATAATTAACAACTACTCTATGAACAATAACATACTACAGAACAGAAATACACCACAGACTCACACCAACACAACACACCAGAGCAACAGTCTTGTCAGTAATTCACAGCATTGATTAATGCGCTGACCTAGCACGAAACGCGTCTGCTGAATAAATCAGTAAGTAGTGGTTTTTTTGCCAAGTTAATACAAACAAGTGAAATGCCTATATTTAATTACACAAATTCAACATTCAGTTAGGCCAACATAAAATTTAATAACATTAAATAAAAGTCATAATGAAGCAGAAAAAGGTGTGAGAAATTCTGAATGGTTAAAATCATTTATGGAACTGGCACTTGAATTTTAGAGTCTGCATTGGTCCCATTGATACTAAACTCATAAAAGCGGTTAATTTTATCCAGATCAACTAATAGTGTGGATTGAAATTTTCATTGTTGATATAAAATCTACTGCCTCCGATCAGTTGAGGAATTACAAAATTACTATATATAATTGAAGTGTAACAAAACATTCAATTACAAGAATATGCCTCTAAAATTTGGAATTATCAATAACTAATTGCAAACATTAATTGGTATTTGTTTTATGAAAATTTTGTTGGAATTTAAAAGAAATTCTTCCTTTTATCCACGGTATTTAGAAAGAAATAACTTGGGAAGAATAAAAATGTTATTAACATTAAGACTTCTCAAAATAAAGTAGAGTCGAAACATAAACATTTGAAAATATATTGCTATGTTACTCTGCCTGGTAACACTTATTTTTTGATTATTGAGGACAGGTGTTTTGGGATATGTATCCTATTGTAACTGAATAGACCACAGATCTGATGTTGTAGGTGGCAAGTTTGTATTGGTGAGGGTGATTTAATGAGTCGTGAATAATAGTATTAGTGGTTGTAGGATTGTTAAATTAATACGAGATGTTTGTTTGCCTGAACATTTAATTGTTAGGTCAGGGAAATTAAGGGAATTGTTTGGATAGTGTATGTTAGTCTCAATTCCATACAGAAATAACTAACACACTATCGAAACAAAAAAGAATAACTCTCTTTCTTGACCTAACAATTACACATAAAGATAAACAAACCCATACATTTAACCTTTTGTACTCCAATTATTTGGTAGCCCGCCAGTCCACCAGATCCAATTAGCTAGCATGTGTTTTGCACACGTATGTTTAATTATTCATTAAGAAATTAAGACTTTAAGTAAATATATATTATTATACACCACTGTGTTCAGAATAGAATGAAGAACAGTAATATGAGGTTTGTTTGTTGAAAACTTGAAGTTTGAAGTCAGTAGGCCTGATAACATGCCGTTTTTTTGTTTTTTTTAATTAAAAAAATATATATATTTTTAGAAACTAATATGTATTTAGCTTTGTTGATGAAATAGCACTTTCCTTATGAGGAATTATAGAGTCATTATAAGGCCAAAGTAATACTGAATAAAAATATATGTATAGGTAGTAATACAAAAGTCTATTTGTAATATTTATTATAAAAAGTGTAAAACTTTGCACATGCATAAAAATGCCAAGAACAGTGTACTGCAATGGACAGTTTGCCCTTGCAATCTACAGAAATTAGAAGTTTTATAAATTAGAATTTCACAAAGAAAATTGTACATAGAAAATGTTAAAATGTTTATATTAAAATTCAAGTAAAGCCAAGCATATAATTACAAAGTAAAAAAACTTATATAGTCTGTAATAAAAAAATTGTAATTAACCAATCAATTTGACACACCGGGAGTGTAGTGCCAACAATTAAGTGAAAGAAAATAACTAAAAAAATACTAACTAGTGAACCGGACCACCTACAACCACCATTGGCATTTCTAAATAACGAGTAAAGTGTAAAAAAATTAATAGTGCAATAATAAACCGTACAACTTTATTAGAGCAAAATTAAATAAAATAGACATTTAGAAAGTAAAAGAACAATAAGGAACCTTCAGGCAAGATGAATCATGCAACCGAGTAAACAGACTTCGAGAAGAAAACAGACCAATAAAGTCGTATGACCAAGCGGCTGGAGGGGAAGTTACGAGCAGGAATATAAACGGTAACGCACAGCGTTGTCGGGGAGTCCAAAAAAATAAAATTTAAAAAGTGCCGAAGAAAACTATGCCGGTTTTCAGCTAGGCAAAACAGTTGGCAAGCCAGATGGCGGCTACAGGATATTTTCTATCGTAAGTTTTATAATACCAGTTATAAATCAGGATTCGGCAATCGGTACTTCCATTTCGCGTAAAATGTAACTCAATCACTATGACTTACCAAGGTGTGGCTGTCCAAGAATTCCAAAGGATCCAGGGAGAAGAAAAAAGACATCCGCCTCAACAAGATCCAAGGACCAGGAACCAGGGATGACGGGAAGTGACGACCTGGACAAGTTTTTTTTTTGTCAAATTTATTAGTTAAAATTTTAATAAACTTTTCAGAAATAACTAAGTTAAATTTTTATTAATAACGAAAAAATCAATGGCTTCACTCTTAGTAAACTTGATAAATAATATTTTAAAAAGTAAAACATTTTTCTCATATCAAATATGTCATATTGAATTGTCTAAAGTAGTTAAAATTAAATGAATTAAGTCAGTTTTCCAAAAAGGAAAAATTTTACATGTAAATTATTCAAATTTCATTTTAAAGTCTCTAAACCAGCTTGATCAGGAAGGAACCAACTAATGAATAATTAATCAAATTTATTAGAGTGGTTTCAACTATAAACCTGGTCATTTTCAATAAGAGCAAAAGAGAAAATGATTATTAAAAAAGTTTGAATAATTTAGAATATTAAACATTATAAATAATTTCATGTAATGGTAGTAAATGATTTTGAAATGATTAACTAATTATTAATATCACAGAACAATATGTTAACACTTAAGCTAAATTAATTAAAGATTTAAAATTTATGGAAAGAATCAAAATATGATATACTGTGAAATTCAAAATAAAATCTTAATTTATTTTTCAAGAAATAAATATTAAACTTATCATAAAAATTAAATATATGTAAAAAACTTTTATTTAATTAAATATGTAATGCTAAATATTGTTTGCATATTGATAAAAGCAGGAGAAATCAATAAGTGTAAAAGTATGTTAAATTTTATTGTTTTCTTTTATCATTAAAATTGATATACAAAATCTTCTTCATTTATTTCAAAATATCCTGTATTAATAAATGATCATCACTCTAGTTTGTAACTTCTTGTTTGCTAGATTGTATTTTGTAATTAGACCCTCTGTTGATGATGACATGATCATTTAAATGTACATAAAGGTTTAATCTTAAGTAACTTGTATTATTTGTTATTTTTGTGGTATTGGGATTCTTTCCAATATTTTCATTGTAATATATTGTACCACTGTGCACTTGATATTGTATATCATATGTTCAAGTGTTTTACTGTAAAACTAATACTTCAAGTAAAGATAGAACCAAATAAAACTAAAGTTGAGTAATCCCAAAGTATATTATATAATGATAAAATTTGCATATTGACTTCAAATATTGAGTCAAATTTAAAATTATTATTAAATATTTATAAAAAAAATTGACTAAAATAATTTGTTCTTTTTTTAAAATTTTGATGTGTGTTTTAGAATTGGGTCTGGCTACATTCAACTATTTACCATATGCAATAATGGAACCTTTGGATGGGACAGAAATCAGAATAGCTAGAGAGTTTGCAACTATACATAACTGTAGCTGGAGAATAGTAACTGATACTGAACAATGGGGGGAAATATATAACAATGCTACAGGAAATGGTAAACATATATACTTTTAATTGTAATTGTTTGAAAGTTTTCAAAATTTTATAAATTGTTACCACTTGCAGTTTTTGTTTCTACATCTTTCGGTTATAAACAAAATGATTTTATTGAGATCACTTGGCAAAGAAACCATTACTTACATGTATTTTTCAGGAGGTGGGTTTTGCACAAAACTTGTCTGCCACACACATTATAGTACAATGCACTGATATAGTGGGAAATAGATCTGGTAGAAAATATCAGTAAGTAGTGGGTTTTTTGCCGAGTAATATCCAATAAAAACATAAATTTGTATGCTTATATTTTATTAAATTATTATAAAAGTACATTTAGTTTTGGCAAATTTAAGAAAATTGATGTAAGTTTTTGAGAATTCAAGAGAAATTTAATTTTTATTAAATAGATTTTACAATAGCAAATTATAGACAAATTTAAACATAAATTGTTCTCTACCTAGTATACCACTATTCTATACATATATTTTCTACATATACCACTATTCAGGAATGAAATAATAAACACATATAAAACACAGCTTGTTTGTATGTGTGTGTGCGCTCGTGTGTGTAATATTTTTCTGTATAATAATAAAGAAGAACTGATCCTATTCAAATACAAGAATTATTTGTAAACATATGTACTCAAAGCTTTTCATTGATAAACAGTACCAACAATCTTGATGATGTTGGTATTGTTTATCAAGAAAAAGCTTTGAATAAATATTAATAAATAATTCTTGTATTTGAATAACCTCATATATATATATATATATATATATATATATATATATATATATATATATATATATATATATCTGATACGTATTCCTTCACGGATGGAAAAATATGATGAATAGTTATTCTCTGGAGTACATCCATTCATTCTGCAGTCCATAAATTCGCAGCTCCGACGTTTCGCTAGAATCTCGTCCAGCATTGACGAGGTGAACCCAACAACAGAAGCAGCAACATGCTGCGAGTCACAACATCACAACTTTTGATTGCACTCCCCCCTGATTACAATCCCTCAGAACTGAGAAGGTGGGAACTATCATACCAGTGGTATACCAAGTCCAGAGAATCCCCTAACCTCAACATCAGATAAATCCATTCATTTTTTTTCCCATATAGCCTTATCTCTTTTCCCCTGACAGACTTTTATAAACTATAATCACTCATATGCTCATGGAAACAATACATATATCTTTAATCTGTGCATCTGTGACTTCTGATTTCTACTCTACACAATCTGTGATTACAATTATTTTATTTCATTCTCTCATATTTCTTTTTGTGTTTTCTCTTCGATTAACAAAGACCACTGTGTGGTTGAAATATATCATTGTTTAAGTGCTTTTATGTGTTTCTATTTCAAGACTACAGAGTGGACTCTTACCAAGGTAAGTCTGTCAGTCTCCTAGTCCAAAAAATCTAAATAATCTTTACCAACCAAAACTAACCTAAATATATATATATATATATATATATATATATATATATATATATATATATATTATATATATATTTATATATATATATATCGTGCTATTTCACGTCCATTATTTTTTTGTTGCACTGACTTTATGAAGTTATTATTATTAATTGTAAACAATTTTTTCCACCACTAAGTGCAATAATTTTACCTTATGTGATGAGGCACCTTTTGGTCACTTGACCATTGTCGAATCACTGAATTAATTTTCTCTATTTTTCTGGAGTGGTTGTTCGGTCCGTGATGTTGGTATTTGTTGATGTCATACATGTTTCTTCTTGAGCCGTGCGTATGATGTTTTTGAGTAGCACGTCGTCTGCATATGTTGTCTGTAGGCTCATTACAAAACATTGTTGTGTATGTTTTTGTAAATGTGGTATTTTTCTAGTGAATCTAGTTCTATTGGGTTATTATTTATTTCAAGTATGGTTAGGTTATTTTCGTAACTTGTTATTTCATGTTTATGTAATATTAGGCGTGCTGCTATGTTTGAAGCAAACATCTGACTTTTTACAAATTTACAAAATTTAAAGATCGGATAGTCATAAACTAATGTAAAAGTGATTAATGAAATAACATATAATCACTCTATAAAGTCAGTGCAACTGAATAATAATGGACAATTTATATCTGTGTATATATATATATATATATATATATATTGTAACATTTTGAAGTAGTATATATATAAAAGGCACTTACAAAATAAGATAAATATATATAAATAAATTCAATATGTAAAAAATTACTAAAATATACCAGGAACGAAATGTAAACATAACCTAATTTCACTTGTGTAGAAAATGCACACGGCCACATTTTAGATCTAATCACAAGATTTTATATAAAAAGAAAAAAAAACACACAAATCACTATTTATAAGAAAATGTATTAGAAGTAATTGATAGATAACAATTTAAATAAAACAATAGAACGATATAAATACACTTAAAACTTTCAAACAGCAAGCTAGTGAATGTTCTGTAGTAAACAAGATGTAGAACGGATTTGTAGAGTTGCGTGCGCATGACCGGCAAAAGATATTCGTTTTAAATATTTCTCGTGGATATATAATCTAAAACAGTTTGGGAAATAAGATTTAAATGCAATTGTTTTGCAAAGAAATTTAAGTGCAGTTGTTAAGAAGAAGAAGTGTATCAAAGGCGGTGAACATGACATCCGTAAAGCTGTTACTTACAAGGAATAAACGAGAAAATAGCGGAAATTCACGACTTGGCCATTTTATTGCTAAAAAAGGTAGCGTCAGTCGGAGTTGGAACAGAGCATTTGAACGAGGAAGACGTGTTCAGAATTGGCTGTAGAAATTTTATTTTTTTAACTGGTGCGGAAAGTGCAGTATCGTATTCAAATCATAATTACAGAATAACATTAAGCCAAATCATTGAACTGATCGATTAAGAAGACATTATTCAGGAAATTATTTAATTAGAAACCAAATAACTTGTAAAAAATTTTAGCTTGTAAGAATTGTAACTTAGATATTTTTTTGAAAGTGGCAACTCAAATTTTATTATTCAAAATTTAGAAAACCCACCTATTAACCCGAGATAAAGAGAGCTCAAGCTCAAATTGAAGTAATTAAATCAAATTCAATTAATATTAAAATTTATAACTAAACTTCTTGCTGCCATAAACAAAATTTAGACTTAGGCTAATAAAGCTTAATTTTTGTAATTCTTTGTGGAGGAAATAAGAATTTGTAATTAGTAAGTGACTTTGTAAAAGAAAATAAGGAATGCCATATTAAGATATTAAAAAATTATTGTAACAAAAGCAGCATTGAATCGTTATTTCTTTTAACTTATAAATTTTTATAAAGATTATAAAAGGAAATTACCAAATATATTACATTTGGCACACAAACGTGGGGCTCGATTATAAAAAAAAATTTAAGAATTAACCTTAAGGCACTTTAGATAAGATTATTAATTAAATATTTGTATTAATATTGTTTACTTTTCAGGACTTTGCAACCATAAGTCAATAATTTTTTAATTTTCAAAATTTAAATAGCATAAAGGGGAATTTTGAAATTTTTGATAAAGAAATAAAAAAAAAATGGAATCTGAAACAGGTACATATAATTTAAGGAGGGAGAAAGCGAAAAAAACAGAAAAATTAGAGGAATATAACAAACATAGTAGGTCTAGGAAGGGTACAGAAATTGAGGAAGCTGCAAAAGGAAAATATGTGACATTAAAAGAAAAAATAAATGAAAAAGAGGAAGAAGCTACAATAGGCCTAATAGAATTGGAAAAAGGGACAAGCCTAGAAATACAAGAGACAGAAACGGAAGGCACAGATATGCCTATAGAAGAGAGTGAGGTGGAAACCCAAGTAGATGAGGCTAGGGGACTACCACCTATGCAAACCCAACAAAAAAAACGGGGAAATAATGAGAATGAAGATTTAAGGGAGATGATGAGAACTCTCATGGAAATGAGTGAAAAAGGGAGAGAGGATCTAAATAGACAATTAAATATAAATAATGAAAAAATAAATAGACAATTAGATAAGATAGATGAAATAAAAGGGGAAATGAAAGATATGAGTGAGGATATGAGGGAAATAAACAGAAAATTAGAGGAAAATAGAGACAAAATGAGAGAGATGAAGGAAGATTTCAAATTCATAACACAGGAAATAACGGAGGAAAGTAAGAAAATGATAGAGGATATGAGGGAACAATTGAGAACAGAGAATAATGCTGTAATAAGAGTTATGAGAAGAGACTTAGAGGAGAAGATTAAGGAGAATTTAGAGGAAACAAAAGAAATAATTGCTGATGTGACAGAAATTAATAAGAAAGAGATAGAGAAGGTAAAAAAAATAACAATACAGAACAGGGAAGAGTTAAGAGTTTTAAATAGGGAGATAGCGAAAGAGAAAAACAATAATAATTATAGAATTGACCGATTGGAAACAGAAGGAAGGAGGAATAATGAAAAACCAAAGGGAATGATTAAAGAAATAGTGGGTACTTGTCATGAATATTACCTGCATGCAGGAGCTAAGAAATGTCATACCATATTATCAGAGAGCTTCACTTGGAAGAAAATGGGAAAAAGCATTAGGGGAATTATTAAAACATGTAATATTTGTCAAAGAGCTAAAAATGTAACCCAAGGTAATTTTGGAGAGATGAAAGGGATCCAAGTGGAAAAACCAAAGGAGCAATTGTCAATTGATTTTATAGGACCATTTCAAAGAACTGTAGGAGGCTATAAGTATTTATTAGTAATTTTAGATGTATTTACAAAATTCGTTCAAATCTATAAATTGAAAAAGGCAACCACAGGGGAGGCAATTAAATGTTTAGAAAATTATATAGAAAAATTCGGGAGAGTAGAAAGAATACAGACTGATCATGGAACCCAGTTTAATAATAAGAAATGGCTGGAGTATATTAAAAATAGAGAAATGAAACCAACATTTTCTCCAATAAGGAGGCCACAAAGCAATATCGTTGAGAGGGTGAATAAGGAGATCATTAGATGTTTGAGAACATATTGTCATCATAACCATAGAGAATGGGGAAAATATGTAGAGGTTATTAACCAGGCAATTAATGAAATTCCTCATGAGACTACAGGATACACACCTAACCAGCTACACTTAGGAATTCAGGATGAAAAGTTTTGGCAAAAGGAAATAAAAAATTTTGGCTGGAATTCAAAATTAATAAATTTAGAAAGACATTTAGAAATTGCTAGGAGTAGAATTAAGAAGAAGGCTCATAAGAGAGCAGAGAAATTTAATAAAACTCATAAAATAGAAGACTTAAATGTTGCGGACAAGGTATTAGTAAAAGAAAATTGGCAACCACAGGGTATAAGAGGTGAGATGGCAAAATTATTTTATATATATGATGGACCTTATGTGATCACCAAGAAATATGGCAAGGCGACGTATGAAATCAAAGATGCTAGAAGCAATAAAATTAGAGGAATTTTCCATATTAGCTTGTTAAAGAAATTTTATGAACCAAGGGAGGCACACCATGGAGAATCAGATAAATTTCAGATAGAACAAATTAAATAGTAAGGGAGAAGTCGAGAGAAAGGAAAATAACAAGGGATAATAAGATGGTAACAACAGAAATGACTCAGGAAAAAAAAATTAGGAGAAGGAAGCGAATGTAGGAGGGATAGATAACAAATAAACCGGAAATGACAATGGACCAGAAATGACTTAATAATTAAACAAACACTTGAAAAAAAAATAAATAAAGAAATAAAAAAATATATAAATAAAATAGGAAGGGAGATATTAAATATAGGTAAAGGAAGCAATATGAATAAACTCTAGGTGACTATGTGTATAAGAAAACGTTAGCAGGAGATAAGTTTTAAGGGATGGTAACTATATCTACGATAATTTATTAGAAACTTCGTCGAATAATGAATAAAAATAAATATGAATCTATGTTAATAAATATTGAAGCATCGTTGTAATAAAAATATGGTAATTGTGTATTTAAACTTCGTCGTATTGTAAGGGAGAATCTGCGTTGATATATATAAGTATTAAAACAAAATTTATATTCGTTGATATAGGGACAGTGTAATCGAAGGAGCTATAGATATGATCAAATAGAGGATATGAGATTGCAACCTTTAAAAAAATATTAGATGTTAAACTTCATACAAAATAAACTGAAATGATATAAGAAAATAATTGAACTGGATATTGAAAAATAAAAATAAAATAGGAAGGGATGAATGAATAAGAACAAGGACCTAACCTACAAACAACCTAGACATGCTATGACTCGGTTAGGCTAAAATTAAAAAAAAAAACACTGTGTCAGAAGATAGATTATATAGATAAATAAAAAGACTTATGATTGGAAAGATTCCATTCTATTAAAATTAAAATAAAGAAAGAAAAAGAAAAAAGGTTATAAAATAGATTCTAAGAATCAGAAAATGATTAATGTACTAGATGTTAAGAGTAAGAGTATTGTTGATTAAATGTTAATTGTTAATTTATTGTATTGTTAGGAGTTAAGTATATCATATGTAATTAGAGGGCAGCAGACAAGCAAGAAGGATAGAGTAAGAGTTTACTCCCAAAATGTGAAAATTGAGATAAAAAAAAAGGAATTTTGGAATCAAAATTTTTTTTTATCTAAATTTGGGGACTATGTAACATTTTGAAGTAGTATATATATAAAAGGCACTTACAAAATAAGATAAATATATATAAATAAATTCAGTATGTAAAAAATTACTAAAATATACCAGGAACGAAATGTAAACATAACCTAATTTCACTTGTGTAGAAAATGCACACGGCCACATTTTAGATCTAATCACAAGATTTTATATAAAAAGAAAAAAAACACACAAATCACTATTTATAAGAAAATGTATTAGAAGTAATTGATAGATAACAATTTGAATAGAACAATAGAACGATATAAATACACTTAAAACTTTCAAACAGCAAGCTAGTGAATGTTCTGTAGTAAACAAGATGTAGAACGGATTTGTAGAGTTGCGTGCGCAAGACCGGCAAAAGATATTCGTTTTAAATATTTCTCGTGGATATATAATCTAAAACAGTTTGGGAAATAAGATTTAAATGCAATTGTTTTGCAAAGAAATTTAAGTGCAGTTGTTAAGAAGAAGAAGTGTATCAAAGGCGGTGAACATGACATCCGTAAAGCTGTTACTTACAAGGAATAAACGAGAAAATAGCGGAAATTCACGACTTGGCCATTTTATTGCTAAAAAAAGGTAGCGTCAGTCGGAGTTGGAACAGAGCATTTGAACGAGGAAGACGTGTTCAGAATTGGCTGTAGAAATTTTATTTTTTTAACTGGTGCGGAAAGTGCAGTATCGTATTCAAATCATAATTACAGAATAACATTAAGCCAAATCATTGAACTGATCGATTAAGAAGACATTATTCAGGAAATTATTTAATTAGAAACCAAATAACTTGTAAAAAATTGTAACTTAGATATTTTTTTGAAAGTGCCAACTCAAATTTTATTATTCAAAATTTAGAAAACCCACCTATTAACCCGAGATAAAGAGAGCTCAAGCTCAAATTGAAGTAATTAAATCAAATTCAATTAATATTAAAATTTATAACTAAACTTCTTGCTGCCATAAACAAAATTTAGACTTAGGCTAATAAAGCTTAATTTTTGTAATTCTTTGTGGAGGAAATAAGAATTTGTAATTAGTAAGTGACTTTGTAAAAGAAAATAAGGAATGCCATATTAAGATATTAAAAAATTATTGTAACAAAAGCAGCATTGAATCGTTATTTCTTTTAACTTATAAATTTTTATAAAGATTATAAAAGGAAATTACCAAATATATTACAATATATATATATACATAAAGTTACTATTGTTATTTGTAAACAATTATTCCACCACTAAGTGCAATTATGATATATATATATATATATATATATATATATATATATATATATATATATATATATGTTGTAACATTTATAGAATGGGCTATATAATATTATTTAAGAATTGGAAGAATATATTAGAAATAACTCACACAAAATTTAAAAAAGAAATTCATTAAAAGATTGGTTAGGTTAAAATTGAAACTAAATTTAGGTAAAAGCCTAGATTAGTAAATAAGATATTTGAACTGTAAATACATAAAGAAATTTGTTGTATCAAATAAAATTTAAAACAAGATAATCTAATAATAGTTATATGTTAAACAAAATTGTAAATATTAGTAAAATAGGGCATAAGTAATTACTTGAAGGAAAAAGTGAAAAACGATTGTAAACAATGTAAGGTTATGTTTGGAAAAGTCCAGTCAAAACACACACATTTCGAAATATTACAAAAGTAAAACACAAAGACACTTCACACACTAATAATAGTAATTAAATAAACACTGGAAGGTTGGTTAAGGATCGGAAAATTGAAACAGTATGTTAACAAAATTAAAACTGGTGAAAATAGTTCGTTGACATTAACAGATGTGAAAGTAAAGAAATAGGTCAAGTGTGCAATCGACTATAGTGAGAAGAAATTGAACTAAATTATAATCCATATGTTTTTTTTTAAGAAGAAGGAGGCCGCCATATTTGTAAGATTTTAAAAGAAAATCGAAGGCGCGTAGTTAGAGGCAGGCTGGCGTGGGACGCGGAGTAAGGTAGCGAATCTGCCAGGACCAGTCAAAATTCTATTTATTAGAAACTTCGTCAAAATTATACAGATTTGTGAAGGAACTTTACAAGATTAAACAGGGATAAGTGAATTGAAAGAGTTAATAAAGTGTAAATATAATTTAAAGGAAATAAAACGAATTTAAGTGTGTAAAATGTCAAATTAAAGAGAACGGAATTCTACGTGTGAGCAAGCAGCCATTCGCCGTTATTTGATAAGTTAAGTACCTAGCGCTATATAAAAAACTAAACTTTAGTGGACTCTTAGGATAATAGGGAAGTTTAAAATTGTACATTAGAATATCTTGTGATTAATAGTAATAAGATCATAATCCAGTTCAAATAGTTTCGCCTTTTTGCTTATTCCAAATTAAAGTTTTTCCATCAGGAAAATATTTATTAAAATAAATTTCAAAATTTAGTATTGTTTTTCGAAATTTATTTAATTAACCTAAGAATTAAAAAAATATAGCCCATGCTATAAACTCCGAGATTGCAAGAGATCGTAAAATTAGCCAAGGGTATTAAAATTGTGTAACTATAAAATTAAAAGAAATAAGAGTTAAACCGAGTTTGTTAAAACTTGTTAAGTTGTAAATTTTTGTTTTGTGTATTGTTTTAAATGTTGAAATAAGAAATGTTTAATAAAGAATTATGAATTGTTAGTGAGTAGTGTTTTTGTTGTAACTAGAGAAATTATATATCTTCATTAAATAATATTAAATAATAAAACCCCGTTGCGTCTTTTTTATCAATACTTTACAATATATATATATTTGTAAACTCATCATATTTGCACAAAATTAAATGCTTGTATGTTAGTTAACATAAACTCTCCATGGGTTAAGCTACCAGAATGCTAAAACATGAAATTAATAGTCACCATTTTGATCGTATCATATCGGCAAACAATCCATAAAAATTTAAATTTTGTCTGTAATAGACTCATAACTCACTGAGAACTATTATAGATCAGTCATTTGGTTAATAGACTTCTTTTCTCCTTTTTTTTATCACCCCATTTCAGCAAATACCCCTCACCATGTGATTAAATATACATAAAAAGCATGATACAAGTCTGTTTTACCAAGTGACAGATCTAAAATATTCTCCAGTAAGTTATGAGAATTTTATAAAAATTTAATTTTTGTGGATTGTTTGCTGAAAATAGGATCAAGATAGTTAGTATTGAATTCATGTTTTAGCATTGTGGTAGCTTAACCTAGTGTTAACTAATGGGATTTCATGTGTTTAGTCAAGTATTTGGTTTTATATTTGTATTTTGATTTATTCATAGTTGTGTTGTTTTACATTGTAAAATTGTATAATTCTAGGGATTTTAGGAGCAGTTGTTGAGAACCGAGCTGACATTGGTCTAGGGGCTCTCTATTTATGGTACCATGAGTACAAGTTTTTAGACTTTACTACTCCTTATATACGGACAGGAATCACTTGCCTAACTCCGAGACCACACATTCTTTCAAAATGGCTTTTGCCTCTTCGGCCATTTAATACCCTGACCTGGTATTCACTATTCTTCACATTGTTAGTTTCAACAATTGCAATTTATTTCAGCAACAGAACAATTCAAAATGTGGAAAAAATATTAGGTAAGTTAAGAAAATAAAATGTGTTTATTGTAATTAATTATGTATAGTTAAACTCTACCTAAATATTGATTGCCTGTGCTTAAAGTTGAGTGACCATACAGCTGACTTTTAATGAAATATTTAAATTACACTTTTTTTTAGTAGTAACTTGGCAAAAAAACCACTACTTACGGATTTATTCAGCAGACGCGTTTCACATTAGGTCAGAACATTATTCAATGCTATGAGTCATTGATAAGACTGTTGCTCAGGTGTGTTGTGTTGGTGTGAGTCTGTGGTGTATTTCTGTGCTGTGCTGTGTTATTGTTCATAGAATAGTTGTTAATTATGTGCTCAAGTATAGTTTTTGATTGGGAGTGTGTTTTTTCATTTAGAATGTGTTGTGGATAGTATTTATGGTGTTTGTATATCTTGTAATTTTCTACTGTGTTAAGTTTGTTGCTTGCTTATATGATAGATGCAGTATCCCATCTAGAGAGTTTACTCTTTAGTATTTCCTGCCATGTGGATACTCGGGTTCGTATAATATCCCTTGCTGGAATCAGGTAGTGACAATTAAATAATATATGCTCCACACTCTCCTCATTGTCACCACAAAACTGGCATTAAGGTGAATCCGAAAGGCCAAAACGGAACAAATATTTTTAAGTATTCACTTAGTTGTGTATTAATTAATTATAGTTAACTTATATTTTGTCTAAATGAGGGCAACCATTTTGGGAGATGTGTCCCACTATCAAATCGTACTGTAACTATCTGAGTTTATGACGGCTCACATTTCCCTCCGTAGCTTGAGGCCAAAGGTAAGTGCTACTATAGACAAGTAGTTGCATATTAAAACATCTTAAAATCTACAAGAATAAGTTTATAAAAATGTTTATTCTCCTATCTAAGTTAGTTTATTATAATTCAATTTTTTTTTTATATTTGGAGAGTAAACTAATTCACAAATCCGTTTATAATGTAATATAAAGACATGTTTGTTACATTTTACATTTATTTTCCATTTTATATAAGTTTATAGTTTTTACATTGTTTGTTTTGTTGTCAGGTAAAAAGGACAGAGATAACAGGTTCAGTACAGTAACAAACACAGTTGTTCATATGTTTAGCTTGCTCCTTCTTCAGCCTTGTAGCAATACTATAAAATCTTCTACACTTATCAGATTTTTTCTGACAATTTTGCAAATGATGTTTTTGTTGATTGCTGCAAGTTATTCCAGTGGGCTAGCATCTATTCTTACTGTGCCTAGGTAATTTACCAGTTTTATCTTCAATAATGGTACATATTTAATATTATTTTATTTCTTCCTAACTTGAGCTACTAATTTTTCAAACACTTGGAACAGATATTAGAATGATACATTTGAATATAGTAGCACTTACTTTTTTGATGATTGAGAACGGCCATTCCGGGAGATGTGCCCTGAACTGGAGTTTCAGCCTGAGTTGGCAAAGGGACGCATCTCCTAAAACGGCCGTCCTCAGTAATCAAAAATGAAGTGTTACTATAGGAAAGTGTAACTTACTAATATATGTTCAAGTGTTTTTGTGATACATACTTGTTATGGTAAATACAAAATCTCTTTTGGAAAAATGTTATAGGTTCTTACAACTATTTAACAATATAAAACATATACATTGTGTATGCTACAGATTTCCAAAAATGTTATAGGTTCTTACAACTATTTAACAATATAAAACAAATACATTGTGCATGCTACAGATTCCCAAAAATGTTAATCATTCAGTACAAATTTGAGATTACATTCATATAGAAAAAAGTTGAAGTAAACTGCTGGATCATATGAATGTTATAGATTTCAGACACATTAGATATATTCTGTGACAATATACATTTTGGTTATGGTTACACACAGTTTGCTTGCTAAAGGAACAAATTCTTTAAAATAATTAAATAAATAAATTTTGTGATTAAATAGATTGAGATGTGTTGATTAGAAGTAATAAGAACTTTAATGTTTTTTATTTATTTCTTTTTATGTTATTTTAAAATTTTTTAGTTGAATTATCTTTAGAAATTATTTCTAGATAATATACAAAGGTGGGATTTCATTTAAAATAGTGCTGTATAAAGACATTATGTATACCAAAACAACTAAATTTTATTTCATGTTCTCAATTTCTGATTCTTAAATTTTATAATTTTAAATTGTTGCTTAATACATTGAATTTCAAGTGATGTCTTGGGTTAACTCAAGAAATAGCAAATATGATATATGTATAGGATAAATTTGTTGGTACAGTTATTTATTTATTTATTATTTATTTTTTTGTAATGAAGGTTGAGTTAAAAAACTTTTTTCATTGTATTAGCATGATAAATTGCTCATACATATAAAAAATTAAGGATACCGGTTTTTGGTTTCAGATATAGAGTTGCCTTACAAGGTAGGTGTCTATGTAAATTGTATATCTATGTTTATGTTATGTTAAAATATTTGCAAATGATCTTCTTTAACTACTAAAGAAATGTTTTAATGGAAAAAACTAAGCAAATTATTTCCAAGCAAAGTAGACTCTGAGAGAAAATTTATAGTGAATTAATTGTATAAATTCATTATAAAATGTTATAGCCATTAAAACACTACAATTGATTTTATAAATGTTTCTGTATAAGAAATTTGAGTCTGTATAAGAAGGTTAATATAAGGTTTTAAAATTCATTTAGAATAAAAAGGTTTTACTTTCCATTTAACAGATGGCATGATTATTTTATA
The DNA here is from genome assembly GCA_036971475.1 of Prosapia bicincta. Taxonomy (NCBI): domain Eukaryota; kingdom Metazoa; phylum Arthropoda; class Insecta; order Hemiptera; family Cercopidae; genus Prosapia; species Prosapia bicincta. The sequence continues at coordinate 224,474,523 of JBAIZL010000002.1, forward strand.
TGAATGTAAAATATAATTGAATATCAACTAACATGGTGTTTAATATAAAGTTTCAAAATTCATTAAAAATAAAAAAGGTTTTATTTTCCAACTAACAGATTGTATGATTATTTTACATGAACGTAAAATATCATAGAATATCAATTAACGTGGTGTTGAAATAAATATACTTTGAACCCTTTCCTTTAGTGTAAACAGTCCAATGGCCTTGTAAATTTTTAGTTGTACACTTGAGGCTTTTTTTAATATATACTTAGTGATATAACTTGGCAAAAACTACTTACTGATATTTTTCGTCCGACTCATTTCACACTAGATCAATGCATTGTTTAATGCTGTGAGTTATGTATAAATCTGTTGCTTATATATGTTGTATTATTACTCAGCGATGTGGCTGATCCCCTAAGGTCAAATAGGGAGATACTTCACTACACAATACAAGGAACACGACATTAAAACACAACTCAATTCAAATTTTGCTATTTATATACATGTTATAAACACGCTACGCACATACACCAACATTAACACAAATCTAAAAGTTCTACATTTCATCAAAAAAAGCAATAAACTAAACACATCAGAAAACTTTAAAACATATAAACACCACAAAAACCAACCACAACTCATACTAAATGGCAAAACACACTCACAATCAAACACTATATTCAAACATGTAATTAACACTTTCAAGCCTAAGCCTGTTTATAGATCCGGTTCCCGTATTTATTTCCACAGCAACGTAATTCCTCTGCATACTCAGTGCCGTCAATCTCGTTCTTTATATTGGTTATTATACTTTACATGTTTTTGCCTTTAAGAGCTATCAGACATTTGTTTGACAGATGTTGGTTTTGGTTAGATAATGAGTGTTATATTAGGGAGTGTTGTTTACGTTTCAAATTTGTTGCTGTTTATTCTAAATTTTATGTATCAGTAATTTTGTTTATTTAATTTGTAGTTTGTATAATTTTTGTTTAGGCTTCCGAGTTTGTTTTTTTTTTAAAATTTATCTTTCAGTTGTTTAGTTCATTTAGTTTTTATTGTTAGAGTTATTATGTTATAGATATAATGACTGAAGACACTTTGGAAAGAGATTCAATACGAAATGTTGATTTTAGACAGTAACTGTGACAGTGAAATCGATCTAGGTCGAGGTACAATGGACATATCTTTCACTGGTCAACTGAATGGAATTTTAAATGACCCGATTTTAGAGAATTTTCTAAGTTTTAAAAGAAATATTTCTAAATTACATTTTCTTTTAGCTTTAAAATGACATAAAATGTAATATTTATTTTCATTTAAATGTAAAATATGTGTAGGGAAGTGCAGTGATGTACAGTGTTGCTATTTTATTTTTTTGATTTTTTTATACATTTCTTAAATGAGCTTAACGCCATCTATATGTAAGTAATCAATTCATATGAATATATTTCCTGAAAGCTTGTTTCATTCCCTTTACAACAATTTATAATTTGTTGTAAATATGGTATTTGTTATAAGTCAGAGGAATTTTTTATATTTTACCTAAACATTTCCAGGCAGATAGAGACTGGCGCCTACTAAGGGGCTAGGCTTCAAAGTGTTAACAGCCACACTGTGAATAATGACACATTACAAAACACCAAAGACTCACAATAATACAACCCACCTGAGCAACAGGTTGTCCGTGATTCACAGGATTGAATGATGCACTACTCTAGTCCTTTGACCGATTCTGTCATCCTGGCCTCCTCTACAAATTGGCCACCAGTCCAATACCTAAACACACCGTCTTCCTTCTCCGCTCCTGCCTGTCTAACAGAAATTTCACCGTTTTTGTCGGAAATTGCCTCTCCACTTTCCGTTCTATCTCTGCGGGTTTTCGGCAGGGTTCCATCCTATACCTCTATCTCCTCTACACCAACGACATCCTCCTTCCAAACATTTCATTTTCCCTCTATACGGATAACGCCATGTTCATGTCAAGCTCCTGGAACATACCCAAAACCACAAAGACCATCCAGACTCAACTGGATTCCCTGTCAATGTGGCTCCGGAAGTGGAAAACGGACGTCAATACTCAAAAATCAGAAGCCATCTGCTTCACCAGGAAGCTACGACCGCAAACCGGTGCCATCCTTCTTGACGGGAGGCCGATAGCCTGGAGGTCTTGTGTTAAATGCCTTGGCGTCATCCTAGATAAGTGCCTGTCCTTTTCTTCTCAAGTTTCCTAAGTCCTTACCAAGAGTAGAGCTATCCGTGCTAAGCTCTACCCTCTCCTAGTACCATCCCTGTCAAAATCAAACACCATGTACCAAATGCTCCTTCATCCTGTCCTCACCTATGCAGCTCCTGTCTGATAGCCTCTTTGCTCCAACACGTCTCGGACCAATCTCCTTCCAATCCACTTCCCTCAGACTCCTCTCCAACTCTCCTAGGTTACTGTCAAATGTCACCATCCAAAACGCTCTTCGCTCCCAATCACTTGCTGTTTTTGTCAGATCCCTCTCAGCGAAGCTCTTCTGTAGTGCCAAAAGCTCGTATTACCCACACCTTAGGGATCTGGCAAACTCAGTTGGACCCCTCCTTCCCGCAGGGGGGTGCGGACTAGCTGTACCTACGAGGGCTTTGGCGTCCCTCGCGGTACCCTAGCCTAACGCTACACCACTCACAAAGCACACAAACAGACACACACACACATACACTAACATCTTCACTTAGAGAACTGTTGCGCGTTGGGAGTGCTGAAAAGTCCAGAGCTTGACAAACTCTGGTCTGGGACACTGATGTGAGCTTGCTCTGCCGAAGACATAAGAGCGGTTTCTGGTCTACCAGCCACTTTGGTCCTTGGTCAGGGAGTGTCCGCGGTGCATGGGTGTCGGAGCCTGTGCACAGTATTACGAGTTCTCGACTGATGCCCATCCAGTCGAGCTAAGGAAAAAGCTATAGGCCTCAGAGTTCTGAGGGTTGGAAATGATCTTTAGGTGATCCAAGGGTGTACCCGTTCCTATAGTCTTACCGTAACGCTTGAAACGATGGCTCGCTTTAAAACATTTATGGATTTAAAAACCCCGTCAATTATTACTAGTCTAAAGAGGACACGCCAGGATTCCCCTGACGATCCTAAAATTATCGATGCGAGTAAAAAGTTGATGGTGGCAACGTCACAGACATTGCCTTCACCAAAATATTTAATATTTTCTAGTTCTGAGGAGGGGAAAGATCTGTCAAAAGTTTCTCCTTTCCTTATCAATAAGGCGATAACTGCCGGTGCTGGAGATCCTGTTGCCTCTATCAAAAAACTACGAAATGGGACACTGCTGGTGGCAACCTGCAATGAGAAACAAATGAGATCTCTTTCAAAAATGACCTCTTTTTTAGATCAGGTCATGGTATCTGTGGGCCCTCATAGATCTTTGAACTTTTCAAAGGGGGTCATCACCTGCAGAGATCTAATGAACGTCACTGTGGACGAAATAAAAATAGAACTGTCTTCTCAGTCAGTAATTGATGTCGTGCCTATTATGAAGACAGACAAAGAGGCGAAAGTTGCAACAGCCTCTTACATACTTACATTTGGCAAACCAGAGATACCTGAATATATACATGCGGGTTACCAACGGCTCTCTGTAAGACCATATGTGGCTAACCCTAGGCGCTGCTTTAAGTGTCAACGTTTCGGGCATATTAGCTCTACCTGTTTGAAGCCGAGTGTATGCGGTAAATGTAGCGAGGAAGGCCATGATGAAAAGGAGTGCGTAAATTGCCTAAAGTGCGCCAACTGTGGCGGTGACCACGCGGCGCGATCATACAACTGTCCTCGCTTTAAAGAGGAAAAGGGCAGCGTCATGGCTAAGGATAGAATATCCTTTTCAGAGGCAAGCAAAATTATAGATCTGCCCAACCAGAAGTTGACGGTAAGACCTATGCCGCTACTGTGACCGCTACGACATCGTCCTCTTCAAACTGTGCCAACCTGGCGAAAAAGATAAAAGTTTTAACTGACCAAGTTTCCTGTCTACTGTCGCTAGTCACATGTGGTCAATCTTTGAATATTAAAGAACCTGCAAAGACGTCACGTGATTTGCTTTTTCTACCGAGCACTTCCGCGGAGAGGTTAGGTGGCCAAACCAAGTCCGTCAATGAAATATGCATCTCTGGACAAAAGAAATCGCCTAGCAGTCTAAAGTCTGTTGCGTCCAAAGTAGTACTACAACTGAATACAGCGAGAAGTAAGTCTGTATTCCAAAGCAGTAAATCGGCACCAACTATGTTAGGTGCTAAAAAACGTATAAATAAAGGAGGGCATGGTAACAAAAACCCTCCGAAATACAAAACTTCCTTAGATTCCATCCCTGAACGGGTGGATATGAATCTGAGGATTGTAAGCCTGAGACGTCTTCGAACGTCACGGGCAAACGAGAGCGAACCAATGGGTGTCAGATTAATAAATTGCTAAGTTGATACTGTCTGCAATTAGCAAGTCAGTGATACAATGGAACATCAACGGTGTTAGGAGTCACTTAGAAGATCTTAAAATACTCGTGAGAAATGTGTATCCAATGTTTGTATGTCTACAGGAGACACATCTCCACAAATCACATAATTTTCATGTTAGGGAGTATTCAGTTTTTAGATCAGACTTCGTTACAGAAGACCGAGCTAGAGGTGGCGTAGTTATCCTAACCCATGACTGTATCGACGCTGTTTCTCTAAAATTAATAACTCCTTTACAAGCAGTAGCCGTTCAAACAGCTCTCCCATATAAAATCACTGTGTGTTGTGTCTACTTGCCACCACAAGAAAAGCTGCATCACAGTGATTTGGTGAATATGATAACCCAGTTACCGACTCCGTTCTTATTGTTAGGAGATTTCAATGCCCACCATTTGTCTTGGGGATCTCCAACCTGCAACCCTCTAGGACAACTAGTGGAGAGTGTAAGAACGGTACTAGACCTATGCCTGCTAAATGACAGTTCGCTTACTCATTTAGCGGCATCTACTGGTGGATGGACAGCTGTTGACCTATCGATCTGCAGCCCTCAATTAGCTACTCACCGGCCACAAGGTCGGTACTCAATGATTTGTATGGAAACGACCATGTGCCTATTAAGATCAATTTATGTGACTCCCAACTTTGTTATGCTCGAAATTCCGATTGGATTTTTGAAATATTTTGTATCACTTGACACAGATCACCTGACACCCATTGATGCAATTGTTGAAAATTTCACTAAGACCATTTTAAATGCTGCTGTAGAGACCATTCCAAAAACCTCTGCGCATCCACGCCGACCACCTGTGCTGTGGTGGAACGACGAACGCACAGAAATCCTCTGTTTACGACGAAGAGCTTTAAGGAGATTTAAGCGTAACCCAACAAATGACAACCTTCAGGAATATAAAATACTCCGTGCAAAAGCAGAGGATATTTAGGCTGAGTAGAAAGAACTCTTGGGAACAGTACATTAGCACAATTAGACGAACAACTTCATCCTCCACAGTCTGGAGGAAACTAAGATCAGTTTGTGGTACTTCCATTCCGTTGCCAGCCATTGCGCTGAATTAACCGAATGGAAGATTGTCCACAGACAGTGATAATATTGCTAATGTACTGGCAAAATCGTTTTTTAATTTTTCTGCTACTACAGCCTATAAAAGTATTCCAGAGACATAAATTGAAGGAAGAAGCAATACCATTTACTTTTGGGTTGTCTGGCGACTCTTTTGTACACTCCTTTCTCCTTAGGGGAATTGGAGTCAGCTCTCGCGTCTACGAGCGATTCTGCACCAGGTCCTGATTCCATTGTATACTCCATGCTGAAACATCTATCATCATCGGCGAAACTTTTCCTCCTTCAAATATACAATAGGCTTTTAGAAGCCAGGTAAAGACAAAACCAACCCCAGTAGTTACAGGCCTATATCTCTAACAAGCGTCTACTGGAGAAGATGGTCAACCACCGTCTTGTCTGGTACCTAGAAACAAACAATTTTCTTTGCAATGAACAGCGTGGTTTCAGACAAGGACGATCATCGGTTGACCAATTGGTTTTGTCAGAATCCGCTATTCAAGACGCCTTTCTCTTGCGTCAAACACTCGTTGCTGTTTTCTTCGACCTTGAGAAGGCATACGATATGGCATGGAAAAGAGGAATTCTGAACACTTTAAAATCATGGAGTATACAAGGGAATATCCTAGCATTCATTGCTAACTTTCTTTCAAACAGATCTTTCTCTCGATCAAAACTCTCGATGCTGTCCACCAATCTGGACTTAGACTTACTACTGGTGCTTTTAGAACTAGCCCACTCCCTTGTCTTCTTGTCGAGGCTGGGGAACCTGCCCTTTCGAGACGTCAGATGCTATACATATCTTACATTTCTGGTCTTCGTAGCATACCAAATCACCCGGCTTTTAAAATTATCTTTAACAACATCCATAATGAAGATTACGATGCACATCAACGTTCGACCGCTCCATTCGGCATACGAACATTACGAATAATGGATAACCTTGGGTTGCAACTACCTACAGTGTTTGAACAATCAATGTGCTATATACCTCCATGGCTAATAAAAGCGCTGAACTTTGATTTCTCATTGTCCAGTTATATAAAACATAATATTCCTGATGTGGTCTACCACCAGGAATTTTTATTTATTTATAAATCTCATCAACATAGTGAAATTATTTTCACCGATGGATCTAAACTGGACAATGGAGTTGGGTGTGCGTTTCATGCTTCGGGATGTAGTTACACGTACGGGTGGCCCTTGGCTTGCAGTCTTTTCACGGCAGAACTATTTGCCATTTTCAAAGCGCTAACCGTCATTCAATCTCGATCTTACCATTATCTTTTGTGTTCGGATTCTAAAAGTCCTCTTCAGGATGTTTTCTCTGTCAACCCTTTAGTTGGGGACATTTTGTGTGCTGTACACAGGCTTCAATTGAGGGGTGTGGGGGTAACGTTCTGTTGGGTTCCTGGACACTGCGGAATACTCAAAAACACAAAAACGGATGAAGCGGCGAAGAATGCTACAAGTTTGGTGCCCATTACTCAACGAGTTATGGCATCTGATTATGTGTGTTTTGCAAAACATTTATTGCTCGCTATTGGAATGACGAATGGCATGCCGTGATTCAGAATAAGCTGAGGGAAATTAAAGATACCGTCCGTCCATGGAGGTCTTCAATTCATTCAAAACGTAGGGAGGAAGTGGTGGCTACACCCCTTCGCGTTGGCCACTCTTTTGCAACTCATGGATATTTGATGGGTCGTGAAGATCCACTAATATGTCAGTACTGTGGTGATGCCTTCACTATCAAACATTCTGGTGGATTGCGTTCGTGTAACTAATATTCGTGCCCTTTTTAATTTAAAAGGGAGTTTGAAGGCGGTGTTAAGGGACGATGCCTCGGCCATTGACCGAGTCATAGCTTTCTTACACCACTTGAACATATATTTTAAAATTTAATATTTAAAATACATGTTTTTATAGTTATACTTACATTTCTTTTAATTATCATCTACGTATATTTTTTATTTATTTATATTTAGTATGTTCTTGTTATTGTACTATTAAGGTTTATTTATTGTTAAATTGTTGAATATTGTTGTTTTAAATATCGTTATTGTTTATTCACTGTTATATTGTTCGTTGTTGTTATTTTATTTATAGTTTTATATTTTTTATTGTTATAGATTTATTGTTGTTTTTTTGTTATTTATTGATGTTTTTTTTTTAATTGATGTATATTTATGGTTATATAATTGTTTTATGTATTGCTACTTTGTTTTGAACTTTCCGTTTTGAACAAAATTGTTTTTGGTATTCGGTCTTATTTAAATTATTGCGTTTTGTTTCAATTCTTGATTGGCAATGATAACCAAATTTGGTTTTTCGCCAGGAAAAAAAATTTTTTTAAAATGGACCCCTTCCTATTTTTTGTCCTCGTCCCAAAGTCCTTCTCGATCCTCCATAATACCTCTGCAACTTGCACTTTCTCTCCCAGCCGTCTACCTCTCACCTTCTAGAATAGGCTACTAGTTTTTAAGTTTTAGTCTTAATATGTTTAAATTGTAAAAAGTGTTTAAATCCTGTTTGTTTATTCCAATTAATATCATCATGTATCTATTTCATCATATTAAATGCTAGTTAAGTTAGTGTAAGATCATCCATTACAACTTTGTTATTCCATTCTAGCTCTAAGTCTTATTACACATTTCTACACTATCATATGTCTCACAAACATACTTACTATATACATGAATCAACACACACAAAACAAAAAATGTCACCCAAAAAAAAGTCAGTCAGCCAGTCCAAATGTTTAAAATGAACGTAGTGCCCCATAATAAAATCCTTATTACAGTCACACCCAAAAAAAACTCCTGCCTTGCAGATGCCCTTCCTACATCCAGCCCCTACCCGCTGTTTTCATATTCCTACCTGCAGCCATTGTCGGTGACAGACGCTGCATAACCTCAGGGGCTGCCAAATCCCCTCCTTCTTTGACTGACTGACTGAATGACTTCCTATTACCTAACCAATACTGCTGTAACAAGCCCCAGTCAATCAACTTGACAAAATACAATCTTGCAAACAAGAAGTTACAAACTAGAGTGACTCTTTATATACAAACTACATCACTCTAGTTTGTAACTTCTTGTTTGCTAGATTGTATTTTGTTATAAGAACCTTTGATAATGATGATGACATGGTTATTGAAATGTACATAAGAGTTTAATCTTAAGTAACTATTATTATTTGTTATTTTTGTGGTATTGGGGTTATTTCAATATTTTCATTGTAATTGAGTAGTAACCCAAATTGTACTAAAAATTTAGTAAACTAAACAACATTACCAATATATCTAAACAAAGCTATGTGTGAACAATTACTATTAAGTTTCTAGATATGTTATTAACTTCCTTATGCTCTGGGTATGAATAGGTTAATAATAATTTCTTAGGTCAAATATCAAGTTAAATTGTTTTGTAACCTTCCTGAAATTTGTTAGGTTTGAAAAGCCAATAGAGACTGTGAATGACTTGGCTTCAAGTGGATTGTTATGGGGAGCCACTCATGATGCCTGGATATTTTCTTTAAGAGAGGCTAAAGAACCTTATCTTAAAACATTAGTGAAAAGATTTCGGGCATTGTCCAAAGAAGAACTGTTAGCCCATGCAGCCAAAGGAAATTTTGCCTTTTCTGTAGAACGGCTTCCTTCAGGTAATAATAGAATTTAAATTTGTTGCCATTGTAAGGCTAGATTTTTTCTAAATATTTTAAAACTATTGTAATAATTCTGATCACTGAGATGTTATGTTAAAGCCATCATCTAATGAAAGTTAGTAGGGTATTTATTTTGAGTTTGGGAAATTTTGACAGATTTGGTAAAAATTCAGTGATAAATAGCTTACTTCAGATTAAAAAAAAAAATTATACATATGATTGTAAAGATGAGTTAATTACATGTGAAAATGGAATCAGTTGATGTTAAATTGTTCAGTCAGTAGTTCAGTAAACTATCAAAGTGTAACTATTTAAAAATAATTTTGCAAAAGTTATTCTAAAAGCAATGTGTATTATTTATAAATGTATGTAAATACAAGAATTGTATTGGATTATTCTGAACATTTTGGATATCCAATGTAAAATCTAGGTGTGATCATTGCTGTGAATTTTGTGAGCCAGTTGTTACATTCGGGAACCAGGGCAAGTAAAATAAATTCTCAGTGTATGTGATTATGAAACTACAGAGCACAATTGTGTAGTGTTAAAGGTATTTTTTTAAATTACAAATGATTAATTTTATTAGTTTCAAAACCTAATAAAATAATATTGCAGCTTACATATTTAATTTTTTAGGCATGTAAAAAAAATAATGTCTAAACTGAAATAAGATCTACTATTAACTTTTCTGGGTAATGACAGTGATTGAACTTTACTGTTTGGATCTAAAAAGTGTTGATTCTAATTTCTTAAAGTTTAACTCGCTCATCGCTTAATATACCCTATAATTGCTTAATGTTTGTTTTTCAGGGCATCGGCAGTGATTGAACTTTCCTGTCTCTGATTTAACTAGTGTTGATTTTTGTTTCCAAAACCATAAGTTTAATCTCCCCTATTGATTGATATATGTAACAATTACTTTCTCTTGGTAGCTGATATTTAATCATTCATCTATTGCTTTCTCACACATTATCTATGTACAACTTTTAAGTAAAAAGGTCTAACAAGTATTCATTTGTGTATTATTTATTTCAATTTACTAATGAATTTACATGATGTTGGATCATGAAAGTTGTTTGTAAAATTAAAGTAGGTAGCATTATTTTTTACTAAAATACAAAAAGGCTACACAAAAATAATACATTTGGTAATATGTTAGGTTATTTTGCTGTTGGAGATTATATAACAGATAAAACTGTTCGGAATTTGTTGCTTATGAAAGAAGATATTTACTGGGAAGGATGTATTATAGTTCTCCGTAAAGGTGAGATATTAGTACTAGTTTAAAGTAGATATTATTTTTTATATACAATGAAAGTATTATAGCATTAAACTTCATAATTTTTTATACAATTAAAAGCAGTATGTTGGTTTAAGATTCACTCTGTTTAGTCCAAAATAAAGTTGTGCTTTTTAAAATACATATATTGTATGTTCATATTGTTTATTATATATCTTAATAAAATAATAATCTTGTTCTAAAATTTTTGTTACTAACCCGGGAATGCTTGGGCTTTGGAAACTCCAATTATGACTCGAGCCATTAGGGCAATTCTAACATTTGTAATTATTGTTTTACATTATAAATTTCAATTGTTTGGATTATAATTAGCTTTAAATTTGTTCATTGATTAAATAAAAATTATTAAATACATTTATTACATATTTACATGTAAAGTTACAGGCAGAAAAGTTATGATATTACCAGTTACCCGATCACTCACGTTGTTAGATTGCTCCTAACACAATACTCATGCGATCGCTCACACATGTGAGCGCTCCACCCCAGGTTACCCTCTCAATCACGCTCTCTACTTGAAACTCGAATAGTAGCAAGCAAACATCAGCGAGAAAGCATATTTAGAACCTCAGTCGTATACAACGAAAAGATAAAATCATTCCTTCAGAGCAACTAAAAATGTTAGATTCAATCTAATTGTTTAGTCTGTAGAGAGACTAAAAGTTAGAACGAAACGCAATGCGGTACAACTTACTGTCAGCAAGGTTACTTATGGTTGCGCAATCGTGATTCACAAAGCGCGGGTAGACACACCGCATGGTCGGTAAGTTTACGAAAGTTGCGCAATCAAAGTTCACATTTAACAGAGAAAGTTTAAACTGCTCTAAACAAAATCCAGTCATTTAGAAACAAATCAACAACGACACTGAATTTAATACGACTATAAACGACAAGTTCTCATTAAACCTTAACTAAGCACTTACCCGAGGTAAGAAGTGATGTAACCTTCTGACGAGCTGGGTAGCGAAGATTCCACAGTACTGTGGTCGTCGGATGCTGCAGAGACGTCTTGACGACAGTAACGTAACTAAAACTCAATTTAAACCATGAGTAACAAGTACAAAATTTCACCTTACAAAGGCACTTAAGTTCCTACCACGCGACTACGCACTGATTGCACCATCGGGGTAAACGAGCGGCACTTTAACAAAACGAGACGAAATATAGTTCAAAATGTTCATCGACACGGTCCGAACTTTACGCACATATTATTAAATGAATGCGGTACGTTTAAATTGTCTAAAACAAAGCCCATGCGGAATAAGCGGCGCGGTTTAACAAAGAACTGACTTAGTCCAGTTGACGACAGTCTTGCTTCTAATGTGTTGAAGCGGAAAAACTGTAGAAATTGTAGGGGAAGGGGAGCACTGATGCCAACCTAAGACTGCTAAAACGTTGACAACAGTCTTTTAACATGAGTAGTACTGGCCAAACAGCTGACCACAGGTCAACCGGCCACGATTATCAAGAGACCAGTTGCACAGCTGAGGAAATGTCGCGGCAAAAATACAAAATACAAAACCTGCACTGAACATACCGCCCACCAAAACGAATATTTTTGAATCCGTAAGGTGGTTAGAGGGCGAAGAACTGAAAACTCGAAAAGCAGAGAGAGCCGGAAAAAGAAACTGTCGGGAGGCGGTGAAGAACTAATGATGAAGCGGAAAGCCGACGAGCCTGTTGACTGGTCGCCTCAGCTGTCCGTAAGCGGTCCTGATTGTGGCTACTCTAGAGACGTGGTCTGTTCCAGGATGCAGACTGATGATCCTACCCGTAGGCCAATGGAGGGGGCTTGGGTGTTCTCCAGTTATGAAGACGAGTTGATTTTCCTTGAGTGGCGAAGAGTCCTTGTTCCACTTGTGCCGTTGAATCTGTGTGTGTAGATACTGAGTGGACCAAATTTTCCAGAAGCGGTTGGACATCTGTTGGAGCATAGACCATCGAGATTTAAGCGGAGGTTCAGTATAACATTCTTCAGGAAGTGACAGGAGCGGACGGCCAATCAAAAATGCCCAGGAGTGAGAAAGGAAGCTCCTTCGCTGGGGTCTGGCGAAACTTCGAAAATAGGACGACTGTTCAAAATGGCCTCTATCCTGATGAACAGAGTAGATAGCTCTTCAGCGGTGAGGGTGGTGTTGCCTACAGTGCGTCGTAATAACAACTTAGCGGATTTGACAGCGGCTTCCCAAAGTCCTCCAAAGTGAAGGGCAGCCGGAGGATTGAAATGCCAACTGATGCGTTGGTCAGCTAGCTTGCGTTCAATAAGCGAGTTAGAGCGGTCCAGAAACTTGTAGACTTTGTTAAGTCGGTTAGCAGCGCCAGTAAAGTTCGTGCCGTTATCAGAATAAATTTCTGAAGGTAGGCCTCGTCGGTCACCAATTCCAAATGAACCGCTTTAGTGGTCATACATACAAATAAACAGAGGTAAGCTTTCAATAGCTTGGAGGTGCGCAAATGGTTGGCCTTAGTGTCAAAGGGTCCAGTGAAATCTACTCCTACTCTATGGAAAGGCGGAGACGGCGTAACTCTTGATGAGGACAAAGGTGCCATTATGGGCTGGCGTGGTTTAGTTTGCATGCGGAAACATCGAATGCACGCATGGATGCGTTGGCGAAGTAATGATCGCAGAGCTATGACCCAAAATTCACTATTGATCAAGGCTTGAGTGGTACGCGGTCGAGCATGCAAGGCCAGTTTGTGATAATGGTCACATATGAGGTCGACGTAATGATGGCGCTTTGGTAACAGAAGCGGGTGTTTAGATTCATAACTCAGAGACGAATGATCAAGTCTACCGCCCACCCTGAGCAGACCATGGGCGTCGATAAATGGTGTTAGACTACGTAAATGGTCGTTGACGCGCTTACCAGTTTGAAGTTTTTGTAGAGTTTCACTGAAAACAGAGGTTTGTACCAGTTTAACGCATACAGCTTTTGCGTTGTCCAACTCTTGTACCGACAGCGGTCGCAGCGTAGGTTTGATTGAGGCTGCTTTGGCCTTATAGAGCGTGTTGTGATGATGGCCGGTCGCCAGGCTCTTGATTGTCGATGAATCGTAATACGTAAGCGACGACATGATGAAGAGTGGTTAAGTTCGAATGTTGCTCAATCACTTTCATAAGACGGTTGGGCTCTTGAACAGCGGCACAATTAACCTTAGCCTCAACCTTTGTTTCCGTCTGATCCAGATTAGTGCCTTTAGGCCGAGACAGATTCCAGGTGGTAGGACAATGTAATAACCAAGGAGGTCCATGCCACCAAAGCGGGTGTGTGGCAAGTTGATCAGGCAAACAACCGCGAGAAGCAACGTCTGCGGGGTTGTCAAGAGTCGAGACATGATACCAATGATCCATGTAGGTTATTGACACAATCTCCGTGATGCGGTTAGCTACGAAAGTCTTCAATTGATGAGGCGGGGTATGAATCCAATGAAGTACTATCTCAGTGAAGAAGAGAGTGTTAGCGGTAGGAACGAAATCAAGAGCTGGTTGAATGGATTTGTATAACTTAGCCAGCAGTAATGCGCCGCAAAGTTCCAAACAAAGTATGGTAAACAATTTGACAGGGGCTACCTTACTTTTAGCTTTCAACAGGCTGGTGTTGACGACCCCGTTAAGCTCAGATCTCAAATAGATAGAAGCAGCATAGCCTGATTCGGAACCATCACAAAACCCAATGATGCGATGACTGGCTGATCGCGTACCTACATGGCGAGGAATTTGAATAGCAAACAAACAGGCGAAGTGGACAATGAAGCTGTCCCATTGATCGAGCAGAGGGGTTGGCAAAGGCTGATCCCAGTCCAGTTTCCCCAACCACAAGCGCTTAAGAAAAGACTTAATCCAAAAGGTAATGGGCGTTAAGAAGCCAAGCGGGTCAAAGGTTCGTGCGACGTAGGACAAGATGGTGCGTTTTGTGGGCACCAGTGTAAAAGTTTGAGTTTAATACGAGAACAAGTCTGAAGAGGGGTTCCATTGTAGACCCAATATTTTAATTGCAGCGGATTCGTCTTGAAACAATAGAGGATTTTCCAAGTGAGAAGAAGGTAGAGTTGCGAGTAGCGAGGGTTCATTTGATGACCATTTTCTAAGTTCCATGCCTGCGCGAGCGAAAATGCCGATAAGCTCTTGTATTAACGTCTTAGCGGCCGCGGGCCTATCAGCACCAGCGACGACGTCATCTACGTAGGTCTGATGAAGGATTGCTTCGGACGCTGTAGGATAGCGAGTTCCCTCATCCTTTACTAGTTGTTCAAGCGTTCGCAGCGCTAAGTAAGCGGAAGGGGTTAGGCCATAGGTGACTGTAGCTAGTTCATACTCGATTAACGGTGATTGAGGTGAAGACCGGTAAAGTATGTGTTGGTAAGAACGATCTTCAGGTCGTACCAAAATTTGGCGGTACATCATTTTGATGTCGGTACAGACAGCGTAAGCATATAACCGGAAAGAGATGATCAAATTGGCCAAGTCCTTTTGCAGTTTAGGACCGGATAACATTTGCTGGTTCAGGGTGTTTGCGTGGCAATCAGGTGATGACGCGTTGAACACAACTCTAAGCTTGGTAGTAGAGCTGGTGGTTTTAAATACGCAATGGTGCGGAATAAGATAGTCAGAAGCCTTGAGGGCGGGGTACATGTGCCCTAGAGCGATATACTCGGCCATAAACTGATGATATTGTATGGCTACCTCAGGCTGGCGGTTTAAACGTTTTTCTAACGCATGATAACTCGCAAGAACAGTGTTACGGTTAGACTTGAGCGGGATAGCTTCCGGCTTAAATGGGAGTGCTACGATATATCTTCCCGTTGCGTCACGATCAGTAGTAGTTGCGAACAATTCTTCACAAAGTTGATCTTCGGGGCTGAGGTGATTTGCTGGTGCGATTTCCTCAACTTCCCAAAATCGTCGAATGTTGTCATCGATTGACTTCAAAGTAGTGATGAATACACGTGGCTGCTGAGGCATGCTATAAGGTATGGAACCCATGACGACCCAACCTAACCTGGTGTTGATTGCTGAGGGTTGTCCGTGGATAATGTTGCAAGGTCCGTTCACAAGTATCTGTGTAAAAATGTCAGCACCTAGAATGATGTCAACATCGGAAGAACAGTGTTACGGTTAGACTTGAGCGGGATAGCTTCCGGCTTAAATGGGAGTGCTACGATATATCTTCCCGTTGCGTCACGATCAGTAGTAGTTGCGAACAATTCTTCACAAAGTTGATCTTCGGGGCTGAGGTGATTTGCTGGTGTGATTTCCTCAACTTCCCAAAATCGTCGAATGTTGTCATCGATTGACTTCAAAGTAGTGATGAATACACGTGGCTGCTGAGGCATGCTATAAGGTATGGAACCCATGACGACCCAACCTAACCTGGTGTTGATTGCTGAGGGTTGTCCGTGGATAATGTTGCAAGGTCCGTTCACAAGTATCTGTGTAAAAATGTCAGCACCTAGAATGATGTCAACATCGGAAGGGGTGTCGAACTGAGGGTCAGCTAGCGGTAAGTGCTGATATTGAGCACGTATGCAAGGCGCCAAAGCGGTAGATGGAAGCGGGTCAGTAATGCGTGGAAGCACAGCGGCTTCTGCGGTCAGCATGACACCTGGGTCATGTCTCGAGAAAATAAGCAAAGTGACATACTCATGAATGTGGGTTGTCTTGGCTGCGACACCAATCAAAGAAAGATTTGATTTCCGAGCGGGTAAATTCAACAGAGTGCTTGCATGTTTAGTTATGACAGAGATTTGACTGCCTGGATCTATAAGTGCTCTAAATGGAAGCGGTTGACTAAATTGGTCCTGAATGATGACCTGCGCAGTGCCTAACAGGGCGAGAGAAGCTTCAATATTGCAAGAAAGAGCATGCGGTAACGATTGAGTAGCAAGTTTAGGGTTAGCTGTTGAACGAGGGTGTCGCGGTGAAAATAGTCATTGTTGTGCAGGAGAGTTGTCGTGTAACAATGTGTGGTGTGACTC
This sequence comes from Prosapia bicincta, assembly GCA_036971475.1. NCBI lineage: Eukaryota > Metazoa > Arthropoda > Insecta > Hemiptera > Cercopidae > Prosapia > Prosapia bicincta. The sequence goes on from JBAIZL010000002.1 coordinate 224,491,025, forward strand.
TCCACACTGTTTACACTGTTTCATAGATTTACATTTGGACCGAAAGTGCGATCCAAGACAGTTGTAGCAACGTTGCAATTTTCCAATGGCACTTTTACGCTCGGACGCAGTTAATTCCAAAAACGACTGGCAATTAAAAACATTATGGTTTGAGCCGCAATAATAACACATCCCCGTATGAGTGGTTGAGATGTTGGCTTGAGCCATGTGAAGCGGGGGCAACTGATGTCGGAACACTGAAAGCCTAGGCGCGTTCATAATTGGCGGCACATTTCCTTGTCTCCCTCCTGCAGACGGCCGTATAGGGCTCTGCATCACCGGTCTGGGCTCATAAGCTCGTGGTAGAATTTTAGACGTAGCTGCATTAACATACGAAGCCGACAGATCAAGAATTTGACTCGATTCAACCCCAAGGTTAGCTTCGACGGGTTCAATATTTAAATCAGGGGCACCACTTGAATTTGAGTCATTCAACGCAGAGACCATCACTCGCAGCTGCTGACCTAATTTTGAGTTAACTGCAGTCGCGGCAGAGGGTTGATTGAGTAACTCCATTGCTCTAGCCTGTTCCGTAACAAAGTCATTTAACATTTTGTATGTGGGCATCGTATTAGTCCCTAGTCTTGTTTCGAAGTTGAGACGAGTCTGTGAGTCCAAATTGTTGACAGACATTTGAAATAGGAGGAAATCTGCTAAGTCAGCTAACTGAATAGCCTTTAAGGCGCACACGGCGTTGGAGTGCGCAGTCAAAAACCGGTTAAGTTCAGATTGAGATGCGGTCTTAATAGTCTTGAATTCTTTGATCAATTGAAAATAATGGTCAGCCAACCTACGAGGGTTTGCATAGCGGTTGCGCAGCGCCTGGTAAGCAATTTCGTAATTGCTTTCAGAGATAGTCAGTCCGGTAATAACTGCTAATGCATCACCTTTCAAAGTGGATTTCAGGTACTAAAATTTTATGCACCGCATTGATATTATTATTACCATGAATCATGGAGTCAAACATTGTGATGAAGTCAGTCCATTCGTGGCTATTGCCTGAGAAAACTGGTATTTGTAGGTTAGGTAGGCTTATGCAATTAGTAGCAAGATTGCCTGGTGAGGTTGGTCTTACCTCCGTTTTAATGATATTGGGGTATTTCACTAACAATTGTAAGTACATCTCTTGAAATTTAGCCTTCATTTGGAACGCTTTTTCCACGAACTCGGCAACTTGTCTTTCAAAGGTCTTTTCCATGTAATCAAACGTTTCAAAAAAATTAGCCTGAATTCGCCTAAGTTCCAGAACAATTCCTTCCGGAATCTCATTTTCATTTAACACACTTTTCACTTGCTCTAAGTCAGTAATAATGTTCTTTAATTTTGCCAAATAGTAGTCAGTATTAATTTCCATTTTGAAATGCTCGAAAATTTTCAAATATAAAATTTCAAAAAATTTTAAATTTATAAATATTTTAAGTGGACTGTGTATAAAATTTTAAGCCGTAATAAACCGGTTCGGTATGGGCCAATGTTTAATTAGTTACGATATAAATTATCGTGAAAAATTTAAAACCCATTTATAGCTGAAATAATTCAAACAATCCGGCCCGGAGGACCAATGTTTAGTCTGTAGAGAGACTAAAAGTTAGAACGAAACGCAATGCGGTACAACTTATTGTCAGCAAGGTTACTTATGGTTGTGCAATCGTGATTCACAAAGTGCGGGTAGACACACCGCATGGTCGGTAAGTTTACGAAAGTTGCGCAATCAAAGTTCACATTTAACAGAGAAAGTTTAAACTGCTCTAAACAAAATCCAGTCATTTAGAAACAAATCAACAACGACACTGAATTTAATACGACTATAAACGACAAGTTCTCATTAAACCTTAACTAAGCACTTACCCGAGGTAAGAAGTGATGTAACCTTCTGACGAGCTGGGTAGCGAAGATTCCACAGTACTGTGGTCGTCGGATGCTGCAGAGACGTCTTGACGACAGTAACGTAACTAAAACTCAATTTAAACCATGAGTAACAAGTACAAAATTTCACCTTACAAAGGCACTTAAGTTCCTACCACGCGACTACGCACTGATTGCACCATCGGGGTAAACGAGCGGCACTTTAACAAAACGAGACGAAATATAGTTCAAAATGTTCATCGACACGGTCCGAACTTTACGCACATATTATTAAATGAATGCGGTACGTTTAAATTATCTAAAACAAAGCCCATGCGGAATAAGCGGCGCGGTTTAACAAAGAACTGACTTAGTCGAGTTGACGACAGTTTTGCTTCTAATGTGTTGAAGCGGAAAAACTATAGAAATTGTAGGGGAAGGGGAGCACTGATGCCAACCTAAGACTGCTAAAATGTTGACAACAGTCTTTTAACATGAGTAGTACTGGCCAAACAGCTGACCACAGGTGAACCGGCCATGATTATCAAGAGACCAGTTGCACAGCTGAGGAAATGTCGCGGCAAAAATACAAAATACAAAACCTGCACTGAACACTAATAGTGCAAGCATTCCCAAGCTAAATATCTGTAATGGCTTTGTTATTGTTAGAAATAGTTACAAGTATTTGCTGTGATGTTTTTTTCATGCTTTATTTACTTGTTTCAAAATGTGTTTTTCATATTTAGTAAATATTGCTCAAATAAGGTTGTTAGAGCATTAAGATTAAAGTTAAACTCCCCGAGAAAATCTCCCACTTACAACAAACATATTTACTGTGTGGTACCACAAATATTTTGTTTGTCATAAGTAATTATTGAAAGTACAATGTGAAAACTAATAATTTAACATCCTCACGCATTTTGAAACAGTTGCTTCATTGATGACCTGTTATTCATTACTTTCAATGAATTATAGGATTACAAACTTTTTTGTGCCATTTCCACACTATTATACAAAGTCGAGCGAATTCTGTGTTTATAGAATATCTAGGTACAATCGAGCGATTGTCAATAGACAAGTTTTAAACAATAATAAATACACAAAAACCTCTTAACCACAAACCTTCTTTATTTTACCCTTATTAACATTTCAGTTACAAAGTAACCATCCTCAGAGGGATAACATACAAAGACTGATTAACGCTAGAAAAATACCTTATTTATAATCTACATAGCTAGTCACTCCCACTTCCGACCGCCGCGGCCCCACCTGTTAAACAAGGCGTAGCCACGCCCATCGAGTGAAAGCAAGATATCTTATGTTAACTTACTAAAATATAAATTAAAAATACAATAAATACATAATTAAAATTGTTTTTTGAAATTATAACCAACACAAAATTTAATTTAAAAATCATAAACCTATTTAACAAATGAATATAAAATTGAATGAGGAATAAGACCTATATCAGAATTTAACAAATTCTCAGGTTTATGTTTACTAATTTTTAAACTTTCGAAACTATTTAACAACTTATTAGTTCTAACATTCTTAATTAACTTGACATTATTAACATCTAGATTGTGATTGGTCTCTAAAATATGGGCAGCAATACTAGACTTATCAGATCTTTGGTATTTAATATCCCTAATATGTTCCTTAAATCTAGTTATTACTTTTCGTCTTGTCTGCCCAATATATATTTTATCACAATCCTTACAATTAACTTGGTAAATCCCTGATTTATCAAGTGTTTCTACTTTATCTTTTGCATTACCTAATAAATTTTTAAGGTTATTATGATTTTTATATGCAACTCTCAATTTAACATTCTTAAAAATTCCCTCCAGCCCTTTGGTTAAAACTTTGTCAAAAGGTAAACTAATAAAACGGCTTTCTTCTTTAGTTTCCAAAGGTAATGTTAATTTCTTCCGAAAAATCCTAATCTTTTGCTTTCTAAGGATATTATCAATAATTTTACGTTCATAACCATTAAATTCTGCTGTACTTTTAATATGTTCTAATTCAATATCAAAACGTATTTTACTCAAAGGAATATTAATCAACCTATTAACTAAAGAATTGAAAGCTGCAAATTTTTGTTGGTTACAATGGTTAGATTCGTTTGGAATAAATCTATCATTGGATGTTGGCTTTCTATAAATATCAAAAACTATTTTATCTCTATATCTAATACAATAAACATCAAGAAACGGTAAACGTTTATCTTTTTCAATTTTATAAGTAAATCTAATATTAGGATGTTGATCATTGATGATCCTAAGAAATGGATCTATTTGAAATTCTTTAATATTAAATATAGCGAAAATATCATCAACGTATCTTATCCAGACACGAGGAAAATATTTAAGTTTCTTTTTCAATCCTAATTCAAAATGACTCATAAAGAGTTCTGCTAAAAAAGGTGATATGCTGTTTCCCATTGTTGTACCATCTTTTTGTTTATAAAAATTATTATTAAATTGAAAATAATTATTATTCATACAACAATTAGTTAATTTTACAATTCTCTCAATATCGACATCATTCTCAATTAAAAACTCTTTTAACAAATTTAAAGTTTCCGTTACCGGAATACTTGGAAACAGAGAACAAACATCAAAAGAAACTAAAATTTCTTCATCTGTTAATCTAATATTCTTAACCTTCTCTACAAAATCAAGTGTATTCTTAACCGAAAATGATGCCAACTTACATTTAAAAATTCTGAATTCTTCAACTAACCATTTAGATAACATATAGGTTGGTGAATCAATTCCCGACACAATTGGCCTCACGGCATCGCCTACTTTATGTATTTTTGGGAGACAGTACAACCTAGGTAAAACAGGATTAGAAACATTATATTTAAAGACAACTTTTTTTGAAATGACTAAATTACATTTCTTAATAACGTTTACTGTTTCTTTAACAAATTTATTTAACAGATTTTTTGACAATTTATCGTAAGGTCCCGTTTCTAACAAATTGTTAACTCTATTAATATAATCTTCTTTTTTCAAAACAACAACAGTGTTACTCTTGTCAGCTTTGAGGTAATAACAATCTTTTCCTTTTAACTGTTTTATTAAACTTAACTCGTGGTTGAATCCAGTAGACATCTTCTTTCTTCTTAGAACCTCCAAATTTTCTTCAATCTTGATTTTACAAGTCTTCCTAACATAGTTCTTGCTAGTTTCATTTAATGAAGATATACAACTTTCAACGTGTGCCACTAATTCTTCTAAGTTATTTTTGATATTATTAGAAACGGAAAACTTTAACCCTTTACCTAACATGCACACCTCCTTCTGGGAGAAAGCGATATCAGTTTCGTTTTTGATTAACTTAGAATTCTGATCATCGGTAGTACAACCTTTATAACCAACTGACACCTTTTTGGTTAAATCACTAAATTTATTATCTAATGTCCTAACCTTGTTCTCAAGTTTATGTTCATTTACAATATAAACTTTTCTGCCAAATTCATCCCAATCATTATAATTTTCTTTTCCTAATTTCAAATGTAAATCATACAACTCCAGTTCTGTATTACTTAATTTGCCATACAAACATTTAATCTCCAAATCTAACCATTTCTTTTTGGCAAATAATAAAACTTTATAGTTCTAGAATTCTTCAATTTAATATTAATTCCGGAAATAAATTTCAGAAACACACTAAACTTTCTATATTGTTTAAGAAATTTAATGTCTTCTAACAAAAACTTGACTTTCAAATTCAACTTTTGGAATCTATTATATTCCTGAGACCGAGAAGCCATACTGTTACTATTTATTAGGAATATACTGTGGTTGAATTTACTAAAGTAAAATAAAGAAGGTTTGTGGTTTAGAGGTTTTTGTGTATTTATTATTAAATTCAACCACAGTATATTCCTAATAAATAGTAAATTTTAGACAAAATCCATGTCTATAGACATGTCTTTGCGAACAAAATATCAGACATTGGTTTTAGACGATTTTGCGCAACATTTTATAGTGTAGATGTGTTGTGAGATATGGTTGCCAGTTATTATCTGTGAGTCGTGATGAATACCTTACATTCAATTGATTTTGTTTATTTTGCTCAAGTTTAGTTCCATTTGTTTTTATTATTTAATATGTGACCAACGGAAAAAGCTTTGTTTTTCACAGAAGATTTTCACTGTGCAAATTGTTTATGGGAAGTTTCAAAACTCGGTTATAAAAATCAAAAAAAAAAGAAAGGCGATCGAAGAACTGACCAAAAAATAAAATATCCGTGGGAAAAAGTCCATAATTTGAAAACGGCATTTTAGTGGGAAAAGAAAAAAATTAATCAGAAGGAAAGTAGAACATCTTCTCACAAGACTTCTTAGTTCATAATGGACACTTACAAGTTTCACTTTAAGGATCACAATCTAGAGGAAGCAGAAGAACATACTTCGATCAGGAAAAAAATGTGTGAATCAGGAAGCATAGAGGACACGGTAAGTAGCTATTTCAAAAATATTTTAAATTTAAGTTGTATATATGGATGTACTCTAAACATTTCACACTTTCACCAACATCTCTTTCACTTTATTTCATTATTCAAAATTATAACAGCGTGAAGCGCGGTCGCAACAAGGTCAGCCATGTCTAGCAACTAACCAAAAAGTGTGTACGCTCATCAAAGTTTCTGAAATGCCTAGAAATATTGTTTATATACAACTCTAGAGACATGTCTATAGGCAATCACTCGACTTTGTCTAATAGTTTAGACAAGCCTTAAATATGGTTATGGTAAATATGCATCTTTCATCTCATAAATTTTATTTTTTATTAATGTAATTATAAAAATCTAATCTCTGGCTAATTTACCAAAAAAATTGAAATTTTGTAAAAATTTTACAAGAAAACTTTTTTTAAATCTCACAAATAACGGAAATATATTTCTTTCTATAATTTACAGGTTCGCCATATATGAAGAGTTTGAATAAACTAATCCATCGCCTCTTAGATTCTGGAATTTTATTATATTGGGAAGGAGAAGTTGCAAGAAGATTCCTACCATCACATATACAGTCAGCTGTAGCAGACAATAATGTTATGTCATCAGTAAGTCATGAGCCAACAAAAATTCAAATAAATCATGTTCAAGGGGCTTTTATTCTACTAGCTTTTGGTTTAAGTTTTGGATTTATTGTATTTTCGTTGGAGCTATATTCAAAATATGTAATAATATCACTGCCAATATAAAATATTGTTTTTAAATAGGGATTGTGACTACATGTATGTATATAGTTATTATATGTTATTGTAAACAATTATTCCACCATTAAGTGCAATTAATTTTTACCTTATGATGAGGTACCTTTCGGTCACTTGACCATTGTCAAATCACTAAATTATAACGGAAATAATTCAGTGATTCGACAGTGTTTCAGTAACCAAAAGGTACCTCATCATAAGGTAGAAATTAATTGCATTTAATGGTGGAATAATTTTTGAAATAACATATAATATTTCTATAAAGTCAGTGCAATGGAACAATTATGAACAATGTTAAATACCACACGCACACACGAACACAGATATATATGAAGTTATTATTATTACTTGAAAATAATTTTTTCTACCACTAAGTGCAATATTTTTAACTCACGTGATGAGATACCTTTCGGTCACTTGACCATTGTCAAATCACTGAATTAATTTTCTCTGTAATTTTCTGCATATGTTGTCTATAGGTTTATTAAATTGTTGTGTATGTTTTTATAAATGTGGTATTTCTCTAGTGAGTTTAGTTCTATTGGGTTATTATTTATTTTAAGTATGGTTAGATTATTATTTTCGTAATTTGTTATTTCATGTTTATGTGATATTAGGTTTGCTGCAACATTTGATGCTTTTGCATTTTTATTTTTGAATGTTCTGTAATGTTCTTCAAATCTTATTTTAATTGATCTGGTTGTTTTTCCTATGTAAAATGCATTGAAGTCGTTACATGTAATTTTGTAAATTCCTGATAGGTTATGTTTTTCTGTATTTGTTTTGTGGTTTGTGTTATTAAGATATTTTATTATTTTGTTGTTTGGTTTGTACGTTGGAGTGTAGTATTTTTTGTTGTATATATTTGTTATTTTTTCTATTTGGCTATTGGTGTATTTATATTTTAGTTAGATTTTTTTATGTTTATATGTTTTTTATAAGATGTTTGTTGTATCCATTTTCTATTGCTACTTTTGTAATATTATCTAATTCTTCATTTAATTTTTGTTTGTTATCTTGTGTGTATTTTATTGCCTAAACAAGACTAAACAGCTTTAACAAGAAGAACAAGCTTTATTGCTTAAACAAAAATAAAGCAATAAAGCAATTTTGTCGTGTGTGTGTTTATTAAAAACTAAATTTTTGTGAGATTTTGAGTTCACTATTTTGACTTTTACCTTTGTGAATAGTTCTCACTAGCTAAACTCTAATTACCTAAATAATAATAATAACTTCATAAAGTCACTGCGACGGAAAAATAATGGACAACGTGAAATATCACGATATAATATATATATTTTATTTTATAACTGCAAAAGATTTGAAATTCAATTTTTTTTATCAATATATCAGATGTTCTAGTGTTATTAGTGCCATAGTATGTAAGCAATGATTACGTGTTTCAACTTTACTGTTATAAAATTGCTTATTTCAATTTTGTACAACTGCTACTATACAGTTATATAATGGTACTAAATTCTTATTTAGTATACAATATACAAAAACAGTACATATAGTAAGGTAAAGGTTACTAATTGATTATATTGTTTAATATACTAAGGATTATATGTTAATGACCAATAAATAACTTCATTTTTACCAATTATTAAACTCATGAATTATTAACTTAGAGTACCTGAAAAATGGAAGATAAAAAAACTTTATATTACATGAAACTGATAACGTTTGTACAACATCAAATAGAGGAGGAATAAACAGAAAACATTATGAGAAATTTTTTAAAAATTTTAAAAAAATGAAGTATTAAAACATAAGATTTTAAGAAATGCTGATCAAGAAACTACCACAAGTTTATTAGTTTAACCCATTTAGTTCTGAAATAACATCATGGATGTACCCAGAATGCTTTTTGCATAAAAACTTATTCCTTAACATTTGTAGAGAAGATATTCTATTTTATTTTTTATTATTATTTGTTTCAAATTTAATTATTTCTTTGTTAGACGAGTCAGCATTTAGAGAAAGCTAATTTGTAAGGCACACAGAAATTAAATTATCACACTAAAACACATATGTGGTCAAAAAAATTCAAAATTGTTTACAAAAAATAAAATACAACAAGTAATATAAAATGTTTTTTAAAGTCAATTCCTACCTAAATCAACCAAGAAAATGTTTATTTTAGTTTCTTTTTAATTCATAATTACAATTAATTTAAATATGTATATACTCGTACATGTGTCAGAATAACAGTATTAAATGACAATAGAAAGCGAATTCCCTTGCAATTTATTTATTCCCCTTTCTGTGTATGGTGTTGGACTAATTATTTTGCTTGTTACTTAACTATTTATGTTTTTTTTTTCATCGCTTGCATTGTTTGTTTGTGAAGCAGTGTTTGTTTGTGGTTCGATACCATTAATCCAGTTTGTTTGTTAATTTTATTCAACCAGATGGGGGCAAAAGAAAAATTCATATACATCTTTGAAAAATATATTTCTAGCTATGAAAAGGTTTACTCAGTGTCAAAAGCGCAAGACATGAAGATATTCAGTTCGAATCCGACTTAGGCCCCCAAATTTTTATAACTTTATTATTCAATAAACATTTGATAAAAATTTTATTAGCATCAAATGTCATCCACTATAGGCCTATGTTAAAAGATATGTATTTGAACTGGATTGGATGAATTAACACGTATTTATTATTGATTGAAAATTTGTACAAGATATTAATATATATATATATATATATATATATATATATATATATATATATATATATATATATATATATATATAGTCCAAAATTGCAATCCCTTGGAAATAAACACATATAAAAACTTAATACACTATTGAAATATTTCAATCAAAAATGATCTTCATCAGTCAAAAAAAAAAAAAAAATAAAAGTCCCAACTGAAATGAAGATGAGTATATTAATAATTGTTTTTCTCTCTCTTTTTTGACTGATGAAGATCATTTTTGATCGAAATATTTCAATAGTGTGTTAAGTTTTTATATGTGTTTATTTCCAAGAGATTGCAGTTTTGGACGATAGCCATAGGTAAGTCTGTCAGTCTCTTATCTAGTCCAAAAATTCCTAAATAAGCTTTAAGCTCTACTAGAACTAACCTAAATAAATAAGTAAATATATATATATATATATATATATATATATATATATTCTTGATATTTAACATTATCCGTTGTTTTTCCGTTGCACTGACTTTATGAAGTTAATATATTACTATGTGAGTAATTTTATCCACCTGTGGGTTACTACTCACATAGTAATATATTAACCTCATATATATATATATATATATATATATATATTCTTGATATTTTACGTTATCCATTGTTTTTCCGTTGCACTGACTTTATGAAGTTAATATATTACTATTGTAAGTAATTTTATCCACCATTAAGTGCAATAATTTTACCTTGAGTGATGAGGCACCTTTCGGTCACTTGACCATTGTCGAATCACTGATATTTTTTGGTGTAGATGTTCGGTCCGTGATATTGGTGCACCAGAAAAATATCAGTGATTCGACAATGGTCAAGTGACCGAAAGGTGCCTCATCACTCAAGGTAAAATTATTGCACTTAATGGTGGATAAAATTACTTACAATAGTAATATATTAACTTCATATATATATATATATATATATATATATATATATATATATATATATATATATATATATATATTAAAACAACATAGGTTATTCAAATACAAGAATATTTATTAATTTATATCCAAAGTTTTTCGTTGGTAAAAAGTACCAACATCATCAGGAATGAAAATTACAATAATGTAAGCTATAGGCCTAAAACATATTTAACATATGTTTTAGGCCTATAGCTTACATTATTGTAATTTTCATTCCTGATGATGTTGGTACTGTTTACCAACTAAAAGCTTTGGATATAAATTAATAAATATTCTTGTATTTGAATAACCTATGTTGTTTTTAATTTTTAAACAAGAAAACGTATTTTATATTTATATATATATATATATAGAAGAAGAGTATGAGCTAATAGAAGGAATTTAAAAATGAAGTTAAAAAATGTATTTTTAAAAAAATCTACAAGCATTTGTTTTACTTTGATATGTAATTTTTGAATTCGTGTTATACAAATAAATATTAAATCACAACATATTCTAGTCTCTCAGGAGAAAGTTGGTACTCAAAGACTGTGAGACTTTGCAATGGTGACATTTCTTTTCTTCCACTTTGTTTTTTGAAGGGACATGTGAAGGTTGGTAGCATACAACAAGGTGTTGTAGACAAATCAGACATGAAGAAATCTACTATAGTAAATTCACACTGGTTACTATTTTTGCCATAATGATTCTTAATTGATTGAGAATTGGGCATTAATTATAAACACTTAAACGATATGGGAAACAATTTTGTCGTACCTCAACGTTTTATATTTTAGGGTAGGAATCTCCACATATTTTCGCATTAGGGCTGTACTGTTTACATCACTAAGTTATAAAAACATTTTAGATTTCCTGTCATTATTTAAAATGTACGCCCTGTTCTCACGGACCTTACCTTCCCACCGCTGCTTTTCCCTCCGACTAGCCTTTCCTCTCACTCTTCACCTATCTTCATTTTACCACACATTGTCCGTAAGAGAGTAATGGTGTATCCCTTGACTACGAACCTTGGTTCGAGACCTGTATCTCAAGGAATAAACCTCTCAGGAGAACCAACTCCTGATTTTTTTATGAAAACCAATTAGCCTCCCATAAGCCTCTTTAAGCTTCTTTCGGGGTAGTGGAATCTTTGAGAGACACTTGTGATTTAAAGACTATACATGGATACCTAGTGAACTTATTTTATTTTAAATGATAACACAGCTAATTGGAATATTAATTGGAAAACACAGCTAGTAATAAATAACCGTTGTTCAAATGTAAACGATGTGAAGCAAACTGGTATAATAGTTCTATTGTAAGTCTCTAGAATATTCCAGGAATACTGAACTGTTAGACATCTAAACTGGGAACTCAAATGATAGACTAACTGACAGTTAAATTAATGAGAGGCAATTCCATAAGCCCTTAGTTACTAAAGTGGATTCTTTTTTGAGGAAAGCTTTAAATTTCCAAAATAAGGTCTGTGTAAAGAGGGACAAAAATATTTGATGGCCGAGACAAACAAATGGAAGACAGGCCAGGATTGGTTTAAATAAGAAAAAGGAAGACCAATGGTAGACAAGATAAGGAAGGGGAGCTATCAAGGAGTTGAGGAAGATAAATCAGTAAAGTTTTGGCAGCTGGAGGAAAAGTAAGTTCGGAGAGCCAGCAAGGGCAAATGGAGAGAGAGAGGAGCCTAACCCTGGGAGGTGAGATTTGAATGGATCATCCTTGGACACAAAGCATCATGACACAACACACTGGAACATTGAGACAACAAAGCTATGTCAGATCGACTCTTTATAGAACAGATTAATTAAATTTTTATAAATTTGAAGCTTACAATGTAAATTCAGAAAATGGGCATAATAACTAAATTAATAAAATACATGTCATAAAACAGTAACCTCAAGTCTAGATATAATTTCAAATTTAATATAAGTTGTAAGATAGTAAGATAAGTTGTAAGTTGTAATATTAGATTCAAGATTTATTTGTAAATAGTTCTTTCTGTTTGTCTCGCCTCTAAAACTAGCTGGCCATTCAGATTGAAAATCTGAATTTTATTGAAAGTATTGAAAATACAAATTAGTAGTAAATTAAAGTTCAATTTAATAAATAATCGGTAAGTTTTTTTTTATTTGTTAAATCCAGAAAATCCTTCATTTACTTTATTTTGTTCAAAATACAATTATGGTGCCCAACAATGAAATTATTCAATAATAATAACAATACATTTAAATTAATATTTTTTATAATTTTATTTCATAGCATAACAAAAGCATGGTATGTTATAATTGTCTTAAGTCAGTGAGCAAAATGTAATGTTACAATATGTGTCCTATATTTCTCTTTGATAGACAAAGACCACTGTGTGGTTGAAATATATCATTGTTTAAGTGCTTTTATGTGTTTCTATTTCAAGACTACAGAGTGGATTCTTACCAAGGTAAGTCTGTCAGTCTCTTAGTCCAAAAAATCTATATATATATTGTTGGAGTCAGCTTTGGTAGATTAAACAGCTCCAGTATCGACTTCAATCAGCTGTGCCTTGTCTAATCGATAGCTCAATCTATGGTTTATCGTCAATAGTTTAAGACAACGTTCTTCCTTGTCGCGCGCCTAACCCCCACCTACCGCACATTTTCCTCACCCAGTCTCTTGCTTGCCGTGGACAGACCAGCACGTCCGTTGCGGGTTTTAACCGTATTAGCAAACCTCGTGGACTTTAAGTTCGCCCCGCGCCTGTATAAATTTAAGTGTTTCGAGTTGTACCTTCGTTATATGTTCTTTAACCGCGAAAGTGTAGATTATTTAGTCCAAGTGCCGTGTTCGAATGCACCTTTAACCTCGCCGTTACAAGCCGTCGTTACGGAGTCGCTCGCACTTATTTAAAGACTTATTCAACTGTGAATAGCATCAGAATTGAACCCCGTTTATTAAGTTTTACAGCACGAGCCGTCTGCCAGTCGCCACTCCACCCAGGGCCCTGCTGCAGAAGTCCAGAAGACATCAAACCGCCTGTGCACGCAACCCCTTTGTTCAGCTTAGGGTAAGTGTTAATCAGTTCCAAATACTTTTAACATAAACTTGTGCCTATTTTCCCGAGGCTTAATTAGTGATAAACACTGTTATTATTTGTCGATTAGGCGTTTCTGCCGCCAGCCTTCATTTTATTCATTTGCAATTTTAGTCACGTTACCGACTGCGATTATCTCTCTCTTTTGTCTTATTTCTAATATTTTAGCGGAGCTGACGCCTCCATTTTGGTCCCGCCGGGCCGGATTTTGCATTTTAGCGACCTATGAACATTTAAAGTGCAAAGAAGTGTTAAAGTTCTCAGTAACCTCGAAACTTATTCAGTCTTAATAGCAAGGCATTTGCTTTACAAATAAGTTCATTAGTGATTTATAAGTATTATTTATTGTGCGAACAATTTCGAAGCGTTGTGTTAAATTTCACAGTAATAAGCTAAGTTGCAAGCATTACGTAATCCTGTGTAATTTCCCGCATTCCCTCCTTTGTCTAAGTCAATGCGCAGTAGTGACGTCACAAGCTGTAGCTTGCAGCTGCATTCCGCTGCTATCAGCAGATTTATGGGACAGCTGCTCAGATAGGAAACACTTGACTAAACAAGTTAGGCTCAATATTGATCCGTGGAGCTACACTGTAGATTTATCCTGGTCAATAAGGAAAATTTGCAGCTGTTCTAATCTAATGCTTATGATTTGTAAAACGTTATGTCTTATACTAACTTTATTATACAGTCCACTCTTTCGTAATTAAATGTACCATTGTGTAGTCATCGGTTTTGGTTTAAACATAATTACAATTTATTTTAAATTTTGGTTTTTTTTTAATTTAAATTTTGTCACGATGGCTAATAACAACGCATATTGCCTTGATAAGTTGAAGGCTATATGCAGTGATTTAGAGCAAGTAAACAGCTTGCTCGGTGATAGTGAAATGTCTGAGGGCATAGCGCAGGAAGTCAGGCGACTTCATGTCGATTTTATCGAAACTTCTGACCGCGCGGAGCAGACTTTTGACAGTCAAGCTTCCGAATTTGTCTCGAATGTCTTTATAGCAAAACGTCAATTTCAGGACACCTATCTGCCCATGATAGTAAAATACCCTAACCTCGTTAAGATGGAGGTTACCTCGACCTCGCCTGTCAAATCAACACCGACTTCACCTAACCTTCCAAGTCTAACTTTGCCAAGCTTTTCGGGCCAGAGCGACGACTGGACAGATTTTATTACTATGTACGACTCCATGGTACATAATAATGAGGCGCTTAGCAACATCCAACGTTTTCAATACTTAAAGTCCGTCTTAAAGGGAGATGCACTGGCCATCGTCACCGGGCTTTCCATCTCCGAAGCAAATTACAACATTGCTTACAATGCGTTGCGTAACCGATACGCGAACCCGCGACGTCTCGCAGATCATTACTTTAACATAATTAAAGACTTTCAGCGCATCAATAATGCTTCACCCGCGGAACTAAATCGTTTCTTAACCGCGCACTCTAATGCCGTCTGTGCATTAAGAGCTATACCTCTCGAAGACTTAGCGGATTTCTTATTGTTCTCTATGGCAATTAATAATCTGGATGCCAAGACACGATTAAGTTTTGAAAGCCGACTAGGCACTAACCGCATGCCGACATATAAATTATTGAACGACTTTATAACTGAACAGGCTAGAGCCCTGGAGATGCTTAGCCAACCAGCTGCCGTGGTTGTAGCAAACGCCGGACGTGGTCAAAGACCCCGCGTGTTAGTGTCATCGATGGATAAACCCGGGTTTCAAGGGGCCCTTGAACCGAATAATTACTTGTCTGAACCTAACTTCACTTTGGGTCACAGCCCTATATTTCAATCAGTGGCGTCAAATGACAATGGCCATCAGAATAAGGACGCCCAAGGTACTATTTAGTCCAAACGTGCTGCGCCCGTCACTATGCAACCGGTTAATCAACCACTGCAACCTAACTTGTTGCCTATTATGAGTGCGCCTAGAACGTCAACATTTCGCAATCGCTCGCCACCGCTTAACCTCAATCAGTCTAACGCGCCTACCACGCGTGTAGGTAAATGCTACTACTGCGGAGAAGGTCACTGCATCATTAATTGTCAACGATTTATTTCTCTTACCATAGCGGAACGCATTGACGCTATTTCAAAATTACAACGGTGTTATAATTGTCTCGGCTCTCATTATCAAGCTCAGAGTCAGTCTCGTCATCGTTGTAGACAATGCAGCCAAGCACATCACACACTGCTGCACAATGACGCACCGCCGCAGCAGTGACTAGCCGCCCCACGACGCCTTAGGCCAACCGCTAGCCATCAAATCGATACTAAAGCTCAACCTCGTTCTTTGTCATGCAACATTACCTCGTCTCTCGCCCTGTTGGGTACCGCGCAAGTCGTCCTACAGGACCATTATGGTCAACCTCGTTTTCTAAGAGCTATTATCGACCCCGGCAGTCAGATATCTGCCATTACGAAACAAGCTAGCGATATGTTGAGCCTGCCTACTCGGAGATCGAACCTGTCTTTGATTGGCGTCGCTGCCAAGTCTACACGTATTCACGAATACGTAACTTTAATTTTATTCTCACGACATGACCCTGGCGTCATGCTGACTACGGAAGCCGCTGTGCTCAACCATATAACTGACCCGCTGCCAGTTGATAAATTATCCTCTGCTTTAAGCGCTCAATATCAGCACTTACCGTTAGCTGATCCTCAGTTCGACTTACCTGCCCCTGTTGACATTATACTGGGCGCCGATGTCTTCACGCAAATAATTATCAACGGGCCTCGTACCATCATTCATGGCCAACCATCAGCACTTAACACACTTTTAGGTTGGGTCATTATGGGATCTGTACCTTACAGTACGCCACAACAACCACGCGTGTTTATCACCTCGCTCAAGTCTATCGATGAAAACATGCGACGATTTTGGGAAATCGAAGAGGTAAACGAGTTTAACTTGTTGAGCCCTGATGAGCAGCTCTGCGAAAATTTATTTGCCACCACTACTGAACGTGACGCCACTGGGAGATATGTCGTAGCTTTGCCTTTTAAACCTGACGCCGTCGAACGTAAGTCAAACCGTAATGTCGCTCTTGCTAGTTATCATGCTCTGGAACGCCGTCTGAGCCGACAACCGGATGTCGCACGACAATATCATCAGTTCATGAAAGAATATATGACTTTAGGTCATATGTACCCTGCCGTTAAGCCTTCGAATTATTTAATACCACATCATTGCGTTTTCAAGACCGATAGCTCTACTACTAAATTACGAGTAGTTTTCAATGCTTCTGCGCCTGATTGCAACGCGCATTCTTTAAACCAGCAATTGCTGGCTGGCCCTAAGTTACAAAGGGACCTGTCCAACGTTATTATCTCGTTTCGATTGTTTGTTCACGCCGTCTGCGCGGATCTTAAAATGATGTACCGCCAAATTGCCGTACGCAATGATGATCGTCGTCATCAGCACATTTTGTACAGACCGACTCCTCATTCTCCGCTGATGGAGTATGAACTAGCTACTGTCACTTACGGGCTTACCCCGTCTGCTTATTTAGCCCTACGTACACTCGAACAACTCGTCAAAGATGAGGGCGACTGTTACCCTGCTGCGTCGCACGCCATTCTTTATCAAACGTACGTTGATGATGTCGTCACTGGCGCCGATACGTCCGCGGACGCCCAGGAATTAATACGGCAACTTATTAACATCTTCGCACTGGCAGGACTAGAGCTCAGGAAATGGTCTTCCAGCGATCCCGCGCTGCTGTCGACGCTGCCATCCTCTCACCTGGAGCACCCGTTGTTATTCCAAGACGACTCTACCGCTATTAAAATATTGGGACTCCAATGGCATCCTGTTAATGACTCGTTTTCTTATCGTATTCAAAACTTTGTGTCGGTGCCTACGAAACGCACCATTCTCTCTTATGTCGCTCGCACCTTCGACCCACTGGGCTTCCTTACGCCTATCACATTTTGGATCAAGTCATTTTTGAAACAATTGTGGCTCGAAAGGTTATCATGGGATGAACCTTTGCCAACCGCGCTGCGCCGTCGTTGGGACAGCTTCATTGTCCATTTCGCTAAGTTAGCTGACATTCAAATACCTCGACATGTGGGCACACGTGATGCCAAACATCATTTATTAGGCATCTGTGATGGGTCCGAAGCTGGTTACGCAGCCGCCATCTACTTGCGAACTGAATGGAACGGTTTAGTTTCCATCAGCCTTCTAAAGGCTAAAAGCAGAGTGGCTCCCGTCAAAACACTCACTATACCTCGAATGGAGCTCTGCGGCGCCGTCTTACTGGCCAAGCTCTATAAGTCTGTTCAGCCTGCTGTGAATTTTGTGGCCGACAACGCTACGCTTTTCTTCACCGACTCAGAAATTGTGCTGTATTGGCTTAGCACCCCGCCACATCTTTTGAAAACTTTCGTTGCCAACCGCGTTATTGAAATTACCTCGAACACTTCGACCAATCATTGGTACCACGTCTCAACTGTTGACAACCCCGCGGACGTTGCTTCCCGTGGGTGTCTACCGGCGCAGTTTGCTACACATCCACTGTGGTGGCACGGACCACCATGGGCGTTACAATGTACTACCTCTTGGCGTTTGTCTAAGCCAACTGGACCGAACCGCGACCAGACCGAGCTCAAGACCGAGCCTCAGGTGCTCTGCGCGACTGTCCAAGCGCCTAACCACTTATTGAACGTTATTGAGCGTCATTCCAATCTAACCACGCTGCATCATGTCTTCGCTTACGTGCTTCGTTTCGTTAACAATTGCCGCATTAAGACCCAGTCTACCAGCCATTGTCACAACACTCGCTACAAAGCCAAGAACACCGTAGCTAAGATTTCATTCGCTGCACCTTCAGTACAAGAATTAAGGAACGCCAGAAATCTTTGCGTTAAGCTCATACAAGAGCTAGCCTTCAGCGAAACGTTGCAACGCCTACACCGCGGCGTCCCGATCAGTGCTCAACTTCGCAACCTAACGCCCTTTATCGACTCAGTGGGGCTACTTAGGGTGGGCGGACGTCTTAATCATGCTGATATAACATACGCAGCTAAGCATGCCATTTTACTGCCTAAGCGGCATCATTATGTCAATCTTATATGCGATCATTATCACCGCCTCGCCTTACATGCTGGGCCGCGTACCACGCAAGCGATGATCAATGGTGAGTTCTGGATCGTTGCGCTACGTTCGTTGTTACGACAACGCATTCATGCTTGCATGCGTTGCTTTAGACTACAGTCGAAACCTCGGCCACCTATGATGGCAGCTTTACCGTCTTCTCGCGTCACTCCGTCGCCACCTTTCTGTAAGGTAGGCATTGACTTTGCTGGACCTTTCGACACTAAGGCCAACCATCTTCGTACGGCAAAGATCCTGAAAGCTTACTTATGCCTATTTGTTTGTATGGCCACTAAGGCTGTACATTTGGAAGTAGTATCAGACCTCTCTACTAATGCTTTTCTCGCCGCGCTTCAGCGTTTTGTCGCAAGACGTGGTCTGCCTACAGACATTTATTCAGATAATGGCACCAATTTTGTCGGCGCCGCCAACCGCCTGCACGAGGTCTATAAGATGCTCGACTAATCCAAGTCAATCATCCAACGCAAGCTCGCCGCACAACGGGTTGAATGGCACTTCAACCCTCCAGCCGCACCACACTTCGGCGGACTTTGGGAAGCTGCCGTTAAATCCGTCAAAGGGCTCCTACGCCGTACTCTTGGCATTACGTTATTGAACCTCGAGGAGTTAGCTACGTTATTTATACGCATCGAAGCTATTCTCAACAGTGGACCCATTTTCGAGGTCTCGCCTGACCCCAGCGAAGGAGCTTCGTTCCTTACGCCCGGACACTTTCTCATCGGCCGTCCTCTTCTAGCACTCCCTGAGGAATGTCATTTTGAACCCGCGCTCAAGTCCAGATGGACTATGCTACAGCAGATGACCAATCGGTTTTGGAAAACCTGGTCTATCCAATATCTACAATCGCAGATTCAACGCTGTAAATGGCACAAAGACGCCTCACCCCTCCAGGAGGGTCAGCTTGTATTTATCACTGGAGAACATCCGAGCCCTCTTCATTGGCCAATGGGTCGGATCGTACGTCTTCACCCTGGACCCGACCGGATAACCCGCGTAGTCACCGTCAAGACCTCACATGGACAATTAAAGCGACCTGTCCATAAGCTTGTAGGCTTTCCGCTACAACCTTAATCTCTTGACCGCTTCTTCAGCACCTTTGGGGTACAACCGCGTTTCCTCGAGTTCTTAATCTCACTCGACTTCTTCGCCTCTTCAGCAATTTTGTCCAACCTCGTTTCTTTAAGTATCTTCAACGTCATAGATTTCTTCGCTACATCTTCAGCACCTCGCTTCTTCCAGTCAACCCCGTTCACCGTCACCCAGTGGTTACCCAGGGTGGGCGGTAGTCTATTGTCTTCAGCACAGCTTATGGAGCTAATCACTTCATCGGCTCTTTTCTGCTTTCTTCGTACCCCGACCACTTCTTCTTCGGCACCCTCGGTCTCCGGTGCTCTTTGGTTCTTCGCCTCTACCCACCTGGGCGGATTAAAAAACATCCGTTTTGGTGGGCGGAATGTTGGAGTCAGCTTTGGTAGATTAAACAGCTCCAGTATCGACTTCAATCAGCTGTGCCTTGTCTAATCGATAGCTCAATCTATGGTTTATCGTCAATAGTTTAAGACAACGTTCTTCCTTGTCGCGCGCCTAACCCCCACCTACCGCACATTTTCCTCACCCAGTCTCTTGCTTGCCGTGGACAGACCAGCACGTCCGTTGCGGGTTTTAACCGTATTAGCCAACCTCGTGGACTTTAAGTTCGCCCCGCGCCTGTATAAATTTAAGTGTTTCGAGTTGTACCTTCGTTATATGTTCTTTAACCGCGAAAGTGTAGATTATTTAGTCCAAGTGCCGTGTTCGAATGCACCTTTAACCTCGCCGTTACAAGCCGTCGTTACGGAGTCGCTCGCACTTATTTAAAGACTTATTCAACTGTGAATAGCATCAGAATTGAACCCCGTTTATTAAGTTTTACAGCACGAGCCGTCTGCCAGTCACCACTCCACCCAGGGCCCTGCTGCAGAAGTCCAGAAGACATCAAACCGCCCGTGCACGCAACCCCTTTGTTCAGCTTAGGGTAAGTGTTAATCAGTTCCAAATACTTTTAACATAAACTTGTGCCTATTTTCCCGAGGCTTAATTAGTGATAAACACTGTTATTATTTGTCGATTAGGCGTTTCTGCCGCCAGCCTTCATTTTATTCATTTGCAATTTTAGTCACGTTACCGACTGCGATTATCTCTCTCTTTTGTCTTATTTCTAATATTTTAGCGGAACTGACGCCTCCATATATATATATATATATATATATATATATATATATATATATATATATATATATATATATATATATATATATATTAGGTTAGTTCTAGTAGAGCTTGAAGCTTATTTAGAAATTTTTGGACTAGATAGGAGACTGACAGATTTACCTAATGGCAATTGTCCAAAACTGCAATCCCTTGGAAATAAACACATATAAAAACTTAACACACTATTGAAATATTTCGATCTTACACAAATCATATATAGCAGTATATCACAAACTATAAATCTGTGACATTTGGATATTTATACACGTCTGTGGATCACTTCAGTTTTTCTCTTCTTTTTCTCTTTCTTGACTAATGAAGATCATTTTTGATCGAAATATTTCAATAGTGTGTTAAGTTTTTATATGTGTTTATTTCCCAGAGATTGCAGTCTTGGACTATTGCCATTAGGTAAGTCTGTCAGTCTTCTATCTAGTTCAAACATTCCTCTATATATATATATTGTAAGTATATTTTTTTTTATTATGATATTATTATGAATGAAGTTTTAAAAATGTAATTTTTTTAATAATATTTCAATCAAGGTAGGTTAGTTACTTTTCTAATTTATTTTAAGATAAATAAATTTTCTAGAGCTTTCCTTTTTTTTATAACAAGTTTAATGTATCATAAAAAAAACACTTTCTTAACAATTATACGTTTATTAATAAATTACAAATTTTCTCCTTTTTTAAAAATTTTACAAATTTACAACAGTTTCCTCTTTTATTACAAATCTTATTATTCTAAGTGGTATTTCTCTTTTGGGCAGCAACAATTTTATTTAATTTAGCCTAAATTGATTATAATTTTGATTTAGCACAAGCTCTCTTAATATCGGGTTATCTGGTGGGTTTTAAATTTTGAATACTGAAATCTTATTTGGCACTCTAAAGCACAAGAACAAAAAAATCTAATCTATAAATGTTATACACTATGTTACAATTCAATCTATTTCTAAGTAAAATTGTTCCTTAATATTTTCTCTAAATGTTTTCTTTTAAAGTTTAATTTTATAATAAATTCCTCTAATTTCTTTTCTTTTTATAAATGTCTGATTGCAAAATTTCAAAATGTAGTCTATTAATAGATCTAGCCTAGATACTTAAGTGTCTTGAGATTGCAGAATCCACTTTTCAGCCTTTGATCAAATATTTAATAATATCCTTTTTTTATAAATAGTTTTAATTTATTCTCTTGTAAGTATTCCGTAGTGTTAATTCAATTCCAGACCAATACTCCCGCACTAAGTTGAATTTGTTAAATATTGCTGGCCAATTCTGAAACACGTCTGTGTTGCTTGAGTCGGTTGGAAGAACTGAAGCCAAGCATTTCAAAATGGCTAAAACAAACTTTTCCTTTTTTTTAATCGTTGTTACCGGTTTCACGGATGCTGTATTCACTGCCTTTTGTACATTTCATGTTCTTAATAACTAGATTTTAATTTCTTCGCAGGTGACGGCATTTAAACATTAGATCTCAGTTTAAATTAACAGCTGTTCTATTCACAATGAGCTAGTTCATCTGGTTTTGGTCAACTTCTGTGAATTTTAACATGGTTTCACTTTTCTTAACACTTAAAGGCTTTTATTTTTATTTACATTGTTTTAGTGTTCTTTTTAAACTGTTACACATTAAATTGTTTCTATTATATTGTTTGTTTTACAGTGGTTATTGTTCTAAACTTGATTAAATATTACGATTTTGCCAGTTTAGGTTATGTTTACATTTTTCTCTTTTTTTCAAAATTGGTTATTTTATGGTTTGAATTTACTTACATATTTATATTATATTATATATAATGCCTTTCTTACTTGCTATTTTCAAAATGTTACTATATATATATATATATATATATATATATATATATATATATATATATATATTTGTTTGAGTTTTCCAGTTGTGTGTTACTGTAACACTTTGGTTGAAATTTAATGTTTTCTTAGAATATTAATTTCAACTAGTAGGTCAAGTTGAAGATGGAATCAAATAATATTACAGTTTATTATTTTCTTTGAATAAATGAATAGCTTATTTAAGACAAATAGTGAAAGCAATTTAAGTTTAATAAATGAACACTAGTGTGGTGTTCAGCCTTTGAGTTTGATAGAAAATGCAATACAAAAATAATAATAATAATAATGAAAGGGAACAACACAGACTAATTTAAAGGCAAAACTGTGTGACCTTGAATTTATAAGGTGTTTGTAAACAAATATTGAATAATAAAAATCTCTTTAAAAAAAAAACACTTTCATTGCCTACAATTTTTTTCATAGTTGTAGTTAGAGGTGTTGGGTGTGTACACAACTTTCCACTAGAATTGTCCACTAAAACACTTTAAATGGTTCTGAGTAAATGTTTACTAAAGAATAAATTAAATAAAAGTTTTACTAACAAAAGTTTCATAATTAGTTAATCAGATGCTAACACTTGTAGTTAAATAACGTTTAATAGGAAATTAATGAAAAATGTGATTGTTTATAATTAGTTGAATTTGATAAAAGAAACAACTCCTTGATTTGAGGTTGATCTCAACACTTATATGAGGAAGGGTTTGTAAAATCCAAAGGGATGAAACAACGTGCATTAATAAGCCCAAATGGTGGAGAGAGAACTACGATAAGAAGACAGACGAGTATTGCCTGAGTGATTCCTTAACATTGCCGGAAAATGGCAAGACTCTTGAGCAGTAGAGTGTGTGCCATTGTTGTGTGAAATAGATTGTGTGCAGTAGTTTGACGGATAACCAAGCTATAAGGATTTAAAAACCCGAACCAAACAACTAGTATTTGTTTTTGTAGAATAATTAATAATTCATGTATATTAGAAAAATATAATATGGTTAATCCCTGATCAAACCTAAATAACGAAAGTATAAATGCATCTCAACACTGCCTTGCTATACAACAGGAGGATTATGCAGGTTTGGTTTCAAGTTTAGCCTTACTTTGGTACCAATATAATAGGTATCATTCTTCCTTCTAGTTTTACTATAAAGGCTAATCCTTATTTCTATCCTCACAGCCCAGAATACCAATGTCTTCAAGACACTACCCTGTCAGTGTTCATTTCCAGTCTTCACTCACGTAACCAACACCTATTTTGTGTAGCTATGTACTTAGAACATCTGGCAGTCGCATTGTATCAAATAATATATTTTTGGTATTTGAGATTGAACATAAAATAACTTTAATGACAACAGACTAAAGCCATCATTTTCCCACTTGAATAAAAGAAACAAGTGAGTACTAATGGCTTTTACTCTTGATTGATAATTTTCAAAAAAAGATAATAAAAAAATAGCTATATTATTTTTAGTTTTTATACTGATGTACAATAATAAATATGGTAATCACACATATACATTATACAGAAACTGGCAAAAAAAGGATTATTTCAAATTAAATTAAACAAATCAGAAGTAAGATGTGAAAAAAATTAATAAAAGATTTGAAACATTATTTCTTGCAATTTTTTATTAAAGTACAGTACTTGAATTATAAAATTCACTTATTATTTTTTTAATTATGTTAGTCAAACCATGACCCTTCTGCATGCATTCATGTAATTTTACCTGGAAATTATCCATTGCCTTAACCACCATGTCGTTCAGTATCGCTGCTATTTCATTGCAAATTCCGAGCTTCAGATCTTCAGTTATTCAAGGCCTTCCAATATATACTTTCGATTTTAAATAATTCCAAAGAAAAAAGGCACATGCCGAAAGATCTGGGTAGCAAGTAGGCCTTGAAAGGTCGCCATTTCTTGAAATTACATGTTCAGAAAAAAGTTGTTGTAACACATTCAATGATACTATTGCAATGTGAGCAGTAGCCCTATCTTGTTGGAACCAAACCCTTGTAGTATAAACTTCAAGACATAACTCTGGTGCAAGAAATTATTTAGCAGGGAACGAGTAGAAGTAATCGAAACTCCTCAACCATGCTCTTTGTATAAATATGGACCTATCAATCTGAATTTAGCCACTGCACAGCAAACGTTCACACCTTCACAATGGAGTAGTTTTTTGTGAAGGCTGCCAAGATTTTCTGCCACCCAGTACCAGAAATTTTGTTTATTAACACAACCAGATATATGATATATGAAAATGGGCCTCATCTTGACATATGAGTATTGAATCGTTAGTTAAAATGTTCAGAATTGATTGTGCACACTCTATTTGGTTTAGGGGGCTAAGGAAACCAGACCGGCCCACCAACAACAATAGATGGATAGGTAGAGTTTGTACTATACCCTCAGCTGTCGCCTATTGTTATTAAATTTCGACCTTTTGGTCTCCTATTGTTATTAAATTTCAACTTTTCCACTTGGATGGAAATATTGGTGGGCCCTTCTCTTTTATTAAAGGTACTTTTGCAAACCAGCAGGCACAACTCGATAAGCTGAACCTCAAATATTACAATAGTGCAAATGCAGTTACACTTTGGCCATATATACTGTACTTCGTATAAAGAGCGAACCACCAACAAAAATAACTTTATGATTATAACTAATCAACCATATTTTACAGCATATAAACTAAAACAAAATACATACTTACACAAAATTTGATGAAGTTTTTCAAGGCTATTTCATTCCAGAGTAGAATGTGGCTTCTCCTGCCGCTTCAAGTAATATGGAAAATTATTGATTTAAAATAGTAAATTATTTATGAAACAATCTCCTCATTTTACCCAAAGTGGCCCAGAGAACCTTGTCATATTTCTTTTTAATCTTTGAGTCACCTCATGTGTAGCCATTTATATTTACACGAAGCTGCTAAAAGTAGCATTGTTTTATTTTTCTTCTTAATCTAGGACTCATCTAAACTACCTATCTATTAATAACATTAAGTAACGGGAATTGGCGTTGTCTCGTTTATTCTATTATATGACATAAATATCTATATTCAAATATTACTAATTCAAATGTTTCACACAATCATTAAGGGAAGAAATAATTGATTGCCTTAAAAATATCTTTAAACTGTTCTGACTTTGTTAAAAAAATATTGCTCCATACATATTCCACAAGGTATGTTTGGAACGTGATGATTGCCATTCGATCTATTCTTCAACGTTTTCTTTCACGTTTTATCTTAGCCCAATGATTTTCTATTGTCTGCGTATGCACATTACGATCACCAAGACATATAAAATTTATAGAGAATGATTGACCGTTTTGTGTAGATATCCATATTGACTCAGAGAATTGTACCCCCTCTACATATCAGTAATGTCTGTCGAAAGAGGCTTAACATTTTCTATTATTATTTGCAGTAATGTAGCTGAAACAAAAAACGGATATTTCAATATCCACGCCACCAGAACTGTGAGCAATTAAAGTGGAGTAACTTGAGCTAATCAAAAAATGGTATTTTCTCTTATGTGTTCTTTAGCTCTGCAGTTACGAATCTCACATTTATAAATGATATTGTCCTTTGCTCCGCGATTGAGATGCATCATTGCACCACACTTCACACATTTTATTGATGGTTTCACCAGTTTATAGTCTTTTAGAAAACTTTTCATACCATTTCTTAAAATGTCTTGACGGAACGCAATACTATCAAACATACGTAATTATCTGCCAACTAAAAGTGCCTTCAAGAAACTTGAAGGGCCCACTGATGAGTGTAATCGAGTGGAAACCGAGAACAATAGAGTAGCCTGTTGAAGAGTAATAAAAGGAACCTTTATAGAACAGGTCCAGGTAGCATGGGCCTCTCTGGTTTACTTAATCCGGTTTTGGAAATCTTATTGGCTGATTTCTTGAACAATTACGATTTTATACAGATGAAAAAAAGATCCCAACGCAAAATTTCACGAACATTCCGATCTGATATTCCTAGCACTGCTGTGTGATGTGTGGTTGGGCAACGTGGATTTCTGGCTACTGACAATTGCAAAGCATCCGTGTTTTCCTGATTATGAATGCTACGTGGATGACCTTAGGTTTCTATTTTAAAGATAAAGCTGTATCTCTAAAATTAAATATCTATAAAAAAACATAAATAAGGTCCTGTTACACTATGTAATACCCAAAGAGAAGACAATGATATGTTTTACAAATAGTAAGTCATTTTGAATTTTGAGTGCTAGATTAAATTAATAAAAGGTGTAGTACTTTATGATAGGAATGTGTCAGCACAAATTTATCTACTCAATTGATAGAACACTTGACTACAAAACTAAAAGATCTAGGTTCAATTCCCAATAGTATCAAAGTATTTCTGTGTGTTATCAGCACCCAAGTCGACCAAGCTTGTGTAAATGGGTACTTAGGGTAATACCAGACAGTTGAAGCTTAGCGCTGGCCACATTACCCTTCTTACCTTTATATTGTTGGGGATTAAACTTGCTGAAAAAGACAATTGCATAAATTTAGAAAGAAAAGAAGTCAGTAACATCACAAGATTTCCACTTCTTACAAAGTTTGTCTGCTTAAAAATCCAAATTTGGTCCATAGATTAGGGTCTACTTGCAAATTCACGACTCAGAAACGAACGCCTGGAATATTTATAAAAAAATTCAATATCCACAAACACTACCAAATACAGGTAGCTAATCTTTTCTTGAAAAGGAGCAGCAACAATTGAGATTTTTAGAGAAGATAATGTGCTGTGGAAGCAACGCAAATAGCCAGTAAACATTAAACTAATAGTAATATATAACGGCTATAGTATTATGAAATATTTTCTGACGTTACATATAGTTGAAATAATATAGATCATTATGCAGAAGAAATATTTTTATCATTTATAGTTAAATTATTAAATTACTACTTTTGGTATCACGTGACAGAAAAACCAATACTTACTGATATTTTTCAGTAGACGCATTTGGCACTAGGTCAGTGAATTGTTCAATGTTGTGAGTCATGGACCAGACTAAATGGTGCTTGTCTGTGATTCGCAGCATTGAACAATTCACTGACTTAGTGCGAAAAGTGTCTACTGATAAATATCAGTAAGTATAGGTTTTTTGCCAAGTGATATAAAAAATATTAATTCAAATAAAAAACCTCAAGATATACAACACAAAAACTGTAAGCTTAAAATTATAATCGTTACTCTAATAAAATACGCCTATATTGAAACTTGGCACTTTAATTGAATTAAATATTAGTTTAAAAGCGGCTATGTAAGCCTCCTTTTTAACATTTGTTGATTCCATCTTCACGTGAGCTACTAGTAATCACTAAACACTTTTAAATGTTTTAAACTTGCCTATAGTAGCACTTACTTTGCTTGTTGAGGACGGCCGTTTCGGGAGATGTGTCCCTTTGTCAACTCAGACTGTAACTACTTTTTAATAAATATAAAAATGTGTAAATGTATGCACAAGATGTTAACAAAATTATATATGAAAGGTGATAGGCAATATAAGTCAATTATAAAAAGCCTTTACAAAAATTTATTAAATGTAACCGCAAAATAAACTTTTATTTTGTGAAAAATTAAAATAATTTTATGTATGTTATTTTTATTAATATTGTCATATTAATTATTGTCATTTTTTTAATATTGTCATATTATTATATGTTGATGTTATTCTTAGTCTTGAAAAGGACCATGAAAATTGATGGGTTGTTGAAAACATTAAAGTTCAATAATTATTTTTATATTATCGCCTGTTATTTCATCAGAATCTTGTTATAAAATTAAAATATGGACACTTTGTAATAGTTACACTACGCTTAATATATTGTTCACAGTTGAAATTGTGACCTTAATATATTTTTCACAGGCTTGAAATTGTGTCACTGACGTTATTATATGATTTATACACTAAAATTGTACTACTGACCTTAATATAATATACACTTGTGTTACTACGCTTAATATAATATTCACACAGATGAAATTGTTATACAACCTCACTAGTGGTCTTCTCTATTTTACAATATACATGTAGTGTGTTCCGTGTGTTGTAAATGAATTTTTTTAACATGTTTTCTAGCTATGCCTATTTAGGGTTTTAGATCCACAATTTGAACATTTAAGTAGTTTATACCATTACATGTGTTTTCACTTGTAAACTTTGAAAAACATTTTAATCAAAAACTAGACAATCCTAATCTATTAACGATATTTTATTATTGTATAAAAACTTCATGTTTCTATTTATATTTGAGAGTTTCTGAACATGAAAATTGTGTTGGAAAAGCAATTGTTTATAAAGTAAAATTAGTAGTTTGAAGTGGTTTTGTGTTGATTATTTTATATAATTTATAAAAAATGAGATTGACATTTGTGTTACACAAACACAATGTATATAGACTGATAAAACAACACTGGAAGGTTCAACGAAAAAGAGTTCCACAAGAAACATACGCTCTAGATGCAGCTAAGTCGCAAGGGTTAGATGTTGTTGATGCAAACGATGTTATTGCAAATGATGAAGAAAAACAAAGGTATGATTAATAACAAAAAAATTGAAAGTATTGAGTCTTATTGCCTTTGTTTTTTTTAACCAATTGTTTTAATGTGTAGAACACTCTATTTTTTTCCTAATGTGGAAAGTTAATTTTTTTCCTCTTTTTAGTTTTTAGTCTGTAATGGCAAGTATAGCGTGAACTGGGCGTGCAGTAGCCACAGTGCACTGCAATAAATCTAGACATGAATATATCTATTCAGCATCCAATTAGGATGGATCTGGTTGTAATTTTAGTGAATCTCGAGACTTATTGCCGATGCTGAAAATTACAACCAAACTATCCGGTAAATATTCAGTCTTATTGACGTTCAAAATTTTTTTTAATGCGGGTGTGCATTAGCTACAATGCACTGCACTAAGTCTATATTTGATAATTGTTTACTTTAGACACAAGCGATTTCAGCAGAAAAATTTTACTGTCAGAAACTCATAACGAATACACAAATAAATAAAGCATTCACTGACATCTAAAATAATTACAATTTTGGAAATCCACCCCTTCACAGTAACCTAAAACCTTACATATTCAATGTTTTGCCTTAATTCTTTTACCTTGAAACTAGCAAAATGCCTCAAAAAGTATTTATATTATTATTTAATTTTGTTTTATTACCACAGAAGGCTAATTTTTATCTTGTATTAGCTGGGATTACGTTTTTGGACACGCAGTTGGAACAGTACACTGTACTGTGTCTAGACATATCCTATGAAGTATCCAGTGTGGATAGATTTGGTTGTAATTTTATACAACATTATTATATACCTATATTAAAATATAGATATAAAGTATCCAATTATGATAGATTTGGTTGTAATTTTTGAACAATTTTCCAAAATGTAGGTGGTCGCTACAATGCACAATTACCGTAATTTTTTACAACAATACTATATACCTACATTAAAATGTACAAAACAATCTACACATGTAAGATATGGTATCGGCCGAAAAGGTTTACCGGCTGATGCAGAAACTCATAACGAATATTTTAATATAGGTACATAGTAATGTTGTATAAAATTAAAACCAAATCTATCCTGACTGGATATTTATAGGTATATTCATATCTAGATGTACCTACCTACTGAGCGTCTACTGTAGTCCCAACTGAAATGTGATTAAAAATTAGCCTTCTGTGGCATTAAAAAAAGTGTACTTTTTGAGGCATTATGCTAGTTTCAAAGTAAAATATTGATTTTGTAAGGTGACCGTGGAAGAGGTGGGGTGAAATAATTTTTTTTTTCTAAATTGTAATTATTTGGGATGTCAGTAAAGGTGTTATTATTTTTTTTTTTGGTATTTGATATGAGTTTATGCATTGGCTGGTAAAATATTTCAGTAGAAATCACTTACATGGCTAAAGTAAACAATTACTGTAATTTTATACATTACTATATACCTATATTCAATTATACTTATGAAGTATCCAGTCAGGATAGATCTGGTTGTAATTTTGGTAAATATTGAGACTTATTGCTGATGCAGAAAATTACGGTAAAATTATAGTCTTAATGGCATTGGTTAAAAAAATTTTTTATTAATTTACTCGTCGCAATGTGTAGAGCACGAATATCAACTTTTTTGTATGGAAAATACAGAAAGTTATTTTTTTTCAAATTTTAAATGTTAGTCTGTAGTGTCATGTAGACTTATAACCGAGCGTGCAATAGTTACAGGGCACTACACTATGTCTAGGTTTGGTTGTAATTTTATACAACATTACTATATAGCTATAAAGTCAGGTTAGATTTGGTTTTAATTTTGGTAAATATTTAGACTTATTGCTGATGTAGAAAATTACAACCAAATTTATCACGATTGGATATTTCATAGGTATATTTTAATGTAGGTATATAGAAATGTTGTATAAAATTATAACCAAAAGTAAATACTTACATTTTAAGTTTAGTATTAATATAAATTGACTGACGTAGTGAGCCAGTTAACCGTATACATGCCATTACAAAATAAAGATTTAAAATGTGCAAAAAAATTAATATTCATGCTCTGTACATTAAAACGAGTAGTTAGTCTTCGAGAGGGCGCATAGAGTTTAAAACAAAAGAGGGCGCTTCTGGAAGTTTTTTTAAAAATTTAAATGGTTTACGATTTTATATTTGGTTGACTTAAAAATTGAATACTATATAAATGCATTGTAAATAATTTTAGATATCATTATTGTACAATTTTAATTTTCTAAACGTCATATTTCTACAAATATTTTGAATTGTTAAAACGTGTAAGCAATGTATATTAGACTACTGTTTTCATTATGTGGGAGTGTTTGCCGGTTATTTTTCTGTAATGAAGTAATATAACGTCCAAACGTATGAAATATATTATCGTAATGATAGGCCCTACATATATGAATATGAAATTCATTTTAATATTTAGTGAAAATAAGGAATATTTTTATTAAAATATATAACCCTATAATTTAGTGGATGAAAAAAAATATTGGCTTTATAAGACAACAGGTTCTAGCAGAATCTTACAGTCTTAGTTCAAAAACAATTCATAATTGTTCATTTCTAAGCTTACTAGTCACCACTAGTGTACCGTGAACATGACCTACTTTTATGAGCATTATGTTCATTTTTGCTGTTCTCCATTGCCTTTCTGGTTCAGTATACCACAGTATTGGTCGTTTTTTTTATTAAAAAAAGCCTCTCTTCTATTGCATAACTAACTGCATGGTAACAGCCTCCTGGCTGGTGAATGTTTAACGGGATTTTCTCTATAATGTCAAAATCTGACAACATTTCAACAAATTGGTCGTTTTCAGATTGAGCTATTATGTCTTCATTTGTTTCATTTACAATTTCATTGACTTCTTTGTCAAGTTCATCATCAGGCAAAGAGACTCGTTTTCATCAGAGTCATCAAAGAGCTGTCTAACAAAATTTCCGGTAGAAAGTATTTATTGATTTTCTTCTTCTTCAACACCAAATAGCATTTTACAAATTCTCTCCTTCAAATGGAACAACAGTAAAATGTAAAACTTAGATACTAAAAAGACATATACAACACTCAAATAATAATAACAACAAAAACAGTAATAATTTAACTTCACAAAGTCTTTTGTAATGTAAATAACTGCACGAGGAACTCCGCAAAATAACTTACATGAAAGGGCGCTTGCAGACAAAACATACGCAATCTGACCTTGATTGACAAAGATTAAATTCACACTAATACTACTTGGGAAAAAATTAACAAAAATAGGTTGGGCCATTTCCTTGAATTCAGGTTGTAGAGCAACAAGCTGGAAATAAACTTCTTACAACTGAAAAGACGTTTTCCAAACAAATAGTGATACGTGCGGAGAAAAACTCATGATGTGCCTGCCCTCTCAAAAGTTAAAAAAAATTTTTAAACCGTCAATAAAATACGTTTACACTATACATGCTATTACAGACTAACATTTAAAATGTGAAAAAAGTACCTTTCCGTATTTTCCACAGAAAAAAAGTTGATATTCGTGTTCTACACATTAAAACAAGTGATGAAAAAAAAATTGTAAACCGTCATCAAGACTATATTTTTACAAAAATTACAACCAAATTTATCCTGATTGGATACTTCATAGGTATATTTTAATATAGGTTTATAGTATTGTTGTATAAAATTATAGCACAAACACATAAAAATAAATAGCTAAAAATCTAACGAATATGGCCATAAAATAATAGACAATAATTGAGAAATCAAGATTTAAATAAGTTCAGAAAAGATTCTTCCTCTTTAATAACAGAAAAAGAAAATATTAAAAATAAATACATTAGCCTACCATTTGCTATGGATACGCATAGCAGGTATTCCTTTACTCTGTTTTTTTTTTGTTTGAATTATTTTGCTTTAGCAATAATCATATTAATTATTGGTATTTTTTCCCTTTCCAATCTAATCGATTTTAGCAAAAAACCGCTCGATTTTTATACTAGGCGATGCAGAAAATTAGTAGTAATACGAAGAAAATTATAAAAACTTTTGTTCCTGCCCCAAAAATTAAACATTTTGGAAAATAGCAATTCTGCCCCCTCCAAGACAACGTTCTGCCCCCTATTAGCGTTATTTTTTTAACCCTCAACTGGTAACATATGTCTGTCAGACGCGGTTAGTTACAAAATTTGCCACAGGTCGACTTAGCGCTGCAAGCGTAACCTCCTCTTCAGTGTATACCTCGTGTGTTTACCGGCAACAAAGACTCACGACGTTTGAGGTAAGTGCAAATTTTTTTGTATTTATTATGATAAATTTACTAAAAAACACTACGTCTGTGAGATGCATGTTACTTGTAACAACTAAGTTGTGTTCGTCTCAGAGACGTATGTTACTAGTAGTCGGGATATTTATACTCGTCTTTGAGACGTGTGTTACCACGTGTGTCACGTTTATTTGTTTTATATTTTCTAAATACTATATTGGAATCATTGTTAGACTTGGTATTTTAGTTTTTTCTTTCTTCCTTGCAATTTATATTTACAATTTCAATCCTGCACTTCTGTTTTTGACATTTGAAAAATATTTTAACAGATTTAGTGTTGGTAATTCGTATTTTGTATTATAATTAATTTGTAAAATTTATAAACTTTTTCTTTAGTTCTATCTTAGTATTGTTGTTTTTTGTCTACTGTGTTTCAGCAATGTTTTCTGCTAGAACAAAGAAAATTATGGCAATGGTGCTCCTGCCACATAAGGAAGAAGCACCAAGTGACGAAGACTTTGGTTCAGATGATCCTTTAGAGTAGACGATCATATAGAAGTCTCTGACCATGAAACTGACACCGGATACGATCCACAAATTTCAGACGAAGACGAAAGAGAAGTTTTAGAAGAAGTCAATGAAATTTCAAAGGTTAATGTTCAGTCCCCACCTGAAAGAAGGGTGACTAGGAAAAGAAAAAGATGAGAATCTGATTGACGATGAAGGGGACTCTGTACTTGAAGATGTCGAAGAAGAACCAAATTATTTTTACGGGAAAAAAAGAAGTTACACCTGGAGTTCCGAAGAACCAAAATCAACGAAAACTCCCGTTAAAAATGTAATGAAAATGAAGCTTCCAGCTTTGAGGCCCCGTTCAAAATCCCTTGGCCAAAATCCTGAAATTAAAGAAGTTTGGCGTCTTTTGTTCGATGAAGATATCATCAATGAAGTGGTCATTTGGACTAATAAAAAATTGGAAAAAATGCAGGAGAAAATAAAGGAGAAACAATCCCCGAACTATAAAGACACTGATGTGATAGAAATAGAAGCTCTTATTGGACTAATGATGTTGTGCGCAATATTCATATTTTAATTATTACTTTTGCATTTTTACTAATAATTAATAGTTTTCGATGTTTATAGTTTTTAACTTTTAAGTTTTATTTGATTTCTATTTATGTTTTTTAAAGAAATGAAACAAATGTAAGACTAATATTTTAAGAACTATATTTTTACCTGTGTATATTTTTTATTATTAGGTTATCAGATTTTTGTGTGTAAACAATATTGCAGGTAATTCTAAAAATATCATTATTAATTGTTGTAAATAAATAAAACTTTATAGTCACTTAATCTTCTTAACAGATGCCCTAAAATAACCAATTTTTCCGGGTTGCGTCTGTCAGACGTGTATTACTCATAGCGCACTACTTTAACGTGTTACCAGTTGAGGGTTAACATTGTAACTCGCAAAATGGCTCAAAATGTAATTAAACTTGCTAGTGACTTCCAAAAAATTTGTAATTTTAAAAAAAAATCAATTTGAACACCTCAATTCAACACTGCTCTGTACGGTAAGTTCTATCCTTTTTAGATCAAAGTTATAAATAAAAGATGTGTAAATTAATAACATGGGTAATTTATACGAAGATTTTTTTCACAATGATATATATTTTTTCAGGATCAGTATTGTTGGACTTTATGACTTAAAACCGCCTATAGGTGAAAATCATCCATTGTATCACAAAGAGGCTTGTTATATGTTCAGAGACAACAATGTTCTTTTACAAGGTTTAGATCAAGCTTTAGTTTTAACAAATTCTGTATTCATTGATGGCTTACCAGCCGAAGTAGAAAGTCCTGCTAATGATGAAAACCCATCTGAAGATAATTTTGTCCAGAGGTAAGTAGTCATAGGATATACATTTTATATAAAGTACTCTTTATGCCCTAGTTTAATATTCAACTACTTTTTTAATTATTTTTATTAGTTCAGAAATTATAGTTTTCATTTAATTTATTCTATTTTGTTACAAAACAGTTTTCACAAAAATATATTTATTGATAGATTTTTAACAACAGCATTAAAATTGCTGCTTATAATCACCTTGAATTCAATGAATAACTCATAAGCAATTGTTGAGTAACTGAGGAAAAGCTATTAACTGACTTATTAACGTGCTTTTTGAAAGAATCGTTTCATAGACAAAGACAATCCGATCTTGTCTATTACAAAAAATTAGAATATTTTGTTCATAAATGGTTACACTGTAAAAAACGTATAAGAGCTGAATAACATACAATAGTCTATAGCTGTACATTTTATTGGAATGCCAAACAGGATTCCCCATTATACAACTTTTATTGTTGAGGGTGTCACTTCTCCTGTCATAAACAACAAATTTCTGTTTCTTACATTTTTATTAGAAAGTTCTGAGAAACAATACAGTAAACATCTATTAAAGAATTTTACCAAAAATAGGGTGTGTGAACAGTTTTAAGATGAGTAATAAATAAAATAAATATGGTAAAAATGTACTAAATGGTTACAGTGTGGCATGCATTGACATTATAGTGCCAGGAGCACTTTGGATTGGTCTTGACCCACAGTAGAATCACAAACATAATATTCAGTAAGAGCTGAGCTTCTAACAAGGAATTGCTAAATTGCCAATTTATGTGACAGTTGTTTTATTTTGGTTGTTGCGATTTCTCTCAGGAATTTATTTTTGTTTATGGTTTTACAAAAAAAAAAAGTTCTCAAATATTTACTATAAATAACATTAAAACTGGTTAATCTTGATTCTATGTAACTCATTATGAATGAAAGTATTCTGGATCCGAGCCATCTAGCGGTACTTGTTAATTCGTTGCATAAGGTAACATGGCAACTAAAAACATTTGCTTAAACATGAGAAGTTGCTTATCTGAAGCATAGAGAGGATAACAAATTACCAAGAGTCAATCGGACTAAACATTCAACAACATAAAAAATGATTTCTTCAAACAGTGATGAAAAAAGATGACAAGAAACCATCGTCGGTTTTGTAGGGACAAGATAGCTTGGGTTAAAATGTCTTGCCGTTTATCTCATTGTGTCCTTATTCTTCTATTATCAGTTCCTTGAAACACTATGAAAAATAAAGAATAAGAGTTTACGAACAAAATGAAATTTAACAATTTCTCAAAAAAAAAGGCTGTAACACTTGTCACTCTTCTTAATATAATTCTTTTTCATTATCACTTAATACAGTCAACTCCCGATTATCCGGGATCGCATCAACCGGGTTGCGGATCAACCGGGATCGTCAGCTCCACTTGAAGCAGTGGGGCGGGAGGAGTCAAATGTGAACGCGGCGGACGGATGCGAGCGCGGGCGGTCGTTGGGGCGTACAGTAACCTTTACGAGATAATTTATAGACTGCCCTCAGTCGCCACCCCGTGTCCTAAATCCTTCCTACCTGTTTCCGTGCAACGCGCACTCGCGGGCAGAGTTTCGGTCAGCATGTCTGAGTTTACGTTATATTTCTTGTTGTCCTTTATAAATTCACGCGGTTCTATGACGCGCGAATCCCTAATTACGCGTTATCTCCAACGTCCAATCAGATCAGAGCACATCGAAGCATCGAACGTGATGCATGGAGGTGCGATAACCCCGAGCACGAGCGGCCGTTTTTCGGTGAATTACGCGATCGCTCGAGTCGAACGTAAACACTACCCTTCCTTAGTGGTCAGTCTATGCGTTGCTTCTGATCAAAACGAACTGTACAGTAGTGACGGTACAACAGGAGGCGGTACTATTTATCAGCTGTTTTTACAGTCATTGGGTAGAAGTAGGGCTGTGGATATTATGGTATTTGTTTTAACCGTGATTTCGCATTATCCGTGACGGCCCTGCCGGTAATTATCCCGGATAATCGGGAGTTGACTGTACTGTGTGGCAAACTATTTTAAAAATTTTCTAACTCAAGTATAAACAATTACTTCATTTTGTATAACCTTGCATTAAATAATTTATTTAAATATACCTTAACTATCTTCTTTTTAAATGGGTTTTACTGGATTGCAATCAACCCGTTATTAAAACAAACCAACATCGTTTCAATTTCATTTTGTTAACCTTACAACTATTTCTAAATATTATTTTTACAATATTGACCTCAGTACAGTTCTAAGACTTATCTTAGAATTGCTTCCCTCTTTCCAGCTATAAGATTTGTAGATTCTTAATAAAAGTATTTAAAACTAATGTCACACCCCAACTAACTTTTTAAAAGCACATTTAATCTTTTAGAGATTTTGTTTGAACATATCCATGCCTAACTTGTTTGTAAAGTGGATAGTGCTAAATTTTTTTGTTTGTTAAAAGACTCATGAATCCTACATATGTGTGATTTGGAGATTCGATGCAACAAGATATTGAATATGTCAAGAGTTCTTAGTGGTACTAATTGGGAGTGAATAGAACTTATATGCTTCGTTTCCACGATGCCGTTGTAAGATCATGCATAGATTATGCGTGTATAAACTGTTCATGTACTCAACATACAACTCTGTAAACTCTGCATTTAGACTTGCTGCTTAGTCCCAAAGATCTCAGATGCTTCAGATTTTGTATATTTCTGATCTTCAAAACAAACCAAATCTTCCAACATTCGAAATGTTTAATTCTCTTTGAGGATCATTACAATGCATATGTAATCCAGTCCAATTACTTCCTTCGACATACAAACTTTGTGAATTCTTAACCTAAACTTGCAGCTGCCACCTATATTCAAATAAACGTTGCGTTACATTCCTCCATGAACAATAAATATATGGATTTATTTCTCATCTAAAACACAGTATTCCTGATGTTACTTTTCAGCAGGAGTTTTTGCAGATCAATAGAACCCACCACATAGTGTAACTATCTGGGGTTCAAAACTGGTTGGTTTTTTTAGTCACTCAGCAGTGTTTTTATGCTCAGCAGTGTTTTTAGTGACTCAGCAGTGAGTTACTCTCAGTGCTAAATTTATGTTTTAAATATAATTATTTATTTTCATATAACTAATCCGTTTGTTTCAGTTTGTAGAAATTTTAATTTAATCTTTTAATAATCATTTCTCTATTACATTACTTTCTGAGCTATTTGTGTGTATTAATAAATAAGTTTTACACTTTTAAAAGTTCTTATACATACATCATAAGTAATTATATAAGGAAGTAAGTGAATACATGTAAGGTATATGAATACATATGAAGAACTTTCTTTTCATACATTTTCATACTTATTTAAGTGTGAAAAGAATCAGCAGCTATTTCTGCGAGGACTTCTATATTTACTTTATTGCCCATTGTATCAGGCTAATTCAGGGTGTCTAGTAAAATAGCTTGAAGAAATTCCCTGAGTTTTCCCTGACTTTTCCAGGGTGTCTAGTAAAATAGCTTGAAGAAATTCCCTGAGTTTTCCCTGACTTTTCCTCTTTTAGATGTCTATAGAAAGCCCAGTTTACATTGATATCTGAAGGATCTTGGATAAATCCAGACTTTGAAGAACGAATTGAGTAACTCTTTTGCTTTTGTGTCTGTAAGGAACACAGAACCAAAATATCGAGCTTTCACTTCATCCGTCTCTGCATCCCAATACCTAACACTCAAATCCATTTGGGCTCTTTGTGATATTTTGTTTAAACTTTCATCAAAGCCAATTACATAGTTAGAATTTAAATTTAATGATGTCAATAACAGGTCTTTAATATAATTTGATAAACCGATTACAACACTATAGGAAATGTTATCTTTCCCCAATCTCATGTTCTGTGCAATGGTGCTATCAGGGAACATCCTTAGAAAGAGGCACACTACCTTCTGCATTGCGTAAAGAAGTGTTGCATTACTAAATTCACGCACCATATAATCTCTGCTTCAGTCACTTTATCTTTTAGTTTATATTTATCCTAAGGAAGGAGGGGAGGTAATGACGACATCTGCATGACGCGCTTGCCCGCTACGGCAATGAAAACTGGAACCTTCCATGTTGAAATAAACAGTGTACAAATAATCACCGTCAAATAAAACACATACTATCACGAGTCTAGACAAATAGCTGGCTACGAATGTTTACACAGCGTTCTGTGTGGTCAGAAACAGACTGAGTTATCTGTTATCCCCACCTGTCCATATGATAACAGAACCACTGCGCACCCCAAGGCCACGGTCCAGACTAAAACCTCCCAGCTGTACCAACTCGACACGTTTAATATTTATTGACATAAGTCCTGAAGTCATAGCATTGGGGTTATCAAATTAATAATGGGCATCTAAATAAAGAAGTGTTATTTCCTGACTGCCCTGCCCCTAAACCGCTGGCTTACAATACCAAATATTCGAGAGCAATGGCCACTAGTTTTGTTTCTAATCAAAATAAATATTTTCCCGATTTTTTAAAATTTTCCCTGACTTTTCCCTGAATTTTCCAGAATCTTAAAATTCCCTGACTTTTCCAGGTTTTCCCGGTTTTCCCTGTCACTAGACACCCTGTAATTTTAAAACATTTACATTCTACTTCAACTTAATCATGTAAATTTTTTTTTAAATTTTGTAAAAAAATGAAATTTCATTTTCTCTTATTGGAACCGGCTAGGCTAGACACATATACATATGTGCGTGTTTATCTTTGAATGATAAGAAAACTCCAACATTATGTTGAAGGACTACATTCATTTCAATAATTTTGCTTTGTCTAGATGTATAAAGTCTTCTTTTCTGTATGATGCTGAACAGAAGAAACTACCTGTGCTTAAAGATCCAGAAAGACCAGCTTGGATATTTCCTCGAGTTTATGGTATAACTGATAAGAGAAGAAAGTAAGTTCCTAAACTTTTTTTTATTATTTGTGTTTTAAATTTGTAAAGACCTTTCTACTTTTAGTATTAGAATGACAAATTTTCAAAGGAAGATGTATAATAAAATTGTGTTTTATAAATTAATAAGAATTCCTAATATGTAAATATTTTTGTTAGTGCAGCTGATATTATTGGAGTATTGTTATCATAAAAACCTAGTTTGTAGTACACTTTGTTCTATTATTTGGAAAATAAATTAGAGGCAGTATTACTCATAGTTCTATTTAAAAATTTATATGGAAAACACATGGGAAATATAAAAAAGTCTATTTTGTTTATGCTATTTTTTATCATTACCTGTAATTTTAAATTACGCTTAAACAGACATATATACATACTTGACTGGTGATCAATTAACAAGTCGTGATCAGATTACCTGAAAGCAACTCGACTGGTGATCCATTAACAAACCGTGATCAGATTACTTGAAAGCAACACGACTGGTGATCCATTAACAAGCCGTGATCAGATTACCTGAAAGAACCTCTACTGGTGATCCATTAACAAGCTGTGATCAGATTACCTGAAAGCGACTCGACTGGTGATCCATTAACAAACTGATCAGATTACCTGAAAGCAACTTGACTGTAGTTATGTAATTGTGAAATCCTTTGTAGAAAAGATCAAGTTTTCTACAGTTTATTGGTCTTTAATTTAATGGTTCAATTTAATGTTTTAAACACTGAAGACAGACCA
Organism: Prosapia bicincta; assembly: GCA_036971475.1. NCBI lineage: Eukaryota > Metazoa > Arthropoda > Insecta > Hemiptera > Cercopidae > Prosapia > Prosapia bicincta. The sequence continues at coordinate 224,532,464 of JBAIZL010000002.1, forward strand.
AATGTTCATAAGCTGATTTTTATAAATATTGAGCAACATATAAAAGTATCATATGGGGGGAGTGTGAAAATTTATCTCAGTATTTCAGATTTCTTTCTCAATATAACAAGTTTTTTTTATTTTACCTTAATTTAGAAGATAAAATTGCGCATTTATTTAGTGTTGCATCTGAAATACATAATTGGGAAAATGTACTCCCATTACAAGAATACCAGCTCCCATATAAAAATATTTGATTTTTGAGTGATTTTGTTTAACTTCATATTTTGTTTTTAAAAATATTTCATATTAAAAAAAAATGTACAAACAATTTTAAAGCAACAATTACTAAAAAAACAAATTAGAGTTTAAAATTCTAGCAACATTGACATTACAATATATAAAAATTATCTCACATTTTAACAAATAGTTTAATAATGAATTCTCATTTTTAAAAAGATAACTATGTTAACCCATTGCGTTTCACAGACTAGCTCAGTTAACCCTAAATAATATTGCTAGTGGGTATATAGTCGAGCCCAGCTCATCATAAAGTGATCATTGTTAGTGTCATCACAAGACCCAGGCGCGTTTCCAGCGACTTGCTTTGGGGGGGGGGGCGATCGATGCATTATATATATATATATATATATATATATATATATATATATATATAATATGTGTGTGTGTGTGTGTGTGCGTGTATATAAAAACATAAAACAGAAAAAGTTCTTTCTACGCTTGCGTTAGAAATCAGTAACGTGATAAAGATTCGTAGCAAATTAGACTTTTTAATAAATAATTATTCCAGTTTCGATAACACTTATGGCTAGAGAATATTATTAATTTCATAATAAGCTATTATTATAAAAATGGTTTATTAATTAATATAAGTAGTTATTCTTCCAACATGAACAATTCTGGAGTCAACTGCGAATATTACGCTTGCAAAATTACGTATTGAAAATCATATGTTCGAGGCTAAGCTTCACTAGCACCATCTGTTGTTAAAGCGTTTAGACATTTACGAGGGTATGCCGAGGGAATACGTCACATTTTCAAATTAAAAATTAAAATCTTATTTTTTATTCACAATAAAAGACGAATTAACTTAGGTAAAAGTCTAATTTAATAGAAAGTCCTAATTTAATAATATATTGTCGATTTTTAACCAAAAGTTCTATGAGGGTTGGGGGAAGGGTCGATCGCCCCCCCCTTGGATACGCGCCTGAGACCAGACGTCTGTGGTAAGGAATTATTATCGCCTCAAAACTAGCAGCATAGAATAGATACTTATAACCCATTATTTGCTCTTTTATCAGAGTTCTAGACATGATAGAATATTTCATCAGTTTATGAAATAAGTTGTAATTCAGAAATTTAATCAGAAGTTGCAATTTCAACTAAAAATAGTTAATAAATATTGATTCTACTTAAAATTACAAGAAAAATGATACCAAACAACCCATTATTTATATTAAATGCTAAATGCCAATACAGTTAACACGTTTTTATTTTATGTTATCCCCTCATGAACGGTGACAATAAATTGTACATGGTTTGTTTTTAATTTTCTTGTAATTATGTGCAGAATTAATTTTTGCTAAACTTTCTGAGGTATGTTATCAAATTTAAAAAATTAGAGTTTGATCAAGGAAGCACCACTAGGTGACTAATAAACAGAGCCTGAAGGAATACAGCCCGTCCTAATCCTCTGCCTTTGTGTGAGTGAGGACTGTGTGTGTGTGTGTGAGAGAGAGAGAGAGAGAGTAAAGCTACTTGGCGTTCAGGGGCACTCGCATTTTACTATTACTATAGTTTTGAATTGGTGTCGGATAGTAGCTTATGTATGTTGTTTGTTATATTATAATAAGCAGGTACAATATTATGAATAAACAAATTCCACTCATATAAAATATATAATTAGTTTATATAAGTACAATAAAATATTTATTATTTAGGTCTTTATAAGTGAGAATATTATTGTAGCATAATACAACATAATTGATGCAAGGAGTTTATTTCACCAGCTGATTGCTGCAGCGTTCATCTAATATGAATTTGTAATGGGTTGAATAATGTTTATGTGAATTTTCCTTTTCTATCGATTCTCTTTTAAATATTAACCTGGTGAGTAAATAAATTAATTATTTGCCAAGGTTGGATTACATAACTGTTACTTTCTACTACTGATAATATCACTCTTATTTATTCATAAGTTAAATATTTATTTGTTTTGATTTCCAGTCGGCTCCTATGCAATCGTTTGTTACAACTATGTGCAATGTCCAACAATAAGTTAAATAAAGACAGAAGTGTTATCTTGAATTCAATGTTCAGTGTTCCTCTAGTCATAGACAATAACAATGTTCAGTTAGAAGTTGGAGCTGATATACTGATTGCTTCTTCATCTCCATTACCATCTCTTGCTGAGCCTGGGTTAAGTACTCAGTATACAGTACCTGACATCTCTCCTCTACATCCACTAGTTTCATTTGAAGAAAATAACATCTATCAATTGCAAAATATATTTCGTAAGTTATTTTTAAAGTTGAATTAAATTTTGTTTAACTAGAACTAACCTTATTAATCATGTTTACACTCACAGAGATAAATAAAACCAGTTGATTTATGAGTCAGGTACAACTATTTATTTACAGAGGCAACATTTCAATAAAGGGTACATTATATGGTTCTGGCGTACCCTTTATTGAAATGTTGCCTCTGTAAGTAAATAGTTGTATCTGACTCATAAATCAACTGCTTTTATTTAGAACAAACCTTTTTTAATAGCTCTAAGCAATCATTATTAGTATCTAGTTTCGTCACCAGGATGCATTGTTGGAGTTAGTGGGAATTAGTTTAACAGGCATATCAAGAAGTACATGTTATGTAAAGTTAGTGGTTTATTTATTTAATATGTTTTTGTTTTGCGTGAGATAGCTTAAGTGTAGAATTCACCACAGAAATTAAATGAAACTGATTCCTAAAATTTTCAGCCTAATAATATAAAAAACTCTTTATAAAAGTAAATTTATAGAAAAATTACTGAGATTTAACATTTTGATTACTTTAAGAAATTTTCATCACTGTCTAGGATGGCTTCTGGTAGTTGGTAAGAGGCAGGTGTTCTTTGAATATTTCTTGAAAGCTGCATTCTGTTTGGTCAAAGTAGAATGTGTTGCTCAGCCTGTACAATTGATTATGTATATACTTAAGGTTTACTTTTTAGTTCTATCTACTTCCCTGTGTTAAAGAATTTTTGAATTTGTCTTGTTTGGAATTTGTTTATGTATGTGAGTTAAATAAACTTCTTTTCCCCTGTTGTGTTTTATTTGTTTGTTAATTTTTTGTATTTTGTGCCATAGTTTACCAACTACTGTTGTTCTCTGTGACACAATAACAAATTAACACACTGGGTTTGTAAAAAGAAAACTGTCTGTATTTTCATTATAATTGCTGTTTCCCTCATATGCAGTATAAGTCTAAGATATTATGGAAGAGTTGATGCCATACATACTTGCCGTTTCTGCTTCATAATTCTTGTTTGTAATGGTGAAGATAATTCAAAACCCTGTGGAATGTAAAATTAGACCTGATACTTATTTTATCAGTACAAGGAACATAAAATAGTCTAAGGTAACAATGTTTGGCCATGACTGTATGACTTACGATGAATTGTTCGCAGTCAAAGTGAGGGCGAGCATTCTCTGGATCGAAACGATGCCACTGGTGATATTTTTTGTGCAATTCGGAATTGCACATCATAATTATCAACTGTCCTTGCAGTAAGCATTTGCATTATCTGATTCACTCTGGAGTAAAACTTACAAAGCAAGTATTATGATGTCTGATCCAAAAGAGTATGAAAATGATTTTTCAATTACATCAAAATTTGTTTTTTTCCATCACTGGTGTTACGCACCTCCACTCCATTGATTGCACCTTTATTTCAGGGCTCTCCATCAGCATTGTTATATCATCCACATACTAGAAGTTGTAATTTTGCCAAAAACTCAAGTGCACTATTCTTACATGTCGTATTGTTTCTCCAGTAAGAGTTTCTGGTACCTAGCAAGCACAAAGCTTTTGAAATCTGAATTTTTAATGAAAACGTTATCATCTTATGAAGATTTCGTAAAGAAAATATTAATACTAAACTTAGTTTTCTTGATTTTTTTCAAAATAATTGAAGTTTTATATTAAAAACTGAAAGACAAGTAATAATCAAACTGTAAAATTGGTTGATGTTAAAAAATACTTATAACTTTAACAATAACGTTCCAAGCAATACTATTCAAACATTTTCTATAGCTGTTACAACTTTTAAAAAAGTAAAATAATTCAGATTTGATGGGAGAACTGCTGCAATATTAACTAAAATATGTAATTACAAAATAAAATTTAGCATGTTCAAAATCTTACCAACTCTGCTAAAATTTACTCAAATCAAAATATTTTCAATTGGGGAAAAGTTTTGTTTTTCAAAATTTGAATAATTATTAAATTATTAGTTAAATAGTTTAATTTATTTATATTATTTTCAGCTTTGAAGCCTACTGCAAGACATTCCCACATTAATACAGCAATTATTCACTATAATGAAACTAGAGTGAAAAACCTTTATGAAACTCCAGTTACGGATTCACAAGTGTTGTCTCGCTCTCTTGTTAAGAGTTATGCTATTGCAGTGGCACAAGCAAGACATACTTATGGAGTAAGTGTTTAATAAAACATTTTATAGCTCTTAAAGAATAAGTGAATTAATTATTGTAATAATTGACTGTATTAATTGACTACCGTTTAAAGTAGTTGTAAAAGGATGAATATATATATATATATATATATATATATATATATATATATATATATATATATATATATATATTAAATATGGGTGATATGTTTTCTTGTAATATAGTTAATAAATTAAAAATATTTCAAAAACAAGAATACTTTTAATGAATATATTTATTCAAAGCTTTTCACCGATAAAATAGTACCAGCATCTTCAGGAAAATAATTATCTAATAAAATATTTTTACAAAATTCTGTAAAAATATTTTATTAGATAATTATTTTCCTGAAGATGCTGGTACTATTTTATCAGCGAAAAGCTTTGAATAAATATATTCATTAAAAGTATTCTTGTTTTTGAAATATTTTTAATTTATTATATATATATATATATATATATATATATATATATATATATATTATGTTATCCATTATTTTTCTGTTGCACTGACTTTATGAAGTTAATATATATATAGATATATATACAATGATCTTTTTCAATCAAAAAAGAAGATGAAAAGGCTGAAGTAAACCACAAATCTATATAAGAGATTAAATATCCAAATGTCAAAGATGCACAGATTTATAGTTTATGGTGTAGTATTATATGTTATTTGTATTAATATTGATTAATTTAACTCAGATATTAATAGTCAGATGGAAGGTAAATGGAGTTGTTAAAAATGGTAGATGTTAGGGGGAGGTAAAAGCAGTTTTATCTGATGTTGAGGTTAGGAGGTTCTCTAGATTTGGTGTACCACAGGTATGACAATTCCTATCTTCTCAATTCTGAAGGGTTGCAATCAGGGGAAGGGCCTTAATTATTTTGGTGTTATTACAATCATTGAAAGATATGATGTGATTAGCAGCATGTTGAGCAGTTGGTCTGTCTATGTTGAACGCCATGTCTGTGGCCATTTATTCTGATGCTCAGACCATCCGTGGTTAGGTCTATGTACTGTGCTGTACTGTACAGTTTTAATTTTTGGGAAGAGCCAGAAGTCATATGGTGCTAAATCGGATGAGTATGGCGGATGTGGACAGACAGGATCACTTTTTAGACCAAAAACTTGCAAATGAGAAGCAAGGTGTGACACAGCGCATTATCCTGATGAAGAAGAAAGCCATTCACCCATTTTTTAGTCTCTTTCTTCGTATGTCGTTTCGCAAACATTGCAGTATGCTCTTATAAAATTCAGAGTTCACAGTTATTCCCCTTGTAATTAACTCTGATTGCACTATGCTTTCATTATCGAAAAAAACAATGAGCATGACTTTGATGTTCAATTTTGACTGACGTGTTTTTTAGGGCACTGGTTTTCTATTGGGAACTCTGCATTTGGTCTCAGGGTCATATCCATAGACCCAACTTTCATCTCCAGTTATAATTTTAGCCATAAAGTCCAGATCTGCTTGAAGATAATCCTTCAACTCTGTGAATACTGATTTTTCTCCTGTTTACACTTAGAGGTCTAGAAACAAATTTCGTATTCTCTTGTCTCATTTGCAAGTTATCGATTTAAATGCTTTGAATGGAACCATGTAAGATGTTAAGATCTTCCGATAGCTCTCAAATAGTCATTTGCCTGTTTGAACGAACCATTGTTTCTACTTTTTGCACATTGTCATTTGTTTTTGAGGTTACTGGACGTCCCAAACGTTGCTTGTCTTCAACCGCCTTATTTCCTCTTTTAAATTGGTCATACCATTTTTACACAGTATTCAGAGTTATCACATTATTGCCATAAATAGATTTTAACATTTTGTCAACTTCTTTTGCAAATTAATGTTGATGCGTTTTTCGAAATCCATGATGGACGACAGACACGATAAACACAATCTCACTCTAGCGGCTCTGGCAGTTGACTAACAAGTTCTAGCGTGTTGAAACTTGTCGCTGCCTGTCTTAACAGATTACACTATTAGGTAAATTACATCATATGGATGTAGCCTCAGCAGTTACCGCTATAAAAATTCATTCACTGTAATTTTTTATCACTCCTCGTGTACATATATATATATTTTCAAATGGACATTACCACTTATTTCAATTTCCTTAACCTTTCTGTATCTCCGGCCAGCTCATCTTCTTTACTTCTTTTATCTTAAGATGTTACACCACTCCTTGTTCGCAGGAAAGTAATGGTTTATCCTTTGATTTCGAACTCCGGTCCGAAACCTGTAGCTCAAGGAATAAGCCTTTCAGAAGAATTAACTCCTGAATTTGTAATAAAAACCAATTGGCCACCTATAACCCTTTTAGGGTTTCTGGAAGAAACTGTGCATTATATTGGAATTTGTAAATTTCTGTTATGGTTTAGAGAATTTTATTGCAGATCATATTGTTCTGATTTGAAATTCCAAATAATTTGGATACAGAACACTAATTTATTTAGTGTTATTATATGATCTTGTGTTCTGGCGATGCCTCCCGGTGGCCGGCAGAGCAATAAGCTCACTGAGTCACATGACAGTCTTCTGCACCACTAACTGTGCATCATTCTGTATATAAATGTGTGTAAAATATAAACATTAAATTTAATTGAGTAATCGGACTCCTAAGCAATCATTATATCATTAATACGTCCTCTTTGTAACGTATTGACGATTATTCATAAATTAGTTCCTACCGCATACATTGTTTTTTCAAACCCTTTCTTTAATTTTATGGTTTTGATACATTCATTGTTATAGATGAAACATGCAACTGGCATTTTAAAAGTATAAATCAATAATTTTGTAAATTTGTTTCAAACAATTCATTTCGGACACTCAACAGTTTTAAAGTGGGAAATGGCATCTTTGATAATGTTACAGTTCGAGCTGTGATGGGTGGGTTGAATACTTGTGGGCAATTTTTTTAACACTTGTCTATAAAAAAAGTATGTATAAGGTCACGCTCAGAAGGAAGGTTGTAAAAAATACTATCAAATGAAAAATAAAAGTATAACCTGAAAATAAGCCTAAGCTGAAGACGTTATGGTATGTCAAAAAGGATCCAGAAGAAGAAGAAACAAAACGATTTGTTTTTTGCCAAATAATACACTTATTTAGCTAGTAGTTGGGATAGGTTTCAAACCAGCAATTTAATGGGAACCCACCAGATCTTAATCCTCTTTGTATCTATTTTCTCAATTACTCTCACCAGCATAATTGTATATAAGTTTTATCATTTGACAAGCCAAAATCATTATCACAAACAAGTGCAACAGCCATAACTCGCTGAAACATAGATATAAACAAACAATTCATTAAACCTAATACGCAAATAACAAACAAGACCCTATTCAATAAATAACAGCAATAATGTTTAATTTGAATTATCTGAGGTGGAATGACCATATCTCCTGTATATTGAGGGCCATTGTTAAGAATTTTAATTTTTTGCTTAAAACATAAGAAATTTATAGTCTAATTGTAAGAGTTATTTTATTTGTTTTAGTCAGCAGTAGAGGAACTACAGCAACCAATAACTGTACAAACCATACAAACAGATGGTCAGATGTTTATTTTCAGTATATTACAACTAAACACACTCTCCCATACAGGAAATATACATAACTTCTTCTGGTCGATGCCTATTTTACAACTGTTCAGTCAATGTGAATATGTTAATGGAAAACCAGTGCTAAAAGATTACAATCCTGAAATTTACAGGAGAATGCTCTCATTTTATAACACTGAATCTGCAAATGTAAGTTAAAAGTTCCAACAAAAATTATAATTTATTGCATATTAAAGTTTTAGTTTATAATTTAATTTTTTTTTAATTGAAGATCAAATAAAATTGTTTTCTTTGGAAATAAGTGGTTTCTCTGTAGTACCTTCATTAGATTAAACTTAATCCCTCATCAATGGAAAACAATGGGCTAAGAACTCTTTTAATTTCATCATTTCTCTGATATCAGAATGAATCAAAAATTAATACTATTCTAATATTACATAACAAATAATTATTATCTCATAAAATAATGTCTGAAGCCATTTAATCATTATTAATAGGTTAATAATATGTTCAAACAAATAGTTAATTTTTGTTTTTCTTCAAATGTTTTGAGAAAGAATTTTTTTTACTTCATCTTCAAGACAAGATTCAGTCAAGGAATGATTTCTCAAGATAGAGCTTGATGTCTTTGGTATGAAGCCTTTTCTTGTGAGGCCTGTAAGATTTAACGATTTGACGTCCTAAAACCAAGAAATATTTGTATATTATAAATATATTACATTAATTTGTCTATATTTACCACAAAATTAGAGTAAATAACTTTAAATCCAGGTATTATGTGAATAGAGTAATTATGTTAGATAGGTTTGGAACTTCCACAGATCTCGTCATCTATGTATTTTTGTACACTGATCTCAGTTTCAAGTTTACAAATTCAGACTCTGCCTGTATGGATTTATAGGTAATCTAATAGGAAAATTAAGAGCCCTTAAATATATTTTTTAAAGTTTTAAAATGTTAGGCTTAATTCTTTGTCTATATGAGGATATAATGTTTCATGTCCAATTAAAAACAAAGACATGAAATAGTTTTGCAAGCTCTTTTTAAATTCCTTCTATTAGCTCACATTCTCCTGATATGTATCTTGTATGAATTTTCAATCATTAATAAATTATATTTTTATTCATCAAATCAAGTTCAGATACATTTTTCAACCTATAGTGGATGACAATTGATGTTAATACAGTTTTTTTTCAAATATTTATTCAATAATTAAATTATAAAAATTTGGGGGTCTGGGCCCAATTCGAACTAAGTATCTTATGTTCGAAGTCTAGTGCTTTTTGGCACTAAGCCAACTTTCCATAGCTAGAAATGAACTTGTCAAAGATCTACATGAAAAACCTTCTTTGTATAACCTTAACTTAAATAGTTACCATGATTACCCCACAATGTCATAAAGCTCTAGGATTAAAGGTGAATGAAAAGAATAAAATAAACAAACTGGATTGACGACATCGAACCTTGCTTGACAAATGGGCAATACAAAAAGAAAGCGAAAAGAAACTACAACACAATGCAAGTGACAAAAAAAAGAGTGTATAAATAGTAACAAATAATAATAATAGTCCAACAACATAAATAGAAAGGAAAATTGCAAGGAAATTTGCTTTCCATTTTGCCACTTGATATTGTTATTCTGACATATGTATATACATATTTATATTAATTGTAATTATAAATTAAAAAGAAACTAAAATAAAAGTTTTATTTGTTAATTTAAGTAGGAATTAACTTTTTTTGAAAATTGTTTTATTACTTGTTAAAGTATGTTACAGTTAGGGGATAAATAGAAAGGTTTGGTAAATTTTATTACATTTTAAAAATAAAGAAATACATATACTGCAAATTTAAATTTGTTACTAAGTGTACGATGTTATACACAGGTATATACAACTCTTTTAGATAGATTATTTTGTAGTTTTTGCCTGAGCTTCTAAATAGGTCAAATAGGACTCTCATCCCACATAGAATACCTAAAACACATTAAAGCACTCACAAACCATGGAATCACATTTTTCTGGAAGTTTAAATACAGATTATATATTAAATATCAGAATTTTTATATTTTTAAACATACCTTATTATTAGAAGTTTCAAAAACTTGTAATCTGTCACTGTCCCTGGGTTGCTTGAAGGATACATGTGATAAATTGCTCGGTTGTGAAATATCAAAAGTACTATTTGTATTTATTGGTCCACTGGGGACCGTGTAGTAATGGAATATCTGATCTGTAATTTTTTAAGTTTTAATTGAGAAATTATACAAACTGTTTCACACTACAATGAAATTTGTATGATATGTATTACACAATCACTGCTTACAAAATATTGCAGCAACAGTAAAAATGTTATTTAGTTTTACCTTATGTAAAATAGAACAGCACTAACCATTGTATAATAAGCTTACAGTTCTTGATTCTGAGAGCTGAAATTCAAGTAAATTTTTAAAATGTTACATATAAATTTATTTGCAAACCTGTATCTACTCGCAGCATTGAACAGTGTGTGCGAAATGTATCAGCTGAAAAATATTAGTAAGTAGTGGTTTTTTGATAAATAAATTTATAAACATGTGCAACTCAAACAGTATTTTTTTTTTAACGTTTATAAAAACTAAAATTGAGGAGGAGGATGTTCTCTCGTTTCTAACTTTAAACTTAACCTGGAAGAGACCCAAAATACTTATAGACAATAAGTTATTAGTTAGAGACCCAGGACCATGTAGTGCTTGCCTTTACATGTGGAACAAAATACAAGGTGTAATTATAGCAATAATAAAAAATAATTGTTAAACTAAAGATCAAACCAAATTTTTTAAAACCAAATTTTTGCAAGTCTAAATGAATCTAAGAATCCTCTAGAGTTGAAGAAAAATCATTCATATAAATATCTAAATATCTGTACATAAAATTATAAAACAAATACAGTGGAACCCCTTAAATCCGAGCTAATTGGGGCTATAGCCTGTTTGGATTTAGAAAAGTTCGGATTTGCTGTGTATTTTGCATTTGAGAGAAGTGCGTTTTTTTATTAACGAACAATATTAAAGCATTCATTACATATTTCTGTATAAAAAATTGAACAGTTTTGCAGTGCTACAAGTGAAAAGTCTTTGGAACAACGCCATCATGCGAAAGTTTTGTGTATGAAAAAATTGACGAGGCTGTATTTGTATGGTTTACAGAGGAGAGGCAGATAGGAGTTCCTATTAGTGGACCATTAATACAAGAAAAGGCATTATAGTTAAACAAATTAATGAACGGCAATTTAGAATTTATTCCTAGCAATAGAGGAAAAAGAAGACACGGAATTAGACAACTAACGGTAAGCGGGGAGAAGTTATCAGCTGATAATCTTGCTGCAAAAGAATATTTAGACGAACTCACAGATTTTATTTCATCTGAAAATTACTCACCCCAGCAAGTGTATAATGCGGACGAGACGGGATTGAATTTTAACGCTCTTCCGACTAAAAGTCCTGCTTCTAAAGAGAAATCTTCTGCGTCAGGCTTTAAAACCAGCAAACAGCATCTCACAGTTTTAACCTGCAGTAACGCAGCGGGAACAAATGAGCTATCATTAATGGTGATTGGAGAATTCGCCAAGCCAAGAGCCCTTAAAAATAAGAACTTGAATGTTCTCCCTGTTCATTTTAGAAATCAGTGTAAGGCGTGAATGACTGGTAATATTTACAAGGAGTGGTTCAAAAATGAATTTGTTCCTTCAGTAACAAAATTTAATGAAAAAAATAGACTGCTACCTAAAGCTCTACTTTTGATAGACAATGCTCCTTCACATCCTTCAGACATGCATTTGTTGTGTAAAGACATAAAAGCAATATTTCTCCCACCTAACGTGACATTGTTGCTTCAGCCATGGATCAAGGTGTGCTGCAGTACATAAAACTGAGCTACAGGAAAAAGCTTCTTCAAACATTAATTGAAGAAGATTGTTCTTTTTCTATTCCAGAAAAATTCAAGACGATTACAATAAAGGATTTAGTTTACTGGGTACCTGAACCCTGGAATAATATCAGTAGTACTTTATTGCAGAAATCTTGGAAGAAATTCTGGCCTAGCCTCGAATTTGTGGAAACACGGCTTAGTACCAACTCATTCAAAGAGTAACAGGATGTGAAGATGCTGAAGAAAGTTGCCTGGAAGAGTGGACAACACTAGATAAAAATGAAGTATATTCCAAGCATGACATGGTGTCTATGGTCCAGGATCATCACGATGACAGTGTAGCAGATAGTGGTAGCGAGGAAAAAGGTGCTCTAAAAATGCTGTTACTCATGCCGACGCTCTCGACATTGCATTGCGTTATGTAGAACAACATGCAGCTGCAACACCCAATGATGTTATGCTATTACCAAGGTTGTGCAACATCGCATCCTCGGGAAGGTTTACGTCTCTTCCCCAGATGAAGATTACTGATTTTTAGTGAAAAATATATATTTAGGTGTTTGTGTCTTTTCTTTTTAAGTGAAACATTTTATTGTTTTTCTTTTTCATTTTTATTTTACTGTCAATAAATTCTATGTTAATGGAGTGATATAGTATAGTACAGTACACTATGTCTTTACAGTGTCAATTCCAATATACGAGGTCTGTTAAAAAACTATGCAGACTGTTTGAATTTCACGGCTCTAGTTAGTTTCAGGAGAATCCGCTGGGTGTCGCTAGGTTCGTATAAATCAGTTGATTAAAACGCTGTATTTCAGTCGCAGATATCTTCATTAGTTGATGAGTTATATACAGTTTAGTAAAGAGTGTTTTTTTCGTTTGTCGGATTTTAAAATGGACAGCCTGAAGGAGCAACGAATTGCTGTGAAATTTTGTGTAAAACTAGGGAGATCTGCAACAGAAACATTTGCCATGCTTAACACGGCCAACGGCGATGTTGCCATGAAGCGTACTGCATGTTTTAAGTTGCATGAACGTTTCAAAGGTGGCCGACAGTCGATTGATGACGATGAGCATCCTGGACGCCCTTCAACGCCAACTGATGACCCACACGTTGACAAAATCAACAACACCCTGGTGCGCGAAAATCGACGTCTGGCCATTAGAGAGCTTTCCGAAGAGTGTGTGATATCAGTTGGATCTTGTTACGAGATTTTGACCGAAAAATTGAAGATGCAGCGCATCGTTGCAAAATTTGTGCCACGCCTTATGACCGACGACTAAAAAGCCAATCGCATCCGGGTTTGTTGGGAATTGCTTGATCTTTCAAATGAAGATGAGAACTTTTTGTCAAGAATTATAACCGGTGATGAATCATGGGTGTATGGTTACGACATTGAAATGAAGGTCCAATCATCCCAATAGGTGAGTCAAACGTCCCCAAGACCCAAAAAAGCTCGCCAAGTTAGGTCGAATGTGAAGGTGATGCTGACAGTTTTATTTTGATGCTAAGGGTCTTGTTTACTATGAGTACCTCCCTGAAGGCTCTACAGTTAACCAGATTACCTACATTGAAGTACTGAAACGTCTGAGGGACGCCGTCCGACGCAAAAGGCCAGAACTGTGGAGAAGTGATAACTGGTTTTTCCATCACGACAATGCTCCAGCTCACTCAGCACTCAGAACTCGTGAGTTTTTGGCCAAACACTCGATCATTGTTCTTTCCCCCCCCCCCCCTACTCACCTGACCTTGCTCCTTGTGACTTTTTCTTATTCCCAAAACTCAAAAAACCAATTTGTTGCTCCTTCAGGCTGTCCATTTTAAAATCCGACAAACAAAAAAAAAACACTTTACTAAACTGCGTGTAACTCATCAACAAATGAAGATATCTGCGACTGAAATACCGCGTTTTAATCAGCTGATTTATACGAACCTAGCGACACCAAGCGGATTCTCCTGAAACTAACTAGAGCTGCAAAATTCAAACAGTCCGCGTATTTTTTGAACAGACCTTGTATTACACATCTTAATTCTGGTTCACGTAAGTAGCAAACTTTCAGTAAATAGTTCATTCAATTTTTGATACTTTTTTAAAAATCTGGTTTTCATCAAATCATTTTTGGATTTGAGAGGTTCTACTGTATAGTGGTTTAATTATTTTTTACATTAAGAGTGAAATTCTTATAGAATTAAATAATACTATTTCTTTAAACTTATAATAGCTGAAATAAGTGCATTTAGTAAGATTGAGTATTCAATAGAAATAAGGTTTCTACACAACTTACTGATACATGGCAATAATTTCATTTTAAATCAAACCTGCGTAAAACAAATTTTGTGTAAAAATAGAAATTTTAGTCAAAGAAAAAATCTGGGAATTGCCTCAGAAATAAGACTTCTATAAACCAGGCGCCTCAGAAATAAGACTTCTATAAACCAGACGCCCAACTTAGAAACAAATTTATTATAGTTCTTACAACTTTATTATAATTTTTACTGACAATTTATTACTACCTAAAATAGAATTATTCCAGTAGTTGACATGAATCAGAAAAATAACTGCAGTAATATCACAGAATTTATTAAATATAAAATAAAGAAAGAGACTCAAGTAAAATAAAAACAGTTATAAAACAACTAGAAATTTTACAGTGTAATAAAAATTGTGAAATAAGAATCGACCCGTTATGAACACAAGATCTTTCATGAATGGGTGATGAACTTAACTGAAGTAGATTTGGCAGAAGAGGAGGATGTGGTTCTAGAAAAAGGTTTGAGACATAACGTAAGAAATAATGGTATAAGAAAGAATGTAGAAGATAATATAGCAGACATAGAAAATGCAATTGCTCTTATACCTAAAGAAGAACAAGAACACCCTAGCAACAGAAATTTTAAATACCATTATTAAATAAAGATTGGAGGAGAAAATGATTTCAAGGAAGAGAAAATAGTTAAACATTTAGAAAAAATGTTAAGAGAAGGAGAGGTTATGGTTATAATAACCGATAAGAAAACGATACTGTTTTAACTAATAAAGAAGATTATATAAATAAAACTGAAGAATATTTTGAAAAGAACATGTAAAAAGGAGTTTGAGGATTTGAAGGAAACTATCAAAGAAAAATTAAAGAAATAGTTAAAATCTATTTGAATACCAATATATAATTCAAGAAGATAAATATAAATACATAAATATGAACCTGAGTGTGCCAATAACGAGAGCCAAAGTTAAAATCATAAAAAAGACCTCCCTATCAGACCCATAATTAACTATAGACACTTGTATATTAATTTGCAAAATATTTAGAAAAACGTTCAAAAGGAATGGATTTGCTGAAAAAAAATATACTAAAATATATGAAAAATTCAACTGATTTTGTTGAACGAAAACAAAAAGCAAATATTACTAAAGATTGTAGGATTATTTCGTTTGACATAGAAAATTTATACCCATCAGAACTAATTAAAGAAACCAGAAAAAATTATTATCGATAAATTACAGGAACTTTGACTTCTTTGCACAGGCATCCAGCTTCAAGAGTAGCCCGATGTCCACGGTATATTATCTTTGCCAGCTCCCAATGCTTCTTGTTTATGAGAATATCTTTCCATTTTTCCACTTCGGCTCTCAGAAAGCCCCTCATTGGTATGGGATACGTGCAGTCAAACAAAATGTGCTTTACACTTTCATCTTCACCCTCACAAAGTGCACAGATTGGAGAATTCGAAATACCAAATCTAAATAAATATTCCTCTGCCATTAGATGGCTGGATCGTACTCGAGCTGCAAAAGTTACAATCTGACGTGAAAATTCCCTGAATTTGTCCTCAGTCAACGGTTCAAGCTGAAATTGAAAAAGATGACGACCTGTGGCCTCTTCTTTCCAAGATTCAGTCCAACATTTATGAAAGTATTTTTTTGCCAGGGTTTTACAATACGCGAGTGGATACTTGGCTTTAAATGTTGGGTACATATGGGATGCCGCTTTAGCTGTTTCATCGGCCCTCTCGTTTCCTGGTATTCCACAATGTGCGGGTACCCATTGAAGAGTTATGTCCTTCCCCATGTTCTTCAGGTTGTTAGCAAATTTTCTAATTTCAGCAATGCGAAAGGAGTAGTCCCCTGTGGTTGAATTTAGGAGAGCCTGGAGGGCAGATCTGGAGTCAGTAAATATGCATATTTTCTCCTCCTTTGTTTCAAAACAACTTGCCAACGCAGCATTTAGCGCCAGAAGCTCTGTGTCCATACTAGAGTGCGAGTTTGCAGGGACATAAAAGTAGATATCAGTAGATTCGTTGAAAAAACCTGCTCCAGATGTTCTCTTTTGTTGGTCAGGTGAGCTGTCAGTGTAAATTCTAACATGATCATTGTAGCTGGTATGTATCATTTCCAATGTTTCAGTTTTCAGAACTACTGGGTGGTCCTGCTTGCTCCTTCTGCTTGGCAGGTTCAAAGTCATTTTCATTCCTGACCAGGTAGTGGGTGATTCGCAATAAAAAGCAGGTATATGCTCGGGAACAGAATTTGGCAACATGGCAGACAAATAATTTGTTTTGTAACTGAAGGATTGTTTAACTTGGTTAATATCATTTCCTGTATTGTGAAGAGGACTTTCATAGTAGAAAATAAATTACAGGAACAGAATCAAAATAGGGATTCAAATAACGAAATTGTCAAATCATTAAAGATCATTTTCCAAAACCAATTCAAGTTTATCAACGAATTACATAAACCAAAAGATGACCTAAGGAGGGCCCTTTTATCCAGAATTTTAAGCGATTTTTTTATACCAGAGTTAAAAGGAAGAAAAATATTTTTAAAAAATTAGATTGTGTAGAGTACATGAGATATGTGGATGATTCGCTATTAATAGTTAAAAACTAGAAGGAAATAGAGAAGGTTCTATATTAAAATAAATCAAAATACATAATAATTTAAAATTCACGATGGAAAGAGAGAGTAATTGTAGTTTAAATATCCTAGATTTAAAACTAAAAAAAACAAAGGTAAAATACAATTTTGAATATTCAGAAATGATACTCTGATATTGTTATTAATGCAAAATCCAACCACCTATTAGAACATAAATTAGCGGCATTTAGGCAATTATTCAACAGATTGTTAGATTTACCATTAAATAAAAAAGAATTTAAAGAACTAGAAACTCTTTTTCAAGTTGCAGAGAATAATGGATATAACAAAAAATAATAAGAATGTTACTTAGGAAAATTAAGGCAAGAAGAAATAAAATAAAAAGAAATAAGAGCCATAAATTTGCTAAATTTACATGTACGAGAAAAGAGGTTTATAAATTAAAAATTTTTTTCAAGAAATATAGATGTGGGAATGAAAACCAACAACACATTAAAGAACAAATTAAAGGATCATATAGAATACAAAAATATGTTTAGTAAAAATGGGGTGTATAAAATGTAATGTAATTGCAAAGCAACTGTTTTTCGACAAACAAGACAAATATTTGAAACCAGATAAAAAGAACATACAATGTCATTTAAATATGAGAAAAATGATTCGAATTATGATACACATTTGTTTAAAGAAGGCCATGTGCTGCAAAAATTGAAAAATACAATGAAAATTTGGAAATTTGTAAAGCAAAGTTGAAGAAAGAAAATGTAATAAACAAACAAATAAATACACAGTCAGACGTTATTTTTTAATGTTTAAAATCAGATAAATGCGAGGAGTCAAGAGTAGGCATACACCAATAGGAGGCGAGGTCTGAAAGTGGTGGTTGGGGGATAACAGTACAGTAATACCCTGTACTTACGCGATAGGTGGGATCTAGAGATAACTGTGTAAGTTGAATTCGCGTGTGTCGGGGTATAATTTTATATACCATTAAATAGGAATCATCTTAGTTGGGACCAAAGACTAAACAAACCAATAATTTAGAAGAAAATATGTATGTATTAAAATCTTAAATACCTAATACAACACAAAATTATATTCATACATATTGCAAAGAAGTTAATTTGATATAGAAGGCTTCATATAATCTAGTAAATTTGTTTGACCAATTGAAGATTTTTTTTTCTCACGCAGATTTTTCTCATAACTGGCTACTATTTTTTGTACTCCTTGCTTTGTAGCAGAAAAGCGCTCTTTGTTGGAGTCTATGGTTTCCAAAATTTGTAAGCCTTGCTCAATTAAACTAAGGCCTTTTGTGAAGTTTCTAACCGTCATTTTATCATCTACGTCAACTGAGTCTAAAGAATCTGGGTCTTTAAGGTCTTGTTCTTGCTCACGCATTTCTATGAACTCATCAACTGTCAGTTCCTGGTCGTGTGAATTTAGCAGTTCTTGAACGTCATCACTATCCACTTCTAAATTTAGTTGTTTGGCAAAAGCGACCACCTCTTCAATCACATCAGCAATTTTGTCAGACTCTGTCACTGATTCCGCTTGAGATTCAGTGGCGAAAAAATATGGACACAGCTTTTTCAAAACGCCATTCAAAGTTTTTTTGTGAAATTTCATTCCAAGATTGTCCAATGATTCTCACTGCATCTAAAACATTGAATTGTTTCCAAAAACTTCAACAGAGAGCTCGTTCTTCTGTCTCATATAGGTTCATGCAGATGCGCAAAATAATCTTCTTGTGTAATAAGCTTTAAATGTTTTTATGACACCCTGATCCATCGGTTGAAGCAAACTAGTTGTATTTAGTGGCAAAAATATCTCTTTCTCACGTGTGTCGAAATTAGTTAAAGTAGAAGGGCGATGGCCAGGTGCATTGTCAATTATTAGCATCACTTTAAAAGGAATTTCTTTAGACCTACAATAACATCCGACTTGAGGTATGAAATGATGAGCAAACCCGTCCTCAAAAAAGCCTTCTGATTCAACTTCCAAATCACAGGCAAGCCAGCTTTAGAAATATTTTTTAATGCCCTTGCATTTTCTGAGCGATAAACTATGAGAGGTTGCAACTTGCAATCACCAGTTGCATTTGCGCCAACCATCACTGTCAATCGGTCTTTGGCAGCCTTAAAACCTAGAAATGTTTTCTCTTCACACGCTATAAAAGTTTTTTTAGGCATTTTCTTCCAGAACAGGCCAGTTTCATCCACGTTGAATATGGTTTGGCTGGTATAGCCACCTTCTATCATAGCTTTGAATTTTTCTGGAGGCGCAACCTCTTTATCAGCACTTGCTGCCTCTTCACTTTCTGCAATAATGTGCCAACTTTACTGTGTTACAACAACTTTTAAATCAACTGAACCAACCGCTGCTAGCTTTAAACATTTCATCCTTAGCTACCTCTCCAGCTTCTTCTTTGTCAAAAATCAGTTTAGCTTGAGAACAAATCGTGTTCTGGTCAACAGGACAATTTTTCACATGACAACACATAACTGAGCCTGCTGATGATACGGACTGAGCGAGACACGCTCTTGCGGCGCTACAACACGACAGCCACACTGCGCCCTAAGGTTGAGTCATCATGATTTAAAACCTCGTAACTTGGGAATCGCGTAAAACAGGGTAGTGTAAGTCAAGGTATTACTGTATATAAAGATGAACTCAAGATTTGGGTAAACAGTACTATATAGGTTTTGAAAATGGAGTCAACTTCAAATGCATCAATACAGGAAAATATTGTAATGTTAGGAAAGACAGGAAAAGGTACTCGGATGTATATAAATATTCCTAACAGAAGTGAAGATGTAAATATTAAGAATTTCAACAATGTCTTTTGTTGGGTACAGATGATTCAGATTAAAGTAAATGGTAACACTGTTCTAGTTTATAGTACAAACCTTTAGAAGTAAGTTGAATTGGAGTATTGTATGTCCTTTGGATTAATTGATCTTTTTTAAAAATATTTTTATTAACTTCTTTAATCTTTGTATCAATCTCTTGTACTTCATTTCTTATCTCCAGCAATTCTGATCTCAAACTATCAACAAATAAATATAAGGTTGCCATAAAATATTGATTTTTATATTGTTTGAACAATCTTAAAAATATTTAAGAAACATAATTTCAAAACTATTCCAAAACATAAATGATGTACCATTTGCAGCGGCCAGAATGTCCGATGCAAAGAATCAGGGAAATTGTACAGAATACCAGAATCAAACCTAACCTGGTTAAATAATTGGCTAAATTTATATGTAAAAATTTTAAAGCATTATAATAATAATAACAATATTAAAACTAGGGTAAATAATAGTAAAATGAAGAAAATTAGAAATAACTTTAGACTTAAAAACCATAAATTATAATCAATAAGAAAAATTATCACTTCAAAGTGGATAGCCTAAATTATATACAAAAAAGACGGTAATTGTGTAGTATAACAAACTCGGCCTAGATGCCGGCTATTAAAATAATTGTAATTAAATATAATCAGGAATAAAGAATGTAAATTTATAAGATGTGAGGAAAGTAAATTAGGCCTAGCTAGGGAGAATAGTATTTATGTAAAAGTAAAGATTAAATGTTAAAATGTAATAACCTAGAAATTAGGTTATACTAGAAGCAGTCATATTTGATTCCGGAAAAATCCGCTTAGGGTATTGATTATAAATCTTGTCACTACGAAACGAAAGCGCTACAGTCGAACTTTGGATTAGGAATTTTAAAAAGTAAATTAAATTAAATAAGAAGAAATAAAGTCAAATATGTTATTAAATGAAAGGTAAAAATGGAAAGGACACATCAGAATACAGAAACGCCTTTTACAAAAAGTGAAACTAATCTTAGTTCAGAATTTCCGAACAAACAAAGTCAATTGCCATGGCAACGGCTTTCTGATTGGTCAAAAGTTGAAAAATGGATACTATGAAGTGGGGCTCACAAAAAAGGACGCTATCCAGAATTAGAATGCATTAGGCTCTCAAGGCGAGCAGACGTGTTTTTGTACCATGCTACCAGGACAAGAAAAAATGTGCTAGAAACAGAATAAAAAGTGCTACGATGTGATCAGGGGAAGGAAGATATATATGAGCAAGGGCTCATATATACCCAGAACAAAATTTCGACCACCAAAATGCAAAATTTAAGAAAATAAGAAGATTAAACGAAATTAGGGAGAGACGCCTACCTACCAAGACCCTTGAAGCTGTAACGGGACCGACAGATGACAAAATTAATGAAGATAAAAAGATTTCTACAGTACAAGGTTATATAATCAATTTAATTATTCTTTTAAAATAACATTTTACTTCAAATTATATTAACTTAAATTCAAAATTAAATAAGATGGGAATAACCTAAGGGACTGATTAGTCAACTCTCTTAGGTTACCCAAATTTAAGTAACAAAGATTCAAAATTGACTTTCCATTCCCATCGCAGTGGGAATGTATGGATTAAGTATAAAGATGTATATCTTATATGGCTTTTTCTAAGTAAATTTCAAATGAATAATTTCTAAAGAAGTTAATTGTTCAAGGCCTAGCCTAAAGGCATTAAATAGTAATATTAAGTGTTTGAAAAAGAATCAGATTTTAAAATATGTTAAATTTAACTGTAACAATCAAAACTATATACAAAATTAATTATGGTAACTCTGATAATTTAAATTATATACAAAATTAATGGTAATAAGAAAATTTAAAAAACATAGAATGAGATAATAATGTTTAATTAAATGACAAGTTGTATGAAATTTTGAAAAAGTAATTAGTCAAGAAAATCCTGTTAAATTAAATAAAAACAATAATAATTAATTTGAACCTTGGAACAAATAAATAAAAAGGTATATTTTCCAATTAGCTGTGTTTTCATTCTAAATAAGATAAGTTCACTAGGTATCCAGGTATAGTCTTTAAATCACAAGTGTCTCTCAAAGATTCCACTACCCGAAAAGGAGCTTGAACAGGGCTTATCGGAGGCTAATTGGTTTTATCAAAAATTCAGGGGTTGGTTCCTCTGAGAGGTTTATTCCTTGAGGCACAGGTCTATGAAATTAGGTTCGTAGTCAATGGATAAACCATTACTTTCTTACTGATTTAGCAATTGATGAAAAGAAAGGGCCAAAGTAAGGCAGGAGAAAAAAGGTAGGTAAGACATTAAAGTTGTAATCATCTTGAATTCACTGATTAAACTGTAAGTAATTATTGTGTAACTAAGCGAGTACTTTTAAACTTACTTGCTACTCTAGAATGAGTAGTCAGCTGCGTAAATGAAACAATTGTTTCGAAACTCGTCACCAAGTAAGTTCAAAAGTATTTACTTTGTTGTTCAATAATTACTTATACCATTAATTTAATATTTGTTGAAAATGACTGATATAATTGTTATAGATTAGTAAAAAGAATAGATTTAAAAAGATTTTTCAGAAACTTTAAAAGGATTTATATAATAATATATTGTATAACTACATAAAATTGCATTAAAGAAGTAAATTAATTACGTAATTATTAAGAATTCCTGAAGTTCTGTGTACCACAATTTTTAACTAATGTTATTTCATCATGAATAATAGACTCCTGTAAAATTGATACATAATGTATTTATATTTATATAAGCACATGAAATTAATAGCTGCTACCACTTTCTGTATGACGCTTCTGTCACTGTCAGCACCAGTTTGTCAGTAATTAGGACTAATCATTTTAATTTTAATGTGAAACACAATACTAATGGAGTTGGAGAAGGAAAGTATTTGACCAAAGTAAAATAAATTGGAAAATAATTCCCTAAAAGTTATACTTCAAATCAAAAACAAATTTATGCAAAATAGAACAATTATAGATTTAAAAAACTCAAATGCTTATATAGGGAAGACATTCCTAAAGGATGTCATGCAGTTGTTAAAATTGCTAATACTTTTAATCAGGTACAAACTTTGAAGTTACATTGAAAGATACACAATTAATGTATAATAAATAATATAAATATACTATAATAATATGTTTGAGATTTTTGTATGTCCCATGATGATATGGCAAATTGTAATGCCTAACTCTATATTACAAAATTCAAAAATAAGTTTTATTAACTGCCACACATGAAATAAATCAATGTTTAAGGCCTTTAATTGGTGAAAATTCTTTATTAAAATTGTTGTAAATTAGAAACACTGTTTTATTTGATTTTATATTTGCCACAGATTAGGCATGTGTATAGATCTAGTCTCCTTACAAATATTTAGATCCTCCACTTGAGAAATAGCTGTCTCATTTGAAGTAATACAAATTGAAATATTTGCAATTTTAAATAAAAATAAATCATCAAAACAAGACCTTAGTAAAATATTATACCAATACAAATTTCCAGATAAATTTTAGTGGGGAAATATTAATAAAATGATGTTAATAAAAATAATTTACATCAAACATTTAAAAAATTACAAAATAAATTAAGGTTTGGATAGTCATAAACTAGTGTTAAAGTGATTAATTAAGTTTCACCAAATGTAATGAACTACAAAATTCAAGAGTATTAAAATAAGTTATAGTTTTCTATAACATTTGTTTTCTAGGCATTCTAATAAAAATAAATAATAATGTAATCTGTAGTGAAACAGACTGAGAAAAACTAAAG
This sequence comes from Prosapia bicincta, assembly GCA_036971475.1. Taxonomy (NCBI): domain Eukaryota; kingdom Metazoa; phylum Arthropoda; class Insecta; order Hemiptera; family Cercopidae; genus Prosapia; species Prosapia bicincta. The sequence goes on from JBAIZL010000002.1 coordinate 224,556,174, forward strand.
AAGTCAAAATATTGAAAATTTATTTTGTTTATAGTACGTTATAGAACTTACGTTTGTAAAAGAGCTGTCAAGTGTGAAAAAACAGTACGAAAATGAAAACGCTAAAATGTAATTATAATAGTAAGATTGTAACCTTTTTCCAGGATATTAAATTAAGATATAGTTTTGCATGAATGATCTGTAAAGTTGAAAACATTCAACATTAATTAATCATCCAACAGGAATAAAACTACTGGTAGGCTTTATTTTAAAGTGGAAACGAAAGCAAGTAGAGTTACGTAAGAGATCAACTTTCACCTATAGCTTCATAATTTTACTCTCTTCCTTTTAAAAATTTCTTAACAAGATTGTAGTGTCACTCCAAAGAGCCTTTCAGAAGTCATGATGGTAGACTATGTAACACAATTCTAAAACTTCTGTTAAACGAGAACAATATAAACTTTGAAATTTTTAATACAAGGTTAAAGATGGTTTGATAATTTTTGCAGTGTTAGAAAACTGTAATATAACCACAGTAGAAAAAAAAACACCAAAGCATGAGGCATCTTTATCTAACTGCCAGACCAAATCCAGTGACTTTAACAGATTGGTGATTTTAGTGACAGTCCCGGTTTGGATCAGTGACTTTTACTGGTGACAAGGGATACTGAGACTGCTCTGTATGTGCCAGTAACAGATTTGCATATCACACTGGTGAAATGATTCCACACCTCGTTTTTTTCTCTTTTGGAAGGATCATTTTATTTAAAAATAAACTCCTAAGAATTTAAGAACAAACTAACAAGTGCGAAATTGCGTCTACTGTACACAACACTGACACTATCTTGAAACCTGACAAAAATCGAACACCTACACATGACGTAAATGAGTAGAACCAGTGACAGCGACAAATCAAACCATGACAGCCTTAAAATATCAGTAACTTTTCAGTTGCAAAAGCAACATTTTGCCCAATTAGAACAGAGACAACCCCCCATCTCCCCTTCAGTGAACAACACTGCACGATAATAGGCGCTGTGAGCCGAGCCGTGAGAGTAGAATTAGTGACAGCGACAAATCAATCAATGACAGAAGTTTTATCCAGTGACTGCAACTTTTTGCCCAATTACAACAGAGGCTACTTCCGATCGATCCATTGTCACTTCAACAGGCATTTTCCATATTTTGTCACTAGTATCACCAGCGACAAACGAATATCAATGACAAATCACCGTGACAAAAAATATCGACCATCTCTATTCCAGATATGAGATGCATTTATCTTGAAATATAGAATTCTAAAGCGCCTTGTCTGTTTGTCTTAATTGGATTATAAATTACAAATTCTTTTCAGCTAAATAAAATTTAAGCTAAAATTGAACAAAATATGTGTCCGTTTTGAAACTAACATGAATTTTTACTGTAATATAACTATATTTCTGACTTCTTTAATACTTTCATTTAGTAGTCTGCTACAAAGGCAAAACTGTGTAAACAAAACAATTTTTTTTATGCACAAAATGAACTACTGTATATTTACTTGAAAAATTTATTATTTTTAACCTTTAACTTTACCTTGTAAATAATTTGCTTTCATTTGGTTCTATATCCAAATGATTTTTAAGCCTCATAGCATTCTCAATTTCGTTTCCTTCTTTTGTCAAATTCCTAGAGAGGTTTTCAAGTGAAGAAATTTGTTTAAGTAAGTCTTCATAGTCTGTATCCTCAGTTTCTGTGTCACACACAATTAATTATAGATTATTTTATTATGGAATTTTAACAAAACTGATTTGTAAACAGTTTATACTTATAACATGAGATGAAAAGAAATATTATTTCTATTGCTATCACTTGGCAAAAAATCTACTACTTACTGATTGATATTTTTCACCAGACGTGTTTCGCACTAGATAAGTAAACAATGCACTGATCTAGTGTAAAATGTGTCTGTTGAAAAATATCAATAAGTAGTGTTTTTTCCTAAGTGATAGCAATAAAAATCGTTTTAAAACCTTCAGGACAAATTATTACCGCAACACAAAAATTGCAAAAAATATCCAATATAGGTTTAGTAGTAATCATAGTATAGCAATTATAAAACTTTTGTACACATAAAAGCCTATTTAAGAACAAAATCTACTTACTAAATATGTAATATTGAAGACAACAGAATGAAACTTGGTATTAGAAAACTATGTTACGTGCATTGCTTAAACTATGCTAGTTGGTGTTATTAGTTTATAGTTTAACAAATTGAAAGAGAAAAGGTACCTCAGTTCAAAGTATAACTTTCATCAATTTGTACTGACAATGTATTCTACTCTTGGTAAGATTTGCCAGGAGGTGGTCATGCTCGGTGAGGGTTCTCGATCTAATAATTTAATAAACAGTTCTCAGCTCTCTCTCTCTCTCATGCTGGCTTAAAGGTGTAAGTTGTTGAAATAATGCTTCAAGTACATTGCTTTTGGGTTATCTGTGAGGTAGCAGAAACAAGGAGAGCATGCCCCAGAGATTCTATTTAGCTTGGGGCCGTTGTAATTACATGTTACCATCATTCAATTCAAGACCAGTATTACTATTGGACAAGATGGGATATATTTCTGCTTGTGAATCAATCAGGAAAACAGCTGTTTGATATTCCAAGTATAAATTATACTGCTTCATTGATTGCACACACTTCGTTTTCATAGTTGTCAAGAAGAGATCCCACTTCTACACTACCTTCAAAAAATTTCAAGTAGTCAGCTTTGGTATTACCTATAATAGGATTGCAAGATTTATCGGTATAAATATCGATCCACTAGTTTATTAAGTATTAGATGTAGATCCATGTCCACATACCTACTATTCAAAGTTTGATATCCAACGATGATTGCTTTGACGATTTATGTTCAGAATGGGTTAGTCTGGATTGAGGTAGAGGGTGAAGTCCTTGTAATTATCTAAAAATTGGCGCTGGACATTCTGGTTGTAGATTCAAGTCTTCAGTCAGGTCTTATTTTTTTCAGATCACAGCAGGAGCTGGGGCATAGAGCATACTTTTTCAAATTAGCAATAAAGTATGTCCCAACTAGTCATTGTTTTTTTTTTTTTCATTAATGGGTTCAGTGCACATCCTTTTCAATAACCTATTACAATGGAGTATATATATCAAATCCATAAACAATATCCTTGTTTGAAATACAATTTAATAAGTACAATGGAAATATTACTATTAATTCAATTGACAAAATCCGAAACCAAAATACAAGAATAACTTACTTCTTAGCACAAGCTTCCAGCATGACTGTTGTCGATGGTTCCGTGTCCATGAAATATCGCCCCAGCCAACCTCCAGTGAGATTTGTTGTTGAGGATACACAGGAGATATCTTCCTTCCTTCTTCAGTGTATCTCTCGCTGGTAATAGGGGTCTTGCATGACAGAAAAATATGTTCAATTGTTTTCTCCGCCTCCTCGCATGTCAGGGAGTTTGCAGAGTCAAGTAGATTGAATCTTGCTAAATATGCTTGCATAGCCATATGTCCCAATCTGACCTCTGTGATGAATGTTGCCATTGAATGTGTTTCTTCATTGTATGTTTTGTTGTCTCTAGGTATATCCTGCAATAAAAATAAATGTCTACCCGTTTTGCTATTTCTCCACCGCTCTGTCCATTCAAAGACAAAATTTTACTCATCCTACTTACTAGACACTGGGTAAGGTATTTTTGGCTGTGCGATACATTTTTTATGCCAACAGTTTCATTGCCCCTAATGTCACAGTGCACTGGAACACACTGGAATATTTTCACTTTGTTGTGTCTGAGTTGAAGCAAATTCTTTCTTATATCATTAATTCGGAAGAAATAATAATTTGAAGATATTTGGTTCATAGCCGTCCATGATGACAACACTTTTTTTTCATTCAATGTCAAGCAGTAAGCGAGAGCACCATCTATTGCTAGCGGCTTCGTGTTCATGGTAGAAATGGGGCCTTTCAGCATGTAATATTCTTTACTGGTGTGTGGGACAGAATAACCTTCATCTGCTTTATCGTTTTATAAGTCCGCTGACCCATTTGTGTAGGTTTCCAAGGACCTTGCATGTGTGTTTTTAATCATTTCCATTGCTTCTGCTTACAGTTGAACGCCGAAGGTAATTTTTTAATTTTGCCAGGAATCATATACAGTATTTTAAGTTCTGTTTCCTCCCATGATGGTTTGTAAAGCGTTTTAAAGATTATCCTGCCTTTCTTTTGGCATGATTGTTGCTATGGTTTCAAGTCTGCATGAGAAAGACTTCACAGAAGTTAGTTCTTTGATGGGATAAGAATGTTACAGAGTATAGATTCTGATAGGTTTGAGCTTTTATGAATATGTTCAGTGGTTCAATAATCAGTTCAATTTCCATGGTGTCGATGGGTGTGGTGTTTAAGCTGCCAAAGCATGCTCAGTATGCTGCAGATTAGACAAGTCCAAGTTTTTTCACATGGGTCATCGGTGCTCCTCTAATATTCCACAGCAATAGGTTGCTTTCAATCTTAAATATAAAAAGTGTGAATCGTTGATGTATCTGTTCTCTATATCTCCTGGCCACTGCTTTCAAAGCATTAAGATTGTTACAGCTATTATCCAATGCGTGCTTAGTGTGATTTTTCCAATTTAGTTTCTTGTCGAGGACGATGCGGAGTAGTTTGGGTGGTTTGTTGAATTGCAGCATTTTGTTGTTAATGACCAAATGAGGCGTAAATGTTGCGATACTATCTCTGTGTAGAAAGAAGGAGCTTATAGATTTCGTTTCTGAGATTGTCAGGGACCATTTCTCGCACCACTTTGAGATGATCAGTAGGGACTCTTGCCCATTTGGTGAAGTCAACAAAAATATCAAAATATCAATCAAATAATAACTGGCACTGAGCTCCTTAAATTGTACTTTAATCTTACATAACTTTATATAATATGGTTGTTATTTGTTGATTATTATTATAATAAAGTTTTGGTTTGTTGTCAGTTGTATTAGTAAGATTCATTCTTATAGGCTAAGGCAGATATATTTCTATTTTATATATTATCATAAGCATCCCCACCAACATATTTTAAATCATTTAAAATTATTAAAACAATCTCTTGGGCAATATAACATGAAGATAACTTACTTGTTAATGTAGGAATAGAGTGATCTTTTTCTAAAGCTGTGCCAAAAGACATCTTGAGAAGATCATATTTGCTTAGAAAATTCTGAACTTTGTCACAATAACTGAAGCGGTTGTTCAGAACATCTTCTTGAAGTTGTTCCTACATAAAATAAAACGTAAGCTGACAATATTTGTCATAGAAAATACGAAATTGAAAGTTGTAATTTTATAAATGTTAACATACACAAAAATAGTATAAAATTGCTTACAATAGCACTTACTTGACATTATATAAAGAGGATCACTTCGGGAGGTAGCAACTTGGATCACAACCGACCTCTTCATTTTTAAGGAGATGATGATTCGAAAACTACATTATGTGCTTAGTGAGATTTTAGTAGTAATTATGTCAACTATTGATAGTATTTACTCTTTGTAATAAACGTTTCAAACTTAATATCTCAAAGAGTGTATCACTAGATTGCCTGCTCTTGAAAATGTTAATATAGATTGGAAAAAACGTTGAGCAATTTAGCAACAACACACACACACAAATTAGTAATCATGTCTAAATCTTTTGATAGCTTTTGTGCAATTTTGATTTTTTTGCAGAATTAGGTTTTATCATTTCATAAAATGGTGCATTAACTTCTTGTTGCGAGAAAATTTGTCATGTGCTTAATATTGGATATAGCGGGCACTCAATCTACTTTCAAGCACCCACTCCTCTACATGTTTTTCTAATTCCAGCCTACAGACATTACCTAATTGCATAGGGTATTTAGAGCGAATCATTCTTCTTATCTTTTCTTCAGTTTTCCGCCATTCGCACACAAGATTTTTGTTAACACTGAACTTACTCTGTGCTTCACTGTTGGTAATTCTTCGTCAAACCTACAACTTTTAATTGGGAAAAAGATATTTCATCTTGATGACCTGACTATTTCAGCTATTTCAACAGAATAGGTCAGTATAGTTTGTAAATTATTGTATTCTAGATTATAATTTTGCATTAGGACCCTCTGATGATGATGGCATGGTCATAGATATGTACATAAGGGTTATTTCTTAGGTAACTTGTAATATTAGTTATTTTTTATTATTTTTGTGGTATTAAGGTTTTTGTTAATATTTTTTTTTTTTGTAATATATTGTACCACTGTGCTCTTGATATTATATATTCACTGATGATGTTTATATAAGTAAATGAAAAGCATATGAGAATAAATTGTTAATAATTGTGAGTTTGTGCAGCTATTTATTAATCACCCTAACTCACAAGCCACAGTTTTTTTTAATGTAACCTATTTGTGTATTATTAACAGGGGTGTAGCCAAGGGAGGGCACAGGGGGCACATGACCCCCAAACTAATTAATTTTAGCACAAAAATTAGCCTATAAAACAACACTAGGGATTTAGCAATACAGTTTCCTGTCGAATAACAATTGTGTAATTTAAAGTGCCAAAATAGCATAAATTATTTTTAAATAAATAAAACCTCTAAACCACAAATAAAATTTTATTTAAACCTTATGTACATTTCGATTGCCCAGCAATCATCTTCAGAGGTATTTAAAAAATACAACTAACTTTAAACAACATAATACAACAAATATATAGGCTTAAACCGGCAACTACTTCGCCACGCCCCTTATTTAAAAAACTAGTATGACCAATCACGTTGCAGTAAATTCCCCCTCTACAACTTGGTCTGGTCTTCCCCCTCTCGTGGTGAAGAGTTACCGTTACAACTATTTCAATTTTACTAAAAAACAATAATATTCCTTATTAACAAAGTTATAACTATCTCCTAATTAATGAATATAACTGAGATTTAGGGATAGGCCCTTTATCACAATTTAATAAATTATTTTCGTCATATTTGTGAATGTACAAACTTCAAAACTATTGAAAAGACCTTTTGAATTAACATTTTTCAATAATTTTAGATCATTTAATTCTAAAGTGTGTTTAGTGTTTAGAATATGTTCTGCAACACTAGATTTTTCAGGTCTTTGAAATTTTATATGGCTAATATGTTCATTAAATCTGGTTAATATTTTCCTTTTCGTTTGGCCAATATAAATTTTACTACATGAATTACAATTAATTTTATAAATCCCAGATTTATCTATCATCTTAATTTTATCTTTAGGGTTACCTAATATATTTTTTAAGCTATTTAAGCTTTTGTAAGCTACTTTTAAATTTACCTGTTTAAAAACTTTATCTAGACCTTTTGTTAAATCCATATCAAATGGTAGGCTAATGAATTTATTTTTAACATTTTCTTTTTGTGTTATTAAGCTAGTAGAATCGTTTCTAAACTTTTTTAATTTTTGTTTCCTCAATATATTATCTATTATTTTAGGATCATATCCATTGAATTTAGCGATCTCTTTAATTCTGGCCAACTCACATTTAAATCTATTTTTATGCAATGGAATAGTAATTAATCTATTAACCATAGTGTTAAAAGCTGCTAATTTATGGGATTTGCAATGGTTAGAATCTACCGGGATATATCTATCATTATTTGTATGTTTCCTATATATATCAAATTCAATTTTATTATTATTTCTAAAACATAATACATCAAGAAACGGTAAACATTTATTATGCTCTATTTCAAAAGTAAATTTAATGTTTTTATGTTCATTGTTAATTAATGATAAGAAATATTCTACGTTAAACTCTTTGGTATTAAAAATTGTGAAACATTTATTATGCTCTATTTCAAAAGTAAATTTAATGTTTTTATGTTCATTATTAATTAATGATAAGAAATGTTCTACGTTAAACTCTTTGGTATTAAAAATTGCGAAAACATCATCTACATATCTAATCCATACTCTAGGAAAATACGGGAGTTTGTTTCTTATTTCATAAAAAAAATAACTAAATAAAGAATTTGAAACAAGTAAAATGTAATTCCTTTTCAAAATTTTTCATAAAAAGTTCGGCTATGAAAGGTGATAAACTATTCCCCATAGCTGTACCATCTTTTTGTTGGTAAAACACATTGTTAAATGAAAAATAATTCTGAGTCATACAACATTTAGTTAATTTTACATATTCGTTAACTTCATTAATCTCTATGTTATTTTCAATTAAACATTCTTTTAACAAAATTAATGTCTTATCATTAATTAACAATGAAAAAATTATATTGGCCAAACGAAAAGGAAAATATTAACCAGATTTAATGAACATATTAGCCATATAAAATTTCAAAGACCTGAAAAATCCAGTGTTGCAGAACATATTCTAAACACTAAACACACTTTAGAATTAAATGATCTAAAATTATTGAAAAATGTTAATTCAAAAGGTCTTTTGAATAGTTTTGAAAGTTTGTACATTCACAAATATGACGAAAATAATTTATTAAATTGTGATAAAGGGCCTATCCCTAAATCTCAGTTATATACATTAATTAGGAGATAGTTATAACTTTGTTAATAAGGAATATTATTGTTTTTTAGTAAAATTGAAATAGTTGTAACAGTAACTCTTCACCACGAGATTGGTCGTACTAGTTTTTTTAAATAAGGGGCGTGGCGAAGTAGTTGCCGGTTTAAGCCTATATATTTGTTGTATTATGTTGTTTAAAGTTAGTTGTATTTTTTAAATACCTCTGAAGATGATTGCTGGGCAATCGAAATGTACATAAGGTTTAAATAAAATTTTATTTGTGGTTTAGAGGTTTTATTTATTTAAAAATAAACATTACGCCACAGTTGCTTCCTATAGTTATAGCATAAATTATGATTTTTAGAATTAAAAAATGTTCAAAATTTCACTGGGAGGGTTCCACACCTCCCCCCCTCCCGGTCATGCCCCCCCAAACACCATCCTGGCTACAGCTCTGATTATTGTGTTGTCATTCCTCAAATATTAAAATAAATAAATAATTTGTTGGTTGACGTTTTAATGAATATAATATTTAAGTTTAAAATGTATTTTACAACAGTTAACATCTTTCTTAATTCAATATCTTGTATACATACTAGTAGTGAATTTGCTTCTTCCCATTTAGTCTTATTAATTTCTAGTATTTTATCCCACATACTCTTCTCTTCTTTTAAATTAATATGGTTCATTTCTCCTTTACTTAACTGCTTTAATTTTAATATTTCTTTTTCTATGAAATTGTTTCTTGCAGCTGTTAACGATATAACATCTGACATTGCGTTTTCAATTTCAGTTTCTCCTAAAAATTTAATTTTGAATTAAAAGAATTTACTTAAAGAAACAATTTCCTTGTTGAAAATACTCTTTAATGTATATATTATTTTAAAAAAACTTAATCACCATAATGACAGAGTCATTATCATTATAAAAAATAAACTTTGTACTAGATCTAGTTAGCAGATAGTACTTATAAATAAAGAGGTAAACCAGGGGCGTCAACTTGTAAAAATCATTATTGGTTTGACAGGGAAGGGGGACTTTATGAAGGACTCATTGATGATTCCCAAATTTTAAAAATGAATTGACTATGCTGCACAGATTTTTAAATAGCTTAGCAGTTACAGTTCTGTTGTTATTACCTCTATTTACTGATTAAAAAAATATTGAAACAAAATTACTTTTGCAATAAAATTGTTTGACTTCAACAATTGCTTTGAAAAGTTGAAAGGAAATTTAAATAATAAATTGTAGACCTATTTTATATGTCGCAAACTAAATAATATCTCAGATATCTGGCAATTCTGAAGAATATCTGAGCGGTTCTAACTGATTACATGATACTTAACTAAGTGAATACGCAAGGGTTTGCTAACACCTTATGTATTCACTTAGTTAAGTATCATTTAATTATAGTTTAGTCAGTGGATTCAAGATAATAACAAACAACTAAAATTAAATTTATCGTAATTTACTTTTTTTGTGCTCCCAAAACCACACTAATTTATGGCTAGATGAATGACTTTAGAATTCTAATTAAAAGTAATGTAAAAGTAAAGTTTTAGAAGAATGTGACAGATAAGTATATGCTCTAACCTTTTTAATATAAAAACACAGAAACTGAACAATTACAATTATTGCTATCACATTGATTGTTACATTCATAATGAGATCTTAGTCCTAGTACAATGCAAATGTACTGGATTATTTTTTATACAATCATTTACAATAAGTTTCAGGACTAAATTGTCCAATACATCTAGATGGGTATTCAATATAGCGATGTTGTTCAACCTCTTCTGCCCCAATGTATATCGCAGGTAAGTTTTTAACCAGCAAAGAGCACTAAAAATCGTCTAAAGCAGTGGTCAGGGCACAGTACAAAGGAGCTTGATAAATTTACAAAATTGTAGAAGAAGCTCACAAATTGTGTTGTCGTCTATTAAAAGCTTCCTTATATCTTCCATCGAGGTTGCATTAATTTTTCTATGTCTGGCGATATCTCCTAACATTGACAAGGGGAGGGACAACCTTGTGAATATTTAAGTAGTGTTCAAAGAATGTCTATGCTTTCTCTAGTCTGACAGTGTTGTCACCGTTAGCTAATACATACTACATACTTTTTTTTCCCACTGTTAACAGTTAACGTATATTTCTTTGAAGTCATTTTTGTGGTATTCGAATATTTTTACTCAAGAAGCAAGAAAATCTTGATGTGGCAGCTTTACTCTGCAACAAGATCAGGTTTTTTTTAGACATTCCATCCAGAATACATTGAATCTAGCACTCTTTTCTCCCAGGATTTTGAGCAGACACTCTAACTTTGACTCAACCTCTGTACCACCAATCCTAGGACACTGTATCTTGTGTTTACTTTCTCCACAGGGTTCATTACATGAAGAAAAAGTAAGATAGAAAAATATGTTTTGAAACGTTCTACATTTTCTAGATAACCAGCACATATTGAAGCGGTGTAAGATTTTTCCTCTTCAGAAAATTTGTCAAAGAATAACAGAAGGCTTTAATATTGTTTTATTATTTGGCGAATGCTTGATGATGTTATTGCCCATAACGTAGGGCAAAGTGGATTTTCCAAAGCAGTTGTTTTCTTCTGTATTTATTGTTTGAAAAATATGCAACTTTTTGGGAACACCTTAAGTGTGCTGACCAAATCTTTTGCCAGGTTCATGATGCACCTCTTGTAGAAAGGTGCCACAGACTATCTTCTTCAAATCTTCTGCCAGGATCATGAATATCCCTTTTGTAGAAAGGTGCCTCAGACTACCTTATACAAACCTTCTGCCAGGGTCATGATGACCCTCTTGTAGAAAGGTGCCACAAACTGCCTTCTACAAATCTTTGCCAGGGTCATGCTCATCCCTCTTGCAGAAAGGTGCCACAGGCTATCTTCTACAAATCTTTTGCCAGGGTCATGATGTCCCTCTTGTAGAAAGGTACCACAGACTATCTTCTACAGTCCAGTTTAAAAACTTAGCATTAACCATGTAACTTTGCAATTGACAGGCCAAGTCACAGAATATCCTGCACTATCTAACAAATACACCCTTTTAGGTTTGTTGTTTGATTCAATCTTCACTAATATCCAGGTTGCTATTAACAGTACGAACGCAAAAAGTAACTTGTTCCTTAACACTTTCAGCACGGCGGCGATATTGGTGATCTCATCAAACTACTGTCTGTTTTTCGTTAACTTCCAGCTCTGACGGCAATGGAATGCTATGCGGGTTGCATAGCTTGTCATAGCATCTAATTGTAGAGCCCATTGTTTCCATCTCAATAATTTCATTTCTAACATATAAATGTTTATTGGGGACATCAGAACCATGTACTAGACACTAAAATATTGTTTTATTTATTGGGTTACAATTAAAAAAAAGAAAAACAAATGATAAATTACTGTACGAAAAAATAATAAAACAATAAAAAAGACAGAGGAAAAAAGATAATTTACATACAGAACTAAAGACCCTACTACTACTTACTTCTTCGTGCAGGCGTCCAGCTTAACTATAGCCGATGGCCCGATGTCCACGATATATGCTATGGCCCACAGGTTCTTCTTAACTAGAATATCTTGCCACTTTGTCACAATTGGTCTGAGGATGTCTTTTGTAGGTAATGGGTAAGGGCAGTTCAGCAGGATGTGTTCAATTGTTTCGCTCTCCTCACCGCAGAGTGCACACAACAGAGACTCTGTGAGATTAAAACGAAATAGGTACTCCTGTGTCACCAGATGGCCGGTTCTTGCTCTGGCAGCAAAAGATGCTGTTGATCATGCTACTTCCCTATATATGTCCTCGACTGGTGGTTCTGGTTGGAGCTGGTAAAGATGTCGACCGGAAGACTCTTTTCCCCAATTTTCACACCAAAGTTTTCGGAAAACTTCCCTGCTTACACTTTTGCAATGTAGCAGGTAGTGTTTGCCTTCATCTGTAGGTCCCATGGTTAAGGCTATTTTCGCAATTTTGTCAGCGTTTCGTTTCCGGGTACTCCGCAATGGGCAGGTACCCATTGAAGAGTTAATTCCTTCCCGCAGTCCACTAGTTCTAGGATGGTTTTTCTCATTTCTGATATTCGAAACGAGTATGAACTTGTAGAATTACTTAACAATGACTGAAGGGCGGCTTTCGAATCAGATAGGATGCAGCTTTAAATGCACACAGTTAGTCAGGGCTGCACTTATAGCCAAAAGCTCAGTATCCATGCTGGAATTGGAATTGGCTGGGATGTAAAAACAGTCTCCGTTCGATTCATTATAGTAGCCTGCCCCCAATAAGCTCTTCTCCCGGTCGAGCAAGCCATCTGTGAATATTTTTATGTGGTTTTTGTATTGAGATTGAATCATGTTTAATATTATTGTTTTTAATATTTGTACATGATCTTTCTTGCTCACCTCATGTGTAAGGTTAAGTGCAATGTTTATCTCGGGCCATCTACTTGGGGGCTCCATATAGTAAGTTGGAATTTTCACAGAGACAAAACAAGGCATTTTGGTGGACAGTTGATTAAGTTTATAGCTGAATGACTGCTTTAGTTGGAATCATATGACACCATGTTACTTAATGGGTGGATTGCTGTAAGAGCCTTTATTGACAAGTATTTGGTCCATATTTTTTTATCGATATAGAGTCCAATAGGTTTAACTCCCAATTCAATCTCCATAGCTGCAATAGAGGTGGTTTTGGTGAACCCCAAGCATAAACGAATTCCAGCAGATTGTAGAGTTTGCAGTCTTTTCAGGTGAGACTTCGCTATCGAACCCCATACTTCACATGCATAGGTTGCCTTAGATCTCAAGAAGGCAATATAAAACATCTTTAGAGTAGTTGTATCGGCGCCCCAATCGCGGCTGGCCATGACTTTGAGAGCATTAAGTCTTGATACACATTTTTCCATAACATACTCCGTATGACTACCCCATTGCAGTTTCGGATCCAAAAGGATCTCTAGTAGTTTAGGGGACCTATTATATTTCAATCGCTTGCCAAGTATTTTGAGTTCGGGAGCGAAAGATCCCAATTTATTTCGACGGGTGAAAAAAGTGCAATCGGTCTTCTTTGCCGATATAGTTAGAGACCATTTAGAGCACCAATTAGTGAATTTATCCAGTGAAGACTGAAGGATTTCACATGCTTTTATATGATCAGTGGATGTGACCCAGATTGTTATATCATCGGCATAACTCATACTATCTACCTCAGGTGGAAATTTGTCCGCCATGTCGTTGAGGGCGATATTAAATAGGTTGGGGCAAATTATGCCTCCTTGAGGAATGCCGTTTTCATTTCGAAACAATGAAGGTAGTGAGCCATTTACTGATGCTGTTATTAAACGGTTTTGTAAAAAAATTACTTATGATTTGCAACATTTTACCCTGTATTCCGAGCTTCATGCACTGTAAGATGATGGTTCAATGTGGAACTTTATTGAATGCTGCCTCTAAGTCCACCATAGTGGTCACTGTGCTCATTTTGTGGTCGAACCCTTTGTAAATTTTATTAGTGAAATATAAGAGTGCGTCAGTTGTGCTACTGTGCCATCTGAAGCCAAATTGTTGGTTTCCCAGCATTTCATCATGTTCCAGCCTCCAGGATAATCTCTTGATTAACCTCTCCATCAACTTCCCCAAGCAAGATGTTAACGCTATCAGCCGATAAGAGGTAATATTTTTCCCATCCTTCCCTGGTTTTAAGAGTGGGATGATTTTCGCTGTTTTCTATTCTTGAGGGATCTTCCCAGTTCTCCAGATAGAGTTGAAAAGCTGAAGTGTCTTTACTTTCATTTCCTTCAAACAGTGCGATAGCATCTCGTGAATATTATCTTTTCCGGGCGGGGCTCTATTTAAGAGAGATATACTATCTTCCAGTTCGGCTAATGGGAAAGGGGAGTCGTCTGGATCGGAACAACGAAACAGCAGTTCAGTTTTACATGTTAGAAATTGTTTGATGGGAGTAAGAGCCTTCGGCCAGGCAATTCTTTGCCCTGCTTTTTCTGAGTAATGTTTAGCAAATTCTTCGGCTTTCAATTTATCATCAGTCTCCATTTGATTTTCTAATAGAAATAATTTTCTGAGAGCATTGACCGTTTGTTGCACGGAAGCGTTTCCAGACTATGCTGGATGGTGTGTTCACGTTCATTGAACCAACAAAACTTTTTTCGCTTTACTTAGATGATGGCTTTGTGCAGGGTCGCATTACATTTATTGTATAAAATCCTGTCGTGTGATGACCTGGATTTTTCCATTTCTTCCTGGCTGAAATTCTATTTTTTCTCAATTCTTGGATTTCTTGACTCCACCAGCTGTTCATATATTTTTTCTTTGCATTCTGGGATTTTTTTGGGATGGATTTTTCAGCTGCGTCCTCAAGAATCGATTCAGTGATTTCTGAAGTTACATTTTCCACTAATGAGACAATTTGAGTTTCTTTTTCAAAAAGAGTCCAGTTAGCTTTTGAAAGTTTGTATTTACTGTGGACAATTGTATTGTTGGTAATTGTTTTGCTTCCCCCATCAATTTCGAAGAATACCGGGAAATGATCACTTCCTAATTCCTGGCCTATATGCCAATTTAATAATTTGTTCATCATTGCTGGAGATGAAATAGTCAAATCTAATGTACTCTAACTACCTGTTGAAGCCGACTGGAAGGTTGGTTCGAATTTTTTGTTTGCTAGTACCTGATTATTTAGCAACTGCATGAAGAGTATTTGACCATTTTGATTAGCTGGGCCTTTGTTCCAACTACAGTATTTATTATTGAAGTCACCCACCAATAACACATTCTTATCATTGATCTGTAAGACGTTAAGATCTTCTTCATTAATTCCCTGATTCGGTATATAAACATTAACAAGAGTGAAGGCGATGCCATTGCTTACTTGTATCTTATATTTGGCTAGCTCAATTTCATCTCTTACAATAATTTCTTCATTTTCCACTGAGAGTGTCTCATGGATCAATGTAACTAAACCACCTCCTCCACGGTTTTCTCTGGAGACATTAAACATTTGGTAACCTTTAAAGCGAGGGTGGTACTTTTGATTTTGATGAAGTGAGGACTCCTGAATACAAGCTATTTTTATTTTATTTTCCTCCATTACTTTCTTTAGCTCATCAGCTTTTCTCTTCAGTGATTTCGCATTCCAGTGCATTACGCCAATTTTTTCAATGTCGTCAACTAATAAATCTTTATTATTATGTGTTATTTTTAGTTTCCGCTCTCGATAAGTAGTACCAACTGAAATGTGCCCTTTAAGCGGTTTAGCTTTCTTTTTGGCATCGCAAATAAAAGTGTCTGCGAAAGTTCTTGATGGGCACCATAGTTCAATTCTTTTAAAAAACCCCACTCCTCTCAGTCTTATTACAAGATTTATGTCAATATTAAAATGACTACGTATTGATTTAATACTTTGTCCCTGAATATTCCAAAAAATTACTTTCAATCTGTCAGGATGTTCTCGCCTTGCTGTTAACATGGCACGTCTGGAGTCCTGAAAAGGACTGTTTGCAAGGTTTAGCATCGTTTGTGTGGGACTTTCACAAGGAAAGCTAATGTTGGCGCTCAGTTCACTGTGAATAATAAGACCCTATTACTAAAATATACTATATACTAAAATAAGCACTCAACGTTTAACTCGGAATGTTTGTTTCTGTTTGTGCCATGTGTTTCACAAAGCCATAATCCCACAGATTGATAATGTAAATGGAGACATAGATAATACATATGTCACATCTGAGACTATTTATAGCCGAGATTAGCTGACATTTGTTTAGTACAATCTTATGTTGACACATTATGTTTTCGGGCGTCCAAGCATTTTGTCAATAACTCATATTTAGAATAGTCTCTTCCCACCTTGAGTTGGTTCATTCACTCTAATAGGGCAGTTATCATTTATTCTTGCGTTAGTTCAGAAAGCTTAGTTAATTTTTATAATCGGTAATTTTACTAGATATTTTGCCGTGTTACATTTTTCAAAGTAAAAAAAAAAAAACATTACAATATAAAAGTTAAACCAAATTAAATCTGTTCATAAAACTCCCTGAAGCATTGTTTCAGTTGAAGCATCAAAAGTTAACTTGGGATGGTCGGATTTAAAGACCACTCAGGCACAATGTTCTTCAAACTCTTCTGAAGCACTGACGTAAAAATCAAACCTTTATACAAACACGTATCGACACTAGAGAAGTTTCAATTAGCCTGGGAGTGGATGTGCCAGTGAGCTCTCCGTCTCTAAGAAAATAAGCTGGGAGCGCACAGGCATGCTCACTGTGCCTCGTAAGGGAACCCAGAGCGTGCCAGTTCGCTAGCCGTGCTGAACGTGTTAACATGCATTTTTATCTCATTATTATTACGGCATGGAGAATAGCATTCATAATTATTTCATTTTGGATATTAAGGGACAACCACTTATAACCTGCTCTGCCCAGTCACTCATTTAGATGGAGAGCATCACTTTTCCTCAAATCCTAGTTGCAAAAATTTTAGGTCATTTCCTTATGCGTGCGGATAGCAAATCTGTGATGAGATAAGAACCTCAACGAAGTAAATATGACCATGAGAGCAGAATGTGCCTTTTCACCTTGGTATTAACTTGTTCATTTAACTAAACAACTAAATTCTGGCTAGTTCCAGAGAATGGAGTTAGTTTACATAATACGATCTTTGGGAGGTTCTGAGTGTTCATTTGATCCAAATCATTTGATAGCTTTCTTCCAGTTTGAGAATCCAGCATGAATAAACCTATCCTCTTTTTTCTAACTAAATTTTAGTAATTGTTTACTATCTGCTTCTTTACAAGTCCTACAGAATACCTTCCTAACAGCAGTGCCTCATTCAATCCATGTGCGAGATGTAACTCTTTATAAACAGAACCCTTGCTACCAGCAAGTGTGGATGTTGAGGGTGAAGGTGTAGCAGTGGCTCATTCAATCCATGTGCAAGATGTAACTCTTTATAAACAGAACCCTTGTTACCAGCAAGTGTGGATGTTGAGGGTGAAGGTGTAGCAGTGGCTCATTCAATCCATGTGCAAGATGTAACTCTTTATAAACAGAACCCTTGCTACCAGCAAGTGTGGATGTTGAGGGGGAAGGTGTAGCAGTGGCTCATTCAATCCATGTGCAAGATGTAACTCTTTATAAACAGAACCCTTGTTACCAGCAAGTGTGGATATTGAGGGTGAAGGTGTAGCAGTGGCTCATTCAATCCATGTGCAAGATGTAACTCTTTATAAACAGAACCCTTGCTACCAGCAAGTGTGGATGTTGAGGGTGAAGGTGTAGCAGTGGCTCATTCAATCCATGTGCAAGATGTAACTCTTTATAAACAGAACCCTTGTTACCAGCAAGTGTGGATGTTGAGGGTGAAGGTGTAGCAGTGGCTCATTCAATCCATGTGCAAGATGTAACTCTTTATAAACAGAACCCTTGTTACCAGCAAGTGTGGATGTTGAGGGTGAAGGTGTAGCAGTGGCTCATTCAATCCATGTGTAAGATGTAACTCTTTATAAAAAGAACCCTTGTTACCAGCAAGTGTGGATGTTGAGGGTGAAGGTGTAGCAGTGGCTCATTCAATCCATGTGTAAGATGTAACTCTTTATAAAAAGAACCCTTGTTACCAGCAAGTGTGGATGTTGAGGGTGAAGGTGTAGCAGTGGCTCATTCAATCCATGTGCAAGATGTAACTCTTTATAAACAGAACCCTTGTTACCAGCAAGTGTGGATGTTGAGGGTGAAGGTGTAGCAGTGGCTCATTCCATGTGCAAGATGTAACTCTTTATAAACAGAACCCTTGCTACCAGCAAGTGTGGATGTTGAGGGTGAAGGTGTAGCAGTGGCTCATTCAATCCATGTGCAAGATGTAACTCTTTATAAACAGAACCCTTGTTACCAGCAAGTGTGGATGTTGAGGGTGAAGGTGTAGCAGTGGCTCATTCAATCCATATGCAAGATGTAACTCTTTATAAACAGAACCCTTGCTACCAGCAAGTGTGGATGTTGAGGGTGAAGGTGTAGCAGTGGCTCATTCAATCCATGTGCAAGATGTAACTCTTTATAAACAGAACCCTTGTTACCAGCAAGTGTGGATGTTGAGGGTGAAGGTGTAGCAGTGGCTCATTCAATCCATGTGCAAGATGTAACTCTTTATAAACAGAACCCTTGTTACCAGCAAGTGTGGATGTTGAGGGTGAAGGTGTAGCAGTGCCTCATTCAATCCATGTGCAAGATGTAACTCTTTATAAACAGAACCCTTGTTACCAGCAAGTGTGGATGTTGAGGGTGAAGGTGTAGCAGTGGCTCATTCAATCCATGTGCAAGATGTAACTCTTTATAAACAGAACCCTTGTTACCAGCAAGTGTTGATGTTGAGGGTGAAGGTGTAGCAGTGGCTCATTCAATCCATGTGCAAGATGTAACTCTTTATAAACAGAACCCTTGTTACCAGCAAGTGTGGATGTTGAGGGTGAAGGTGTAGCAGTGACTTAAACACTTTGAACTGAAGACATTGTACCTGCAGCATCATATTCCAGATGTGGTTTTTTCGCAATAAATCTAACCATCTTGGTAGAACAGCAGTGTATTAGGCAAAAAACTTCACTTTATGACACTACCTAATATAAATGGGCAGTAACACATTATTCTCTACCTACATTAAATTTAAATAAATATGTCATTAGACTTTTGTCAGGCTGAGTGGTAAGGGAGGTATCGTCAGTCTATTCTTGGATGACACATTTGTTACTTCATTTTCCCAGCAGCACTGCTCAGTCGCCCAGAAGTACTGTGGTGACAGAATAAAAAACTGCGAAGTACTAACATAATATAAGGTAATACATATCTATCAATGATATGTTACATAGGTACATAATAATAAATTTGGTAACAATTACATAGGTAATAAATTTGGTAGTTTCTTTCATGATGAGGAATCGGATCAAAATAGGTCAACCGAGATTGGTTTCTCCTGCATTTTTTAGACTCTTAAGATTTCAAATTCATACGCAGTTCAACCTGTACTATCTTGGATAGTAGATAGAGGTTGAGTTTTAGATACATATATAATGTATTATAATATTAATGCTGCAAGTTTTGTTGTAAAATACCATAACTCCAGTAATAGTGTTCTAATTATTAGGGTGATAATTAAATAAGTTGATATTTTGTATTTATTTTAAACGCTAATTTACGATTACACAATTTTTGCCCCTTAGATTAGTAGCATTAACAGCTAGTTTCCTTTCTTAGGGTCAATCTATAGAATATCTCTATTCTTAATTGATAGGCTGCTTAGTAGCATAGCCAGCAAAATGTTTAGGAGGGGATATATTTTTAACTTATAAAATACAAAAGTGCTTTTTATAACCAAGGTAAAAGAAAAATAAATGTATATATATTTGAGTACAGTTTTCTGCCTTTCCTAACATTACAATATCTCCTCTATTTATTGTACTCTCCTAACAGAGAAGAATATTGTAATGTTAGGAAAGGACTAACCACTTTGTTTCCATGCTTTCGTGATAGCAAACTCTGACAATTATTTCTAAATTTAATTCAAGAAAAGAAATTATATGGTGAATAAATTATAATCTAGTGCAGGGGTTCTCAATCTTTTTCAGACTCTACCCCTTAATAAAAAATTAAAATTTTCCGTACCCCCTTTTTGTTGGGGGGGGGGGGGGGTTGGTTAAATTTAAAACATTTTTTACATAAAATACACAACATATTTGGAAATATATTTAAAACGCAATATGAAAAAATAATGAGAAGAATGAGCTTGCTTGTTTTTACATAGTTTCTCAATGTTTGGCTTAAGTTTTGTTAAATACATCCTTAAATCGTTTTCAACATTAAGCTTCTTTCTGTATTTACTTATGTTAGGCTCAAAAACCTTCTTTCACATAGGTATGTAGTAGTTGCAAACCCAGTAAGAATCTTTACAGCTCTATTTAAAAGTTCTTGGTACTCCTTTCCAACGCTCATCCAAAAATCTAACAACGTAGCACTGAAATATTTTTTTTAAACGTCGGATCACATGATAGTTCCATCAGTTGTTCCTTGTGGGATGTTGTCAGGTTGCTCAAAGTTTCAATAGCATCTAACGAAAAGGGATTACGGATCCAGTACAACGTTTTGTCTGCTGGTGGGAAGTATTCTCTTATACAGATCTTCAATGAGCTGAGATGATGACCGATTTTAAGTTTTAAGGTCAGCTAAAGCAGATATGCTTTTTTCGGATTCTTTCAAAAATGGATTCAATGTTTCAAAAGTATTACAATTGTTGTTTTCTATTTCATTTTCCCAGAGTGTTATTTTTTTAATCACTGCGTTTCTTTTATTTTCAACATAGAAAATATCAGAAACACTACCTTGCATAGACTTATTCCAGATGTTCAGTTTTTTCAAAAATATCACTCAAATTATCCCATTTTTAAAGCCAATCAAAGTTAATGAGTACTGATGATAAATTAGATTTGTGTTTTGTGAAGAAAAGATTCAATTCTTTGTGGAGCTCAAACACGGACCAGCACTTTTCCACGGGAAATAAAAATGGTTTAATTTTTCACTAACCTGCCTCGCGTACCCCCTAAAAGGTTTCGAGTACCCCCAAGGGGTTTGAGAACCCCTGATCTAGTGTTTTAGATTTCTTATATTCATTTTTTCTTTAGAAATTTCGCTCTGAAAATCCTAACATCCACTCCCTTACTTCAATGCAAATATATATATATATATATATATATATATATTACTGTTTTTAGAACAATGCACATAAAATATGCAATAAAATTGAAAATTAAGGAAGTCAAATGTAAATCAAAAGTAGTTGGAAATGGAAGAAGCATAGAAGTAGGTAAAATTTGCATGATATGTTTAAGAAATATAAAAGTTAAACAATCACTAAGAATTATGAAATACGCTGGCCTAAGAAGTATATAATTAGGGCTCAGTGTTGCTGACATGTCATCTTTTGTGTGAGAAGTTATACAGTGCTATTTTAGACAAAATTCCTAATCAGTGGTTTGCAGTTATAACAAATGAGAAATTTTTCAATAAATGAGATGTTTATATACATGTATTCAATAATATTATTTATAGGAATTGATAAAAGTTTTTATACCTGCTGTGATTAACTCATTTACAGATATTTTATCTAATTTCATTTTACTAATTTCAACAGCAGGTAGAGGCTGATAAGCACTAGGGTTGTAAAATTGTTGATCCTAGAATATTTGCAATAAAAAGGAACCTTGTTTTGTAATATGTGAGTATAATCAAAGTAGTACGAATGTAAAAGAAACATTTACTGTATGATTTATTAGAACATTTTAACTTTTTCTGAGTTTCAACATTGAGGTTATGTTTTTACACTTCCAAATTCTAAGCAGTACTGTTTTCCAGCATTTAAAATGACCTGCTTCTTAGTTATAATGTACTGTTTAGTAACATGTGGGAAAAATCCAAATCTAACACCAAGTAATTGGTAAAGCTTGCAGCTGTATATTGAAATAGAGTGGTTTTACAAAAGAAATTGATTTTATAAAATTTCAAGTCTGTTGAAAACTAGGTTAAATATATATATTTTTCCAAAATGTTTAATTTCTACAGTCATGAGTACCACATTTTTTCCTTGTTGCATCACCTGGTAAATTTTTTGGCGCTTGCCTAGTATATAAGAAGCAATAATTTATTTTATTGTTTTTTTATAGTGAAAATGCTTCTAAGAAATATTACATATCTTTGAACTTAATTTTGTAACAACTTACTTGCAGATTAACTTTTTTTTTAATACTAAAATACTAATGCTTACTTTTCTTAAGTTGCATTTTAAGTAAAGCCACTTTTGATTCCTTTTCTTTTATGTGGTTAATTAATAAACTTAATGATGACATTTTTTCTTATTAGTAGTTTACTTTGTATTTAAAAATTACCGGTTTGTAATAATTCAATTTCAATCTACTAGTAGTTTTCAAAATAAAATATATCTCAGTGTATATTTAATAAAACAGTGTGGCCAACTTCTAGCCAGTTGTACTGCATTAAACTATCTAAATCACGTAAGATTGTTAATATGTATTGAAAACACTAATAAGATATATATATATATATATATATATATATATATATATATATATATATATATATATATATTTGTTGATTCCATCTTCACGTGAGCTACTAGTTTTTAACTAAAACACGTGTAAATATGTTTACACTTACTTTATAATTGTTAAGAACGGCTGTCCTCAACAATTATTAAATAAATGCTACTAAAGGAAAGTTTTGAAGAGTCTAAATGCATGTGTAAATTGTAATGTAATTACGTGTTTAATAAAAGTAAGTAAAATTGTATTTCATATTGTTAAGGCTTTTGAAGTCTATTATTGTTTTAGTTTCGTAAAAATTTGGTAGATTTACATGAAACAAGTTTGTTAGCTTGTATCTATTACTTATAAATTATTATAACTTATCAGCATATATATATATATATATATATATTATTAAAATTTCTTCCGTGCCGCGATACAACGGGGTTTTATTATTAAATGAAAATAATTAAATTCTCTAGTTACAAAACACAAACTCCTGACTAATTTATTCTTTATTATTATTTTTCTAATAATCGTACCCCACGTTGGTGTGCCAAATGTAAAGTATTTATAAAACACTATACAACGATGTTTTATACTATTAAATGAAGATATATTATTTCTATTTAATAACCAAAAAACTACTCAGGAACAATTCATAATTCTTTATTATCACAATTTCATCTCAACATTTAAACAATAAACACAAAACAAAAATTTATAACTTAACAAGTTTTAACAAACTCGGTTTAACTCTTATTTCTTTTGATTTTATAGTTACACAATTTTAATACCCTTGGCTAATTTTACGATCTCTTACAATCTCGGGGTTTATAGCATGGGCTATATTTTTACTTCTTTTGTTAATTAAATAAATTTTGAAAAACAATATTAAATTTTGAAATTAGTTTTAATAAATATTTTCCTGATGGAAAAACTTTAATTTGGAATAAGCAAAAAGGCGAAACTATTTGAACTGGATTATGATCTTATTTCTATTAATCACAAGATATTCTAATGTACAAAATTAAACTTCCCTATTATCCTAAGAGTCCACTAAAGTTTATTTTTTTATATAGCGCTAGGTACTTAACTTATCAAATAACGGCGAATGGCTGCTTGCTCAGACGTAGAATTCCGTTCTCTTTAATTTTCACTTTTTACACACTTAAATTCGTTTTAGTTCCTTTAAATTATATTTACACTTTATTAACTCTTTCAATTCACTTATCCCTGTTCAATCTTGTAAAGTTTCTTCACAAATCTGTATAATTTTGACGAAGTTTCTAATAAGTAGAATTTTGACTGGTCCTGGCAGATTCGCTACCTTACTCGGCGTCCCACGCCAGCCTCTAACTACGCGTCCTTAGATTTTAAACAATTGTTTGTTTTTTTTAATATGGCGGCTTCTCCTTCTTAAAAAAAAATATGCTCTAATTGAACGAAGTTCCGTTCCTTCCCACTAGAGTCGACTGCAACTTGACCTATTTCTTTACTTTCACATCTGTTAATGTCAACGAACTATTTTCACCAGTTTTAATTTTGTTAACATACTGTTTCAATTTTCCGATCCTTAACAAACCTTCCAGTGTTTATTTAATTACTATTATTAGTGTGTGAAGTGTCTTTGTGTTTTACTTTTGTAATATTTTGAATTGTGTGTTTTGACTGGACTTTTCCAAACATAACCTTTCATTGTTTACAATCGTTTTTCACTTTTTCCTTCAAGTAATTACTTATGCCCTATGTTACTAGTATTTACAATTTTGTTTGACATATAACTATTATTAGATTATCTTGTTTTAAATTTTATTTGATACAACAAATTTCTTTATGTATTTACAGTTCAAATATCTTATTTATATGTTACAACCGTTTTATAACCTTTCTAGGCTTTTACCTAAATTTCGTTTCAATTTAATCTAACCAATCTTTTAATGAATTTCTTTTTTTAAATTTTGTGTGAGTTATTTCTAATATATTCTTCCAATTCTTAAATAATATTATATAGCCCATTCTATAAATGTTACAATATATATATATATATATATATATACATATGTTTCAGGCTTATATCTTGCATTATTGTATTATTCATTCCTTATGATGTTGGTACTGTTTACCAACGAAAAGCTTTGAAAATAAATTTATATATATATATATATATATATATTAAATATGGTGATATGTTTTCTTGT
Organism: Prosapia bicincta; assembly: GCA_036971475.1. Lineage (NCBI taxonomy): Eukaryota > Metazoa > Arthropoda > Insecta > Hemiptera > Cercopidae > Prosapia > Prosapia bicincta. The sequence continues at coordinate 224,580,985 of JBAIZL010000002.1, forward strand.
ATATATAGTTAATAAATTAAAAATATTTCAAAAACAAGAATACTTTTAATGAATATATTTATTTAAAGCTTTTCGCCGATTAAGATGTTGATACTATGAAGATGCTGATACTATTTAATCGGCGAAAAGCTTTGAATAAATATATTCATTAAAAGTATTCTTGTTTTTGAAATATTTTTAATTTATTAAATATATATATATATATATATATATATATATATATATATATATATATATATATAACCATAGTAACACAAATAACTCAGGTATTAGGGCAAACAATATTATTATAATGTATAAATGTGTATTTTTCAAAAAATATTACTTTTATTTTGCGGATATATAAGCAATGTAAAAATGTGTATTTTTCAAAAAATATTACTATTCTTTTGCGGATACATGAGCAGTCCTACATTTTTAAGCGGGTAAAACATGCTTACAGAAGTATAACTATTCAATCTTTAAAAAACTCGTTCACTAAAGTGTTTACACTTACACATGATATAGCTTTCTTCTGTTAATGTTATTATTTTCAAGTATTTAGTTGAATATATATAGTTTATAGGTATTAAATACAAAATATATTTTTATTAGAAATAAATGTACATTTTTATCTTTAGTAAACATAAGTGGTATAGGAATATTCCAGCTTAGGCCATTTCTTGTAAAATATGGAGGGAAATGTTTTTAGGAAAGCATGTAATATTTAACGTATATACCTCATAGCCCTAAGTAATTGTGGTTTCAACTGTTTTAGGTTTGTGTCCAATTGGTATTTGTTGTAACTAATAAACAACCTTTGTGTAAAAGTGTAAGTAAAACTGAATTTTACATTGTACAGTTCACAAATGGATATTATTGAAAAATAAAATTTTTATGACAACAAAACAATTCTCAGAAGTTACAGTAAAATTTGTAGTACCCTGTAACTAAACAAAATTTTAAATACACAAGTTGTAGTTTCTACTTTTCTAATTTAACTTTGAAAAATTCTACCTAATTTTTGCTTTTATAAAATTTTGTCTAAATTATAACATTGTGAGGTTTTAATACAAAGTACTTTATCAGTTCTATGTTAGAACATTAATACAAATTGTGGTTATATTCCAATGATAGTAAATTAGACTTGGTAAAGGGCTACTCCGATTTTTTTTCACATGTTACTCAAAAATGATTGATAGATGACTTAAAACAGGAATACATTGGTATTTATTTTTTTAATTAAGTAATTGATTTTGGCAAAATTAAATTACACAGAGTGTTGCAGAAAGTCATGGATTTTGCTCACTCCTCAAAATACCATACTTTATAAAGTAATTGTTTTTATACTAATTCTATCCTAACCAGGTATTTAGTAGCTATATTGTTGTACAGCTATATCGGGTGATGCAGAAAGTCATCAGGAATACGAAAAAAATTGTAAAAACCGCTCACGTCCCAAAAATTGAAAACTTTGGAAAATAACAATTTTCCTCATCCATGGCACACGTAAAACGTTACTAATTCAAAGTTTTGGCTTTTTTAAACATAGTAACTGGGAAAATGCCTAAAAATGTAATTAACTTGCTGTTGACTCCCAAAATATGACAATTTTTGATGAAAAATCAACTTTAAGAATCGCTATTAGCACCACATTTCATCCGGCCTTTCATTGTACACACTTTTTATTTCTAACTTTGGCATAAAAATGATAAAACGTACTGCAAAAAGCAGTGTGAAATTGAAGTGTTAATGTCAATTATTTTTCAAAAATTTATTACTTTTTGGGAGTAAACAGCAAGTTTAATTATATTTCGAGGGATTTGTTTAAATTATTCTTTTCAATGTGTAGAACACTAATATAAACTTTTTTCTACGGAAAATACAAAAAGTTAATTTTTCTGTACTAAAATAAATTATAAATTATTATAAATAAATTAATGTTAGTCTGTAATAGCATGTAAGCATATAGAGTGAACATTGCACTACGTCAAAATAAGTTTATTTTAATACTAAACTTAAAATCTAAAAATTTAACTTTTGGTTATAATTTTATACAACATGACTATATACCTACATTAAAATATACCTACGAAGTATCCAGTCAGGATGTATTTGGTTATAATGTTATTCAACTTTACTATCCACCTATATTGAAATATACCTACGAAGTATTTTGTCAGGGTAGATTTGGTTATAGTTGTGTACAACATTACTATATACCTACATTAAAATGTACCTATAAAATGTCAAGTCAGGATAGATTTGGTTATAATTTATTCAACATTATTATCTACCTATATTAAAGTATATCTTCGAAGTATCCAGTCAGGATAGATTTGGTTGTAATTTTCTTCATATTTACCAGAATTACAACTAAATCTATCCTTACTGAATACTTCGTAGGTATACTTTAATAAAGGTAGATAGTAATGTTAAATAAAATTAATACCAAATCTATCCTGATTAGATACTTCGTAGATATATTTTAATGTAGGTATATAGTAATGTTGTATAAAATTTCAAATCTAGACGTAGTGCAGTGCGCTGTAGCTACTGGGCGCCCGGTTCGCGCTATAGGCCTACATGCCTTTACAACTTAACATTTAAAATGTGAAAAAAGTAACTTTCCGTGGAAAAAAGTTGACATTCGTGTTCTACACATTAAAACGAGTAGTATAATAACAAAAAAAATTTGTTATCACTAATGTCATTACGTCAATATTTTTACCAAAAAAATATTAAAAGTAGTTTGTAACTTCTATACTTATCATTGATATGTTTGAAAGCATTAGCAAAATATGTTGCCATTATGAACATTCTTTTTTTGACAGAACTACTTGCTATTTTTTTATTTACTTACCTTATGCATAACGGCTAAAATAATTCTTGATGGAAGCATAAATGTTTTCACAGGCAGTGTCGGCTTCATTACCAAAATCTTCATCCTAGACATTTAAATCCATTGTTTCTCATTGCAAAAGCTAGCTTGTTTTTACAAAATGTGTTTAACGGGCATACAAACAACAGTTCGTCATCGTTGAGTTTTGTTGTTGCTTCATGAAACTACGTTTTTTTTTGTTGAATATTAAGTATGCTTGAACCTTGTTAATGAGTTATTGTCTTTATGCTTCAGATAAGCATTTGCATACTTTTCTTATCAATTTAAAAAAAAAACAATTCAGTTGTCATGATCACTTCACTAGATCGCTACGAACATGAATAACTCAATCAGCAATAGGTTAATCCTTATCAAATAGCACAAATAGGTATTAAAAGGTTTTAACAACTAAAAGATTTGTAAAATATAATGTTTTTTTGATGCTGCCATTGGTTTTGAACATAAAAAAGAACCTATTTAGTTTCATGATAAAAAAATGTATTAATTCTAAGGTTAAAAATTTATTTTGAAATTATGAATGAGTCTTAGGTAAGCAAATAAGATCCATAATGCAAAAAAATAACATTAGTGTCATGAAATAAATGTTTATATAAATAAAAAACAAATAACATCAAAAGATTAATTGAATCAATTGTCCGCAGGAAAGAAATATTGTGTGGCTCAATAGCTAAACTAGTATTGACCAGATAACTTAATAAAGTTAATAGGATAAGTAGAGGATAGTGTCTAGTGTTCTTTTTTTGGTATAAATATAGTCTTAATGATGCTGGTTTTAAAAAAAAAATTCTCGTTTGAATGTGTAGAACACAAATATCAACTTTTTTTTCCGCGGAAAGTTACTTTTTTCACATTTTAAATGTTAAGCTATAATGGCATGTAGGGCTATAGCGCTAACCGGGAGCGCAGTAACTACAGTGCACTGCACTACGTCTAGATTTGAATGTAAATTTATGCAACATTACGATATACCTATTTTAAACTATACCTACAAAGTATCCAGTCAGGATAGATTAGGTTGTAATTTTGGTAAATATTTAAACTTATTGCTGATGCAGAAAATTACAACCAAATCTATCCTGACTGGATACTTCATAGGTATATTTTAATATAGTTAGATAGTAATGTTGTATAAAATTATAAACAAATCCATCCTGACTGGATACTTCGTAGGTATACTTTAATATAGGTAGATAGTAATGTTGATTAAAATTATAATCAAATCTATTCTGACCTAAAGTTAAATATTTAGATTTTTAGCTTAGTATTAAAATAAATTTACTTTTACGTAATGTAGTGCGCTGTAGCTACTGCCCAACTGGTTCACGCTATACATGCTGTTACAGACCAACATTAAAAATGTGCAAACAAAATTAACTTTTTGTATTTTCTACGGAAGAAGTTAATATTTGTGTTCCACACATTAAAATGAGTAATTAAAAAAGATATTTTTTTAAACAATATCAATAAGACTCGTTAAAGCTATACATGCCATTAGAGACTAACATTTAAAATGTGAAAAAAGTAACTTTCTGTATTTTCGGTGGAAAAAAAGTTGATATTTGTGTTCTACACATTAAAATAAAAGTAAAAAAAAAAAAATTAAAAAACCAATATTAAGACTATATTTTTACCCTTATTTTATATTATATTATATATTTTTATGGCAATGCATAATTTATTAAAAATCTGGACATTTTTATTATTTTTGTATTTTAGGATTTTGGTTTCTATTTTTATATTGTATACATCACTCCAAGAACTACAAACAACAAGAAAGAAGGTCACATCATATACGTAATATTAGTTATGTTAATTATAATTATTATATATAATAAAATTTACATTGTGCATAATATATAAGATGAAGGTATTGGATTTTCTGCTTGTGACTTGCACCAGTAAAAATGTTTAGTTTTATGTTATGCCTGTAATGTACAAATCACAAAAGCAAGAAATCTAACCCCTTCATCTTGTATATTATGTATGACAAAAATATGATAAAAAAGACAAACTCCATCACCCACTTATGAATTATGATATGAGTTATAAGTTAACTATTTCATTTAACAAAACATTTTTTAATTTTTACAACAATGATGTTATTTACTTAACTATATTAAAAAACGGAATTGATGCAGGTGATAACTTACATTGATCCAAAGACTACTGTTCTATTCAGTGGCTCTTCATTGAATTTGAAACTCCTGACCATTTACATCTGGGGTTCCCAAACTTCTTGGTACCACGCCCCTTCTTCTTGAAATGAAAGGTACCTTTACACTCTAAATAAATGGTATGGGTATATGAAAAAAAACAAATTTCTATGTTATCTATGAAAACAATTTATTTAATTATACATAGTTTTACAAGAAACATGATATAACATTTCAAGCTTTAATTCGCAAGGTACAGTTTAACTGCTAAGAAAACCTGTTAATGAGATGGATGATCTTGAATTTTTTTCACTAGCGTGCCTGTTTGAGGTATTTTATAAAGGTCACAACACAAGTAATTAGCAACATCGTTTGCTATATTTTTTTTTTTATTGCAACAAGCGTTAAAAATATTTTTTTGCATAAGTAGGTGCTTGAAAAAGGCAAGTATAATCGAAAAGCTGTCTGTGATACACTTTTAAGTGTTTCATCCAAAATGAAGATTCGTCCAACGGCATTGTTGCCACATTGAAGGGCAAACATTTGTTTCGCAACATTTTTGTACTATTATTCTTTTCAAGCTGTCACACTGATTTAATTTAAAGTTTACAAAATATGCACAGCCTTTACTTATATTTCTTTTATAAATGCATACATTACATTAAAAGTTTCTGAACACCATGGTCAATAAAATTACTTATGTAAAAAAATCTGAGGTGTAGATTTTGTTTTAAATTTTGATAAATTGTGTACTTAAAAATGGTACCTCAAAAATGAAAAAAATATGAATTTTTAAAAATATTTTCTTCTTATTCTATGTTTTATTCTGAACATTTTGATATATATAACATAGTTTTAGGTAAACGGGAACCTCTATAAATCTTTGATGGAAAGCTACTCTGCACATAAAGAAACGTCATTTCGACTCCATGACAAACTTTATACTATGTAGCTTTTGTAAACTGATGTTTTTTTTCATTTAGATTTCGTGGGGGTTGGTAACACTGATTGGTAAAAACAGATGTTAGTTTCTGCTGTCATAGTTGCATTTGGCTTTGGTTATGGACATCAGATGTGTTATAAGTTCTTGTTTACATATTAATTTGTGATTTGTGTAGTTAGTGAATGTATATTTTAGTGAATTGTGTGTTTTAGATAAAATAGTACAATGCCAAGATCCAGTATTCCTAATGTTTTTAAAAAAAGGAAAAATATAGGTAAATCTAGACTAAGAGTAGTGCTTGGTGCAGAAAATCAGATAGGGAATAGGCCTAGGCCTAGGCTTACAGCAGCCCAAGAAACTCCTGCGCCTCATTCTGAACCTGTTGATGTTTCAAAAAGTGCTTCATACAATAACATTACCTCAAATGCATTAAAATATGATTCATATAGTTCCTCTGACTCTGCTAATATTATTATTAATAGCAAAATCTTACAACAAATTTTATCAGAAGTCGCTATCTGTCGCAACTGTAGTTCTGACCTAACTTTTTGATTAGGTAGGAATGTAGGTCTATCATCACAAATAACTATTGAGTGTTTATGTTGTAATAATGAAAAAACCTACTTCAGCTCATCTAAAGTAGGCCTATTGAAAACAGATGATAAAGATACCACAACTTTTGAAGTAAACATAAGATATGTGTACGGTCTTTGTTCCATTGGCAAGGGAGAACTGGTGGCAAAATTCTAGCTGGAATTATGAATCTGCCTAAACCCCCAACACGGTTTAAAAAATACACTAATATACTTGGCATAGCCATGAAAAAAGTATGTATAGAGTCTATGACAGCAGTACTTGAAGAAGCTGAGGAGAAAAACTTTGGTTCTAGAGACCTAAGTATTGCACTGGACGGTACTTGGCAGAATAGTGGGCATACGTCCCTAAACGGTTTCATCTCAGCCCCAAGTTTTGACACTGGTAAGGTTATAGATATAGCTGTAAAGTCAAAGTTTTGTAAATGTTCACACAAAAATGAGAACACTTGCATTGCCAATTACTTCGGCGTCAGTGGGAGCATGGAGGTCATGGGCGTAATGGATATTTTTAAACGTTCCCTCGACAGAGATGTTCGCTATGCTTTTTACCTGAGTGATGGTGATTCCAAAGCCTTTCAACATGTAGAAGATGCAAATTTATATGGAAAAGACTTCAAAATTAAAAAATTGGAATGTGTAGGTCACGTCCAAAAGCGAATGGGCACGCGTTTGAAGGCACTGAAAGTAAGATCTAGACTAACCAAGCTTGTGGACAAGAAATCTTTATCAGGCAGAGGTAGACTTACAGATGCAGCTGTACTACAAATGGAAAATTATTATGGCTTAGCAATAAGGAGAAATACAGCAGATTCAGACTATGAGAAAGACTGTGTGGGCTGAGTTTTACCATTTGCTATCGTCTAACGAAAACCCTCAACATGGTTTCTGCCTGAAAGGTGACACAAGTTGGTGTAAATACCAAACAGCAGTAGCTTTGAAGAATAAGTATGACCACAACAAGCATTTTCATCTACCAGAAATTGTCATGCAAGAAATAAAACCAATCTTTAAAGATTTTAGTGCACCTGAGTTACTCTGCAAATGCTTACACGGTAAGACTCAAAATCCCAATGAATCTTTGAACAATGTTATATGGAGTAAGCTACCTAAAATAAACTTTGTAGGCCTAAAGACTCTTTGTTTAGGTGTGTATGATGCAGTAGCTAGTTTTAATGAAGGTAACATAATAAAGTGTCAGTTATTGAAGAGTTTGGGTGTTGAATAAACTGCGTGAATGCGATGAGATCTTTGGACACAATTAGAGTTCGAAAAGACGAATGGGAAGCTTCAGAAATTCACAAAAAGGCTAGACAGAGTAAGAGACTTGTGAAAAGGAAGCTGGAGGACCAGATGAAAGAGGATGATGAGGAAGCAGGGCCTTCATATGTCTCAGGTGTATTAAAGCTAAAGTTAATGTTTAGAGCCGTTTTTAGAAAAACTGTGTTTTTTTATACATAATGTACCTTTTCTCAGGAACCATTTCACATAGGCCTATCAAATTTTTACTACTAGTTTATGATATGCCTGTACAAACTTTAACACAAGGATTTCTTATTTACCATGTTTTATGTTGAGATATAAAATAAAAATATTAATAATTTTGAGTTTTTTTTGTGCAAAATAAAAAAAAATCATATTTTCCCTAGAAATTTTTTTTTTAAAACCCTCTTAAAATATTTATAAACAGTCCCCAAAGAAGCTATGAAACTTTCACTGCAGTACTCTACTTAGTTTCTCTAAAAAGGTACATCAAAGTTGTTAAATTTAACATTACTGGTATAGGAGGTACCTTACCCCCTTAAATTTGAACTAAATGAGAATTTATCTTACTATTTTCGAACTGGTCTCGCACCTTCCCTGGCGCCTTCATGCCCCCAATTTGGAAATTCATGGTTTACATGAATCAATAGCTATAGCTGTTATGTGACAATATTAAAAAAAAATATCTTGAATTTAAAATTTTGCAAAATCTTTTCTTTGCACTCCTCTACAAACAAAGAAAAGTTTCTACAGTCAGCCATGACATCTATAAATGTTATAAATATTACCATTGTAGTACAACATTATTTTATTTATTATATTTGTAATTCTATAACTGATTGTATATGCAACTTTTACATTTTGTTATTAAATCATTTTGTGATTCTTTTAATAAACTTCAATATAAAGGTTGTCCAAATTGTAACATTAATTTTAATGACACATTTATGTATTCTTTTCTCCACTAGATATAGGTTAAATAAGGGCATTATTTATAAGTAAATTTATTTTGTCGATACTAAATTTCTTACATTTTAAACAAAACGTTTTTAGAATTTTGGGAAATGATTTTTGTAGTAAAGTTTTTAAATTAAAAAAAAAGTTTCTTCCATTTCAGTATGAGCTAAACTGTTTATTTTTGTTGCTTTTATTACCACAGGGTAGTTATTTACTTTTATTAAACAAAATCATCTTAGAAATTGGCGAAGAAAATTTGAGGTTTAATTTATCTACTAGTTAGTGAGAAATTGATGTTTAGTGTTTTTTATGCTAGAGTGTTAATTAATTTTATCCACTTTCTAACAGGTATCATTTGAAACATGTCAGGAGAATCACGTTCAGAATTCAAGATTAAATCACCACCTAAAGATGGTATTTCTTCTGTAAAATTCGGTCCAAATGCCTCACAGTTTCTGTTGGTTTCTTCTTGGGATTGTACCGTATCTCTGTATGATGTACATACCAACAATCTTAGAATGAAATATTCTCATGATCTTCCAGTATTAGATGTTTGTTTTCAAGTAAGTAAAAATATTAAAAATTGATTAACCCATTTTCACTAAAATTTCAACATCACTTTCATGTTTGTGTGCAATATTTTAGAGATATTTATCCATATGGCGATGTTCAAACATGAAAATTAGGATTTTATGTACAAGTATAGGATTTCAAGATATGTTACTAAAATATATGTTTTCAGGTATTTGTTTGTTATTTACAAAATTGTTGTAAGATCGTTTTAACTTTATTCAGTATTAGTTTTATGTTATATAAAGTTATTACAATTATTTGAATAAAAGAAATTCTCAATTAATATTTCAAATTACATGTATATTTTACTATTTTTATGTGAACTCACTGTAGTATTTGCTTTAAAAGTCCTTTACCAAGTTTTGTGTATGAATTTTTAGCCCAAAAGTTTTGTTTTGTGTATACACTATTTATATGAGCTATGTTGTGTTCTGTTATAATAAGGTTTTTTAAAAATTTATTTTAATTTTATGTAGATTGTTTCATTTTGTAATATAATATTTGTCTAGCTGAATTCCTTCAATTATTTTCATCTTAATTAATTATTTCAAACAGGTGTTGATTAAAATTCTGTAACTTTGCTAATCCAGCAACTTTACTATCTGTTAAACATATTCTATTAATTTTATTGACAGTACAGTCTCAAACTGCAATTTCTTTTCAGCAAAAGTAGCGTTCGATGTTGGCACACAGTTTTAATGATGACATTTACAATTAGTAAAAAAACAAAAATACTTATCAATAGATATCTGTAAAACCTATTGATAGAAACTGAAGGGGTTTATGGCTTTCCTAGGAATGGAACCGAATGCACACACAAATTCTTCTCTCCATTAGACACTCACTAGTCCCAATTGTAGAAAATTTGATCCTGTATCATATAATCTTTTGTTATATGAAAATCGTAATATATTTTTGTTAATTGACATATTTTTATACTAAGAGCCAGTTTGACCTTATTGAATATGATTATGTCAATATAAAACTTGAATTTAAAAGTTTATTACAAAATTAACTTTATTGATAGAATTTTAAAAAAAATTGATTATTTACAGGATGCAGTTCATTCCTTTAGTGGTGGCCTTGATAACACACTGAAAATGTACGACTTCAATAGTAGCACAGGTAAATAATTAAATTAAAGAATATTCTGTCACATATTAGAAAAACAAAAATAATTTATTTTTGTGATTTTCTTAGTTGTTCTATAATGGGTGATTATATTATTTGAAGACCATTAAAAAAGTAATAAACTTTAGTGGGCCGTAGTAGTTGTGTAACTTTTAAGCATGCTAAATCAACATACCTTAGGCCTTCAATATTTTTGTTATAATTTAGGAGGTATGAGTCCTCAATTATCTATTTATTTCAGTTTGTCGTAACTAAGGCCCAGATGTTGATGACAAGTCTACATTTTACTGAGCTGTCGGATGCAATTAATAAAAATGACTTTGAGCATCATATTTAAAAATGTATAATTTTGATTTGACTTTTTTATGTTTTTCATTTTAACAGCATTTTTTTAACATTTTTGAGATTTTTCGATCTTTATTTAGCCAGCAAGTCCTCCGAGTTCAGCAAAGAATTGTGTAATATATTTATCTACAAACTTATCTTTACATAAACCTACCTATCCAAGAATATGTAAATTATTGAACAAAATACAAATAAAGAAATACCAGATGAGTCGACTTGAAGAAAGAATTATTTACCAGAGTACTGTGAAGTAACAATGGATAAAATAAGATGCAGGACTCGTGGGAAGAAAATATATGTGGAATATACTTGTATCAACCAAAATATTTTTTTCGAACATGATAATGTGCTTCCACTTTTTACTAACATAGCCCCATATAGGGTATAAGCAGTTAATCCTTTGGGGGCTATCTACTCCGGTTGATGTTACATGCCCTGCCCATGGAGACCCAGACAGTAATGTGGCAAATGTTAAGAAGGTCTTCTTGAAAACACCATGACAGGTCATACATTTAAAAGCTGAAGCTCTGGACATAGCATTGGCACCTTTACATGCTGGGCTACCTGATTAATGCGTGCTTATATTATTGTAAACACGTCAAGCTAGTGAGATAAATAGTATAGTTTTGGTTGTGAATATGCTGCTTCAATAAAACTTACTCAATATATGTTCTCTGAACCAAACTTGGAGGGCAGTTTGGCATTTATTAAGTCAAAGTTTGAGATATTGCCGAGAACTACCACATCACTGAAGAAAACGAGCATACCAATATCAGATTCCATTTAATTGGTAAACTAGGTGGAGACTGGTGTTACTAACTGTTGTAATATTGTTACATCTTTTACATGTAAACTTAAATACCGGCTATAAAACTCACATTGTCAAATCTCTGATAAACTATGTGGTAAAAACTACTGCATGGATGAAATTGAGAAGTATTTAACAGCCAATGATTTTCCCCAGCTATGTTAGCTGATTTGGAACTCAGCTTCTCGAGGTATAAAAACTTGTTGGTAAACAGTTGCAGATCCTTTACATTCGGCAACCTGAGAATGAAATTTGTAGTGCAGTGCAGTTCAAACTAAGGTAAAAGACATAATTCAGTATTAGAGACCTTTACAGTTATGTTTTTAAAATTTTTGCCGAAGCAATTATTTAAAAAAATAATTTTCAAGTAATCACAATTTATAAAGATAGTTTTCCAAATTTATAATTCATTTTCTTAAATTGTAGGTAATTTAATAATTTTTCACCAATATTAACCCATTGCAGATGAAATGATTTGTCTTCTGAGCATACCAGTAGTTTTAAATTCAGTTGTTGATGTAACTGAATTGTGTTGCGGTAGTTTATTATTTTGTATTTAATTATTATTATTTAATCATTATTAGTTAGAAAAAGTAAGCTATGAATTAAAATATGTAAAATAATAAATATGTAAAAAAAGTAAAATGCTATTTATGGTAAGAAGCTTAGAGGTTGATTGGAGTCTCCTGACACCCACACAACTAATTGTTCACTTCCATTTGTAAAATGATGCTAAACACAAATTATTTTAATACAGAAAATCAAATAATGCACTGTGCTTTTTACTATATGGTAAACGTCATAATGGCCATCTTGGCACCGGGAATTTGTCACTGCACATGTTTAATGCCAAGCGGTGAAGAATTACTCATGTGAGTGGAGAATCTGGGCTTCAGATGCCAAATTTTTTAATTCCAGAATTTGTATTTTCAATGAACCTGTATTTTATTTTAACACTTTAGCTGGCCAAAATATTTGAAGCCTATTTTTGAATAATGTGTACTTATTTTTTTGTTTCCCTATAATATGTAGGTACAAAAATATGTTTCTTATCATAATATAGTCCACCAGTTACAATTGACCCAACATTTTTTTTAACAGCATAAATGACACCTAAATAAACTCAATCCAGCCTGCCATAGTTTTTGAGGTATAGTATTTATATTTTCTTATCTCTGCAACACACTATTAATATTTTTTGTTTTGTTTGTAAACAATAAGCAACAAAACCACATTTTCATGTTCCATAGGAGTAAAGTGTTTTGGTGTTTATCAGGAAGAGACATAAACGTGTCACTTGTGATTGATTTGTGTGTTTATATTTATTTTGTACATAGAGAACAGAAGTGTAAACATTCTCTGTCTGATAAGTAATGATTCAGATACCATAAATACTATACAATATTTCATAACAAGCAAAACTTGGTCATTTACTTTTTATGGAATTTACCTTATAATTTACTTTTTAGTAAGTATGAGTTTATCTAAGTGTACCAATGTTTGTACTTAACTTCAACCAAGACAGTTTTTGTAAGAATTATTATACAACTAATTATTTAGTCAATATTTCTGACTTATTGTTTAGTTTTTGTGAAATTTTGAAAACAATAGTGAAAATCAATAGATTTATTTTATTGTGAAAGTATATAAAGATAAACTTCCTTCAACAAACTAATTTGTTTGATTGGAATAATCAACTGGACTTCACTAAAACTGGTAAGAAATTTATGTGTCGGGCCGTAAATCCTGACAAAAAGTTCCTAAAATAACATTATGTTTATATTACAGTTGGCATTTATTTATCAAACAAAAACCATTGTAATTATATCTGTAAGTAGTGTGAAGCTTGTTGTTTAATACTGTGCATTCATATTTCCAAAAATAGCAACACCAGTTGAGTAGTACAAATAAACATAAAACGTTACTAGACAATGTCTACAATGTGTATTCGGTTCAGCCTACTGCGTTGTCGGCCCAATTGGCCCAACATGGCAGCTAAAGTGTTAAACTAGAAGAGCCAGCCAACCTATGTATGCGCATTTATGCCTCCTGAAAGTCTTTTCTATTTATATTTCAATGGTAATAGGTATGTAGGTAATAGGTAATGGTAATAAATGTAATTAATATTCTTTCTGGATAGCTCTAAATACTATATGCATTTCTGAGTTATATAATGTTGTCTCCTCTATTACTTGCTTTACACAACATATACTGTCTATACACAATCGTACCTAGAAAAATCTGCAGAATTGTTTACAAGTTGAAAATATATTTTCCACTGCTATACTAGAAACAAAAATAATTTAAACTGTAATAATCAATCTTATACTGAAGGCTGTAATAAGGCTGTTATGCCCTTAATTAACTAGACAAGAAATTTGAGTGATAAAACTGAATTGTTTTTTTAATTGATTTGTTCAAGGCATTGCCTTCATTGGCTTACATACATATCTGTATAATAATTGGTAATTGTTGTAAATAAAATACATTAGGCAATTTCATGATTTTTGTCAGAAACACAGCAATTCTTGAGAAATAAACTGTACAGATTGTTTATGGTTGCTCCCTTAACAAACAATAGTGGACAACTTGCATTGTAATATTTAACACAGTGTTCTTGCAGTAAGTTATCTTGGAGTAGATATCTTGAAAAAACGAAGGAAAGAGTTTCCCATTTGTCTACAATTCATGTCATATAAGTTGTTACTTCTGGTATGCTTTAACATGTCATTCTTACAATTGTTGCAAGCTATTTTACAGAATTATTCCTTTAGGAAGATGTTCATAGCGCATTGGGTGTAGAATGTAGCTAGGCTACTTATTCTGCTCAAGGTCGGTCATTGGATCATTCCATTTTAAGTATAAACAGAATAAAAAACTTGCCAGTTCTGCATTAATAAAGGGTCCAGTGTGATATTACATAGATTAAATATTGTTTTTAGATATGTTTCTGTTTTTTAAAGGGCGTTTTTAAGAAGTTTTTACTGAGTAACAAAAGTATTATTAAATACTTATTTTCTATCTAAAAAAATTGTTTACATATTATAATATAATAATCAAATTTATTTGTAGTAGCATGATTGGTCTGTAATCTGTCATTAACCTTAAACATATATAATTTAATACTTTAATATAGATTAATATATACATAAATGTAGTTGGTTTATTTTTAGAAATAATAGACAATTTTCTGTTTTAAAAATATGTTCCCAAAAATTTACTCTTCACTTCTATTATTGGATGGGGTTTGATGTTATGTCTTTACACAGGGAAATAGATTATTTAAACATTATTATTTACTTGGGATGCCAAGTTCCATAGAGTCTTGCTATTGCTATTTTATTGTCATGGAATACAATTCAAGTCAATAAACTAGATTTCTGGTATACTAAATTTGTGTTATTAAACAAAATTAATTTGATAATATAAAATTGTTTCAACTTTTCTGTTTTACAGAAACAGTTTTGGGAACTCATGATAACGCAATAAAAGCAGTTGAGTACTCACACGAAGTAAATGGTATTTTAACTGGGAGTTGGGATGCAACTGTGAAAATGTGGGACCCTCGTGCTTCTCGTTGTATTGGCAATTACACTCAACCAGATAAGGTGAAACTACTCAATCTGTTATGCATAACAAATATTTATCCTTGAAAATAGCATTTATATTGAAATCATTTATTAACTCAATCGTAATCTTTACATAGCGCATACATAGCATATACAAATGTATTATAATAAAAGCGAGGAATATAACAGAGAATTTTAATAAGTTTTAAACATTTCATTATATCAACTTTAATACCACTTTTTTATTATCCTTATACCACATTATATCAATAAGCACCACTTTTAGGTACCAAATTATAACATAAACCGTTTGTTAATTGTTATTTTTTTACTTTGATGATTGAGTCTTTATATTATTTATAATAGTTAGGCGCCAGTTTATCTATTATTCAATTTGTTTACCTGTCATTTAATTATCTTCTCTTACACTATGCTCTACTTTAAATACATTCGTCTAGAGGATGTGCAGAGTTTTTATTACAAACTCAAAATAGTGACAAAATATTCAATTTCTGGAACAATAATTTCATTTTGAAATACAGTAAAACTTTACTAATCGAGGCTTAACTCTTGTCCGAATTATGAAAATTCCAAATTAAAAGAGTTCTTGTGTACAAATTTTACTGAGAAAAATAGCGAAATTCAATGGTACAAAGAAGTACAGAACTGTAATACAGTACTCGTACTACTTATTTTAAATTAAAAGCTAAATTAAAATTTCTAGGCTAAAAAATATTATAAATAAAACTAAAAGCAAAAATTACTTATCTTATTGTATTTATTGTGTTTAAGGTTGAAGAATCCTATTTAATGCAGCAGCAATGTGTTACACCCGCAAGACGAAAACTCTTTTTCTCGTTATTGGTAGAACTCATTTTGTTCTTGTTTATTTCCATTTTCACATAGTGAACTAATTTTTAAGAATTGTTTCTGCATGACAACACCGTCTTGAGCAAGACATAACCTTACTGCTTGTTGTCGCCATATCCAGTTAGAGTAATCATATTTTTCTTAGGCAATAAGAATGAACTCCTGAATAGTGAAGTCTTACTGAATTGGGATCTACATCTACTTCCCACTTATATAATTATTAATTATATTTTAATTTTAGGTGTATACTATGAGTTTGTGTGGAGAGAAATTTGTTGTTGGAACTGCTGGAAGAAAAGTGTATGTTTGGGATTTGAGAAACATGGGCTATATTCAGCAGAGAAGAGAATCAAGCCTAAAATATCAAACCCGTTGCATTCGATGCTTCCCAAACAAACAGGTATTGTTGGCGATAAAATTATTTCATGGTAGATTCAATATATTCTACAGGCATTTGTGAAATCTAAATTAAAAAACAAAGGATATTTTCAAATTTAAAGTAATATTTTTAAAAACTATAATAGTTTATCTATTATACAATGTAGTATGTAGTTTATAGTATAAACTATTATATCATAATATATGGAAGTGAATATCTGTATGAATTTGTATTTATGTTTTACTAAAAAAATAATTTTTTGATCAGCTAATTCACCTAAGAATGAACTAGGCAATTTATTTACTTGAATAATTACCAGTATCATCTTCTTTGCTGGGAATCAAGGGTTTAACCTCCATATGGGTAATAGAGTAGTAGTGTATGATATGAATATGTTACAATACAAACCTTTAGTTAAAATAAATTTAAAACATGTAACCTTTAAATAAACCTTATGTTATAACTAGAAAACTGTACATAAAGATTTTGCAATGGTTTTAAATATTTTGTATATAAAATTAATTATTTATTTAATAATTCGTGCTACTGTCTCTATATTTATTATTCACGAAAGAATTATTTGTTATATATTAATTTTTTTATAGTCTCAGGTAGGTCCTAATTGAAGTGATTTTCATTTTTATTAACAGCATCATTTCTTTCATTGTTTAGCCTACCATGATCATGCAGTGCCACTGATCAGAAAAACCAGGAATACCGTGATTTATATGGGAATTATTGACTTCGGGAAGAAATCGGGTATTATACTGTATTTTAATAATTCCATTACAGTTTTGGGAATGTTATTGCAAATTATAAAATTTTGTTTTTTATTCATATTGTAAAAGTAAATACATATATATATTTTTTCTCCTATAGTATAGGTAGAAAACGCAAAATCAACCTCATTAATCATCAATCATTATTATGATGAGGTGACCCAGTGACCTGTATAGCGATTAGCACACAGAGTCATCTGACTGCTGTCTGCATCATATATTTTACATAATTGATTATATAAATGTGTGTAAGTTATACTTATGAAGTTTATTTGAGTAATCTGATTTCTACCCAGCCTTACGTCAGTATGTTTACTCATTTAAATTACCTTCTGTCTGTTAAAAAATTTTTTTTTCTACAATATTATGGATTAACACATTCATTGCTGTAGACAAACATGCAACTTCCTACGGACTTTAGCTACCACTGCTCTTATATCCCACATAACCTCACTTCCATTATGTTCTTACCGGTCAGCTCATCTTCCTTTCAATCCCTGATGTTACCACTCATCCATAAGAAAGTAATGATCTACCTCCCAAGGTAGTATTTTGTTACAACATCTGTATCCTGAGAGATAGATATCTCAGGTAAACAAACTCCCGAATTTATATAAAAAACCAGTTAGCCACCGATAACCCTTTTATGCTGTTATCAAGGAGAGACAATCTGGCTTAAAGGCTATATTTGGATTATGCACTAGTGAACTTTAAATTAAATAAATACCAGCTAATTGGAATAATTATTTTTTATTCAATTGCTTTTTCATTGATTTATTAATTTATATAAATTTGGTTAAAATTGAATTTAGACAAATGTGTTTTTATAAATGAACAAATAATTTGATGAATACGTAACAAACATTTACCCTCTTCTTAACTAAACCTAATTTCACATATGTTTATTTAAATTGTTTTATTTACAATTATTGCCCACGTTTCTTACTTATTTGCAGATGAATTTTTATTTATAGAGGTAAATTCCATTGCATTTCTTTTAAATACATCATGTATATTACTAGAATAAATACTCTTAGGTGGGTTAAGTTATTATTGTTAATTGTAAACGATTGTTCCACCACTAAGTGCAGTTAATTTTTACCTTATGTGATGACATACCTTTCAGTTGCTTGACCATTGTCGAATCACTGTATTATTTTTCTGATGTCGTTATTCAATCCGTGATGTTGGTACTTGTTGATGTCATATACGTTTTGTCGTGTTCCTTGTATGATGCTTTTGAAGAGTGCGTAGTCTGCATATGTTGTCTTTGGTCAATTAGGTTATTGTGTTTGATCCTATAAATGTGGTATTTTTCTAGTGAGTTTAGATCTATTGGATTATTATTTATTTCAAGTATGGTTAGGTTATTTTCGTAATTTGTTATATTATGTTTGTGTGATATTAAGTGTTCTGCTACATTTGATGCTTTTTTAATTTGTATTTATAAAAATAATTCACTAATTAAATTCATAGTAATAATAATTGTTACAGGGTTATGTTTTGAGCAGTATCGAAGGACGAGTGGCTGTAGAATATTTGGACACAGGTCCAGAAATGCAGAAAAAAAAATATGCATTCAAGTGCCATAGAATAAAAGAAGGTGGAATCGAGAAAATATTCCCAGTCAATGCAATAAGGTAAATAAGTTGAGAGAATTTTGTGTTCTAATTACTGTCAAGAAATTCAATGAAGTTTTGGTTATTTTTGAGCTGATCCATCAGAATAGCTGAAAATAAATATGTTTTGACTGTACTTAGAAAAGTTAATTGGAGAAGACTCTTTTATTCTTATGCACCCAAAAGTTGTAAACAAAATATAGTTAGACCTATTACATTACACTGTACCTATTTTTATAAGTAAAGATAAAATTAGTGAATGAGACTTTCAAGTGGAAAGGGTTAGGTAATTATATAGTTCATAATTTAAATATTATCTTTTACAATATAGCACTCAATAAATTAAATTCAAACATTTCTTTTTTTCAAAAATTATTTTGACTTTGTTGGGTTTCTGGATGACATGCACCTGTTGGGTTTTATAGCCACAACATGGCATGTAATGTGTTTAATTAGATCTGGTGCAATAATATTTTTTGTTTTAGTTTTCATCAGGGTTACAACACATTTGCAACAGGGGGCTCTGATGGATATGTCAATATTTGGGATGGACTGAACAAGAAACGCTTATGTCAATTCCACCGCTATCCTGCTTCGATCGCTTCTCTCTGTTTCAGTCATGATGGTAATGTAATTTCTTTTGTTTTTTTTTAGTTACTAGATTCAAAGTACTAAAATGTTTTTATGGAATCATTATTTTCAATTATTACAGTATTAACATATGGTATTGTAAAGTTGCTTCTAAACTACAAAATCATATAGTTTTAAGGAAAGAATAAAAACAAAATTTTTAAAATTTGTTAGTTGTTAATGGAAGAACTGACCCTTTGCTTATTTCTCCCTTTTTTAACCCATTGCAGTTTGCTGCTTCAACTTATGCATCATCAGTTATTTACATCATCGACAGTCAGTCGTTGAATATTTAGTCTCCTTGGCCCTTGTTAATGTGTTATTATCTCCGTGCTTCAGTTAACCTTGTGTAACACATTTCTCATGAGTTGACTGTTATTTCCGTTCGAAACTGTTGCCATAAAAAAAGACATTTATATCCACCCCCAGAATGGCAGCACAAATAAAGTAAGATTTTTATTGCTGTCCTAATGGTTTCTTATAACAAACTTATCAGCTGCCATTTAGGTCAAGCTCTTGGTCAGTCTTTATTGCTCAGTTATATCTTGGTTGTGTGTCGCTGTCATCCGAGTTCAATTATTTTAGTTCTTACAGTTAGTGGCATGAGTGGAATAAGTTGGATGACTTCTCCTTGGAAAGGGAGTCTACAAAGCTTCAGACCATAAGTAATATTTTATTTTTAATTTATTTACTTATTTTACATATTTATTATTTTTAATATGAATAGTGAATATTTTTATTATTATTTTTAACAGATAATTATTTTTTACTAATGATTGTTAAAAATAATCATGAAAATTTATCCTTAAATTTGTTTAATTGTAATAAATAATTGGAATATTATCTCCTAATTTAAGTAAGTATTTATTACTTAATAATAACTTAATTAAAAAAAAAATTATACTCAACACCTTGTATTCAATACATTTCAGTTGCTGTGACCACCAAGTTCAAAATTAATTTGTACCCTCGGTCATTCAGAACGTAAATCATCTCTACAATGGTAAAGAGAAGTACCATGTTAATCCTGTCATTGGTGGCACCTACATTATTCTAATTTTTGGGGGCATGTTCATTTGTACTTTGCTTTTGCTATGATAGGTTGATGCAAGGTGACAATACCATGGTTACATGTAACTCTTAAGCTCTACTTGTTCAAAGACAGTATTGCCGTGATCCGTGCATGATCCGTGTCACCAACGAAGGTGTTCTGAGAGGTTGCTAAAGCTCTACATTCCTACTGTTTTGTCCTCCTCCGTGATCAACATGGTAGCACCCAACATGTGACTCAAGAGAAGCCAATGCTTCTCACTTAACTCAAGATGATAATCACAAGGAATTTAAAAAAAACAAGAATATTTATCAAAAGGGTCTCTATATCAAGTCATAAAATGATTATTTGGAGGGGGGAACCCGGATATTGGTCTGGAGTGACATATCTAAAAATACAGCATTTTGGCTATGTCACAAAATATAGATAAATTAAATAACAAAAAGATTTTAACTAATGGTGATTCTGTTGACTTGAGACAGAATTGACTAGGAAATTCTGCAGTATCTGGGCTTTTTGTACTAAAATTAATAATATTGTTAAATTTTGTCCCAAATTTTAGTTTTTTTCAATAATATTGTTGACCTTACCAATACATGTTGCTTATGTTCTTTTTCTTTAGTTTCAAAAGGATGTAGCTTCTATTTCTGTAGTTGAGCAATAATATGTTGTAATAGTATTAAAAATGTTCCAGGTACAAACTTTTACTGTTTTGTCATACTTGAATGTTAATTATGTTGCATGTTTCTTTCTAAATACAGTTTGCAATTAATAAAATATGTTTAACGAATATATTAAAATTAAATACTAATAATAAGTTTATTTTCAGGAGCTGTTTTGGCTATCGCTTGTTCATACATGTATGAGGAAGATACTCCCCCTGACCCAATGCCTGAAAATAATGTTTTTATACGTTATGTCACAGATCAGGAAACGAAACCCAAATGAAATACACTAGTTTTAAAACTCACAAAATATTGTACAAGGAAAATACATTTTTTATTATAAAATTAGTTTATAATTCAAAAACCTTTCAATCCTAAGACATTAACTATTCATTCTCAGAAGAATCTTAGAGACAGTTTATAAATATAAGTTCATGATCAGTTCTATTTATTAAATATATTCTCAGCCTCTTACAAATAGTGGCAAGTAAAACATTTTCACAAATACTAATACAAATTAGTTAATGTTTGTTATGGATATTTAGTCTTGATAAACTATTGTTTAATAACTGACGTTAGTGTCAGCTACTGTTTACTACTGACAGTAATTTGATTGTTATTTACTTTATCTGGCATGAAACTTGGTCTTGAATATTTATAAGCGAGAATAAGTAAAACGATTGCTACAGCCTTGGTGGTCTTATTGGCTTTGGCTAAATTAAAAATGCTACAAATTACATTTATAACGGTTTTTAAGGCCTTACTAAAAGTTTTGCTGAGAACACATTCTAGTGTTGAAAAGTAACTTTAACTATAACAAAAACTATTCTAATACAATAACTTTAATTATATGTTCAACTTACCCTATATCTTACATATAAAATTAGTGTTTGCTATTCTTCCCATTTCAACCAGTTCTACAGGGAGATAATTTCCCACTCGGAAACGTATTAAAATTTACTTAAGGAACACGATGGGGGTTTAGTGGCTTAGGAGCGTTGAATATACACCGAGAAATAAATATTGATGTTGAAGATGTAATGAATTTCCTAGCAAAATCTAAGTCAAGTCGTCTTGACTTTGTTATTTAAACAGAGGTTTTGAGCATAAATGGACTCATGCAAATGGACTTATAAATATACTGTATGTCTTTAAATTATATTTTCTGTAAATAGTAGAAATGTAGCAGTAAATGCATGCTTTTTAGTTTTACTTGTGCCTGAAGTACCCTGTTTTAAGAGCTTTATTTAAGTAACATTAAAATGTTAGCAATTTATAAACGTATCATTAATTAAAAAAAAATCTTAACATTTTGCTTTGTGGTAAAATACACAGTTGTTGAGTTGGCATCTTACAGTATAACAAAATAAGCATTGAAGTTACTTGATAATTATGGGGAAACATTACAATTGGAGATTGTTTAATGACTTAATAGTTATTCAATTTCCGTTTGTAGAATCATAACAATAGTCCTTGTCCTGTATGTTTTGGCGGCTGTTAACAGCTCTCTGCAATCGTCAGAGGACATCACTATAGTAGGATCGTTAGTTAAAGAATAACTGCTTAATAAATAGGCGACAACAAAAACCATAAATAGGCTTTAACATATAATTTAACAGTTTTGAAGATTATCAAGCTTTAATTAATCCTGTTAGTGTAAAACATGTTTCTGAGATTTTATGACAAGATAAGCAGACAAATATTTTTAACACATTCAGCACAGCGGTGATATTGGAGATCTCATCAAACTACTGATTGGTTTTTCGTTAACTTCCACATCTGACGGCATTGTTTTATCTCAAAATCTACTTACTTTACTTTATCCAACGCCCATCCGTGGCTGTTCTGCCATTCGACGTCGAGCCTCCCAATATAGACTGACTATATTCTGCAGTTGGGGACATAGGTAGAGATGTTCTCCATCCATTCTTTCTACTTGGTACAGGGGGCAGGTGTCACAAGCTAGCGAGTGCAGCGCGGCAGTTCATGGTTCTCTGACAGTCTGTAGGCATGTTCTTGTTGAGAGCTTGGATGGCAGATTGGGAGTCAACGAAGAATACAACTCGTTGTAGTGTGGTGCTCGGGCTCTGCAGGCAAGAGACTGCTTCGTGGAGGGCGCATATTTCCCCGTCGAAGTTGCTAGTATATTTCCCGACAGCCATGCACTTTTCAAACAGACGAATAGACTCCTGCTCCAGTTGAGCTGGTTTCTGGTAAATATGATCCGTCTGTATAGATATGGACCCACTCGTGCAAGGGGTAGTTGAGATTCATTGTCTCCATAACACACTTCTGTAGTTCCAGTGGGCTTGTCATTGCTTTGGTTGAGGTCAAACTGTTGAGGGTCAGTCGGGCGTTCGGCAGGGCGGCAACTATGGTCGTGTAGTGAGCAAGCGGAGTGGGTTCACCAAGCTGTAGATTGTACTTATCGATTAGAGATTGAGCGTGTACAAGGGGTGTATTTTCCGTTCTCAGACGAAGACTTATTTGGGCATATGAGTTCCAGTGATTCGAGTCCACTCGTTTGGCTCTCCCAGTATTTAAGATCAAGTTTGTCTCGTCTTGATTCGAGTGGTTTAATCCCTGTCTGCAGCTGCATTGCTGCAATGGGTTTTGACTTTGCTCCTCCGGTTATAGTTTGAAGCACATTATTCTGAACGGTATCTAGTTTTGAGAGACTCGTGTCGGATGCAAGCGCTATTACTTCTGTTCCGTACTCCATCGCTGGTCTGACGTAGGTTTTGTAGGCGGTTGCTAATTCAGGGAATATTTGGTCAGGCTCTCCAGATTTGCCTTTCTTCAGGGTTAAGATCGCCGCTTCTAGTTCGCCATAAATGAATGATTTGTACATAGCAATGAACTGGGAATATGTTGGACATGTGGTAATAGGTTGGTCTTTGAGATTTCTTCTTTCAGCTTGTGTGAGATGCGTTCTGCTTACAGCCGCGTAGTGCTCGCACAGGTCGTTAGCTATGTTTTTTGGCTTGGTTAAGGGGTTTCAATTTTTTATAATTGTCTCAAACCGCTGTTGTACTTTATCGTTATTGAGGCTTCCAATAAATCTATGCGCTTACAGCCCATGTTTCCTAAAGTCCAGTTTTGCAACGAATGATCTTTATGTTGTTCTTTTGGATTGGATTATCTCCCGCTTGAGAGTAGCTTGTGATTTTCTCAGGGCTGCACAGTCTGCAATGTTTTTCGTTCTTTCTGCTCTTTTCCTTGCGCAGTTTCTGCCTCGTTTAAGTATAGTGAGTGTGGCATTCCAGAAAGGTCTATGTTTCTTTACTTGCCCTCTTGGTATGCACGTTTTGGCTGCCTCAAGTATTGCTTTTGTAATTCGTGCTGTTGACTTATCTATGTTGCTGTCTAATATGCTCGCTGGCAGGAGCTCTTTTGTGACTGTTGCAAATCTCTTCCAATTGGCCTTTCCGAAGTTCCATCTGGGCAGTCGCTGTGGTTTGTTCTGTTTCCTGCTAGCGATTGTTAGGGCTAAAACTCTGTGTCCGCAACCCTCAATGGCGTCCAGCAGACACAACTCGCTTCTTGTGGGGAGGGTTGCATGCGTCAAGGCAAGGTCTGGGGTACTGGTGGATCCAGCGAATGACAAAAATGTTGGTCCGGAAAGTACCTGCATTAGACTAGAATAATCGAGAAGTTCTTCTATAGTTTGGCCAGTGCGGTTGCGGGTTGTGTATCCCCAATTGGTGGAGTGAGCATTTTCTCCTATATGGAGTGAAGTCTCCTATAACGATGCTATTTTTGTGGTTACATAAGTTAGTGATTCGGTCAAGGTTTGGTATATTGTTCGGCGGATTACAGAGACCAATTATCTTAAAGTGCGTTCCATTCGGCCAAGCTTCTATGAGCACAGCCTCTAGTTTATCTGTTTCGGTCATTTTGTGCAGATTGGTCACTTTGCTAGCAAGCCTTTCATTCCAGACGCTACTTGTCTTGATCTTTTAAGTATGTGGATAGAATAGTTTGTCAGATTGTAAGAGCTTTGTGCTTCAGTTAAAGCTCCGGCTTCGACAATAATGAAGATGTCTGCGTCAGAGTCATTAATAATAGTTTTGAGTTCGGTGAACTTTGATGTGTTCAGCCCTCCAGCGTTCCAGAAAAGGATTCGAAGGGCGTCGTTGAAACCCTTAAAAGGGCTGTTGGCGATACTTTCAGTCATACCAAAGTGGCTCGAGAAGATTTTTAGTCTTCGGTGATCACTGTAGCAGACAGCGTTACCCAGGGTGCACCACGAGGAGGCCTGCTACTTTACACCCCATCTCAAAATCTATATTTAAATGCTTAGTAATAAACGAAAAATAGTAAACAAATATTTAAACACTCCATTTAATTGTAAAAATCGAGAGCGTGCCTGTTCGCTTCCCGTCCCTGGCAAAGGAATGATGGAAATGCTATGCGGGTTGCTTAGCTTGTCGTTGTGTCTAACTATCGTGCCCTTTTTCATCTCAATAATTTTATTTCTATTATATACAGGTTTACTAGGGACATCAAAACAGTGTATTGGACATTAAAATATTGTTTTATTTATCGGGTCACAATAAAAAAAAGGAAAATTTACATAAAATATCAACTAATACAAATGATAAAATACTGTATGGCAAATAATAAAACTCAATAAGAAAGACAGAGAAAAAAAGATAATATACATAAAAATTTAAAGTATCTACTACTAAAATAGACTACATACTAAAATTAAACACTCAACGTTTAACTTGGAATGTTTGTTTCTGCTTGTGTCATGTGTTTCAGAAAGCGATAGAGATCGATAATGTAAACGCAGACATAGATAATGCATATGTCACGTCCTAGACTATTTATAGCCGAGATTAGCTGACATTTTTTTACTACAATCTTATGATGACACACTAGGTTTTCGGGCATCCAAAGATTTTGTCAATGACGCTTATTCACAGTAGTCTGACTCTAGCTCGAGTAGGTTCATTCATTCTAATAGGGCAGTTATCGTTTATCTTGCGTTAGTTCAGAAAGCTTAGTTTATTTTTATGATTGTTGTTTTTACCGGATATTTTGCCGCGTTAAGTGGTTAAAACTAAAATAAAAATTAAAATATAAATGTTAAGCCAAGACACTAGAGAAGTTTTAATTACACTGGGAGTGAGAGTGCGCTCATCGTCTTTTAGACGGGAAGCGGGGAGCGCACCGACACGCTCTCAGTGTCTTGCAAGGGAACCCAAAGCATGCCAGTACGCTAGCCGTGCTGAACGTGTTAATAACATTGTCCATATTTCGGTGTAAATTTTGAGATCATAATAAAAAACCAAATCAACTTATACCAATAAATATCCCACATATTTCTCAAAGATTGATATGTTTTTTGCTGTCCATTGTCTTAGAATTTAGTGCGTAATTAGATAATGTTTGATTATTATCATTTTATGATTAGCAAAAACACAGTAAGACAACTTCAATGAATGTCAATGGTACAGCAGGTGTAACTATTTTGTTATTCTCGTCAGGTACGAAACAGGTGTCGCATCCGCTTGTCGTGTCTGCTAGATTTGAAAACATTGCGTCTAATTGTGGAATTGTTTAGTGAATTTATTTAGTTTACTTATATATTTTCCTTTAATTGTTTATTAAAGCCATAACGTCATTAAACTCTGAAGGGACAAGAAAAGGTAAAAAACCGTTAATTAGCCGTTGATTAGGAAAATTAACCTTTTAGATAAATTAAAATGTGGTGAAAGCACAGCATTTGTCGCAAAGTGTTTTAGCGTCAACGAATTAACAGTGCATTTCACAAAAGTAAAGTGAAGAAAATATAAGTAGGAGTGTCAGAGAAGGGACTTGCTAATCGGCAAATGTTAGTTCTGTGTGTTGCGATATAAACATTGAAAAATGGAAAAAGATCTGTGTGTGGATAGATCATTCACAAAAAAGGATGCCACCGAATTTGACTTTTATTTGTGAAAAATCCTGGCATTTGTATGAACATTTTGTTCGAAATCTGGTTAGTTATTTTCAACAAGTAAAGTAAGGTTTGACAAGTTCAAGTGACGGTTTTCTTTTCAAAATGTGAAAATGGTCGGTGAATCAGCATCAATAGGTCATGAAGCCTCCAATGCTTTTTAAAAATCTTATGAAAAAGTGTGTAAAGAACAAGAAAAAAATTCACGCACGAAGTAAAATAAGTTTTTTACAAAATCAAATTAACAATGTTTGAAAGATTATTTGTCTAAAATTAAGTGTTTGAAAATTTAGTAAATAGTGTTTTTCCAAGGTAAATAGTGTTAAGTTCGAGGAACGTAACCCTCCTGAACGAGTAATCACTATATATATATATATATATATATATATATATATATATATATATATATATATATTAGTTTTGGTTGGTAAAGAATATTTAGATTTTTTGGACTAGGAGACTGACAGACTTACCTTGGTAAGAGTCCACACTGTAGTCTTGAAATAGAAACACATAAAAGCACTTAAACAATGATATATTTCAACCACACAGTGGTCTTTGTCAATCGAAGAGAAAACACAAAAAGAAATATGAGAGAATGAAATAAAATAAATATAAGTTGCAATCACAGATTGTGTAGAGTAGAAATCAGATGTCACAGATGCACAGATTAAAGATATATATATATATATATATATATATAAACTATAATCACTCATATGTTCATGGAAACAATGTATATATATCTTTAATATCCGTTTTGAAAGTTGGTGTCTGAGCTATATAATTTTTTATCCTAAGTTTTCTGGCAAAGCTGAAAACATCTTTTCCTAACTTGAATTGGTCTATTTCCTTAGCTGGTGTGAATGACAGGCCTTTAGAAATTACTTGTAGTTCATGTTCCGAGAGTGTGTGGTCGGAAATATTGTGCACGGCAACTGTTTTTGGTGAAGGGTTATTTCTTATATCAGGACTGTTTTTATTATTATTTTTGTTATTTAGCAATAATGATTGGGTTGGCAGTTTAGGGAGTTGTCCACAGGATACAAACATAGACATATGTCTTGCAAAATTCAAACCACCCTCCAACTGGGATCCACCACCACTACCACCTGATCACCCCATTGAACTTTACATCAACTTTATCATGCAAAGCATCACCGATATAAATTTCACTAAAAATCAGGCTCTCCAGATTTGCCTTTCTTCAGGGTTAAGATCGCCGCTTCTAGTTCGCCATAAATGAATGATTTGTACATAGCAATGAACTGGGAATATGTTGGACATGTGGTAATAGGTTGGTCTTTGAGATTTCTTCTTTCAGCTTGTGTGAGATGCGTTCTGCTTACAGCCGCGTAGTGCTCGCACAGGTCGTTAGCTATGTTTTTTGGCTTGGTTAAGGGGTTTCAATTTTTTATAATTGTCTCAAACCGCTGTTGTACTTTATCGTTATTGAGGCTTCCAATAAATCTATGCGCTTACAGCCCATGTTTCCTAAAGTCCAGTTTTGCAACGAATGATCTTTATGTTGTTCTTTTGGATTGGATTATCTCCCGCTTGAGAGTAGCTTGTGATTTTCTCAGGGCTGCACAGTCTGCAATGTTTTTCGTTCTTTCTGCTCTTTTCCTTGCGCAGTTTCTGCCTCGTTTAAGTATAGTGAGTGTGGCATTCCAGAAAGGTCTATGTTTCTTTACTTGCCCTCTTGGTATGCACGTTTTGGCTGCCTCAAGTATTGCTTTTGTAATTCGTGCTGTTGACTTATCTATGTTGCTGTCTAATATGCTCGCTGGCAGGAGCTCTTTTGTGACTGTTGCAAATCTCTTCCAATTGGCCTTTCCGAAGTTCCATCTGGGCAGTCGCTGTGGTTTGTTCTGTTTCCTGCTAGCGATTGTTAGGGCTAAAACTCTGTGTCCGCAACCCTCAATGGCGTCCAGCAGACACAACTCGCTTCTTGTGGGGAGGGTTGCATGCGTCAAGGCAAGGTCTGGGGTACTGGTGGATCCAGCGAATGACAAAAATGTTGGTCCGGAAAGTACCTGCATTAGACTAGAATAATCGAGAAGTTCTTCTATAGTTTGGCCAGTGCGGTTGCGGGTTGTGTATCCCCAATTGGTGGAGTGAGCATTTTCTCCTATATGGAGTGAAGTCTCCTATAACGATGCTATTTTTGTGGTTACATAAGTTAGTGATTCGGTCAAGGTTTGGTATATTGTTCGGCGGATTACAGAGACCAATTATCTTAAAGTGCGTTCCATTCGGCCAAGCTTCTATGAGCACAGCCTCTAGTTTATCTGTTTCGGTCATTTTGTGCAGATTGGTCACTTTGCTAGCAAGCCTTTCATTCCAGACGCTACTTGTCTTGATCTTTTAAGTATGTGGATAGAATAGTTTGTCAGATTGTAAGAGCTTTGTGCTTCAGTTAAAGCTCCGGCTTCGACAATAATGAAGATGTCTGCGTCAGAGTCATTAATAATAGTTTTGAGTTCGGTGAACTTTGATGTGTTCAGCCCTCCAGCGTTCCAGAAAAGGATTCGAAGGGCGTCGTTGAAACCCTTAAAAGGGCTGTTGGCGATACTTTCAGTCATACCAAAGTGGCTCGAGAAGATTTTTAGTCTTCGGTGATCACTGTAGCAGACAGCGTTACCCAGGGTGCACCACGAGGAGGCCTGCTACTTTACACCCCATCTCAAAATCTATATTTAAATGCTTAGTAATAAACGAAAAATAGTAAACAAATATTTAAACACTCCATTTAATTGTAAAAATCGAGAGCGTGCCTGTTCGCTCCCCGTCCCTGGCAAAGGAATGATGGAAATGCTATGCGGGTTGCTTAGCTTGTCGTTGTGTCTAACTATCGTGCCCTTTTTCATCTCAATAATTTTATTTCTATTATATACAGGTTTACTAGGGACATCAAAACAGTGTATTGGACATTAAAATATTGTTTTATTTATCGGGTCACAATAAAAAAAAGGAAAATTTACATAAAATATCAACTAATACAAATGATAAAATACTGTATGGCAAATAATAAAACTCAATAAGAAAGACAGAGAAAAAAAGATAATATACATAAAAATTTAAAGTATCTACTACTAAAATAGACTACATACTAAAATTAAACACTCAACGTTTAACTTGGAATGTTTGTTTCTGCTTGTGTCATGTGTTTCAGAAAGCGATAGAGATCGATAATGTAAACGCAGACATAGATAATGCATATGTCACGTCCTAGACTATTTATAGCCGAGATTAGCTGACATTTTTTTACTACAATCTTATGATGACACACTAGGTTTTCGGGCATCCAAAGATTTTGTCAATGACGCTTATTCACAGTAGTCTGACTCTAGCTCGAGTAGGTTCATTCATTCTAATAGGGCAGTTATCGTTTATCTTGCGTTAGTTCAGAAAGCTTAGTTTATTTTTATGATTGTTGTTTTTACCGGATATTTTGCCGCGTTAAGTGGTTAAAACTAAAATAAAAATTAAAATATAAATGTTAAGCCAAGACACTAGAGAAGTTTTAATTACACTGGGAGTGAGAGTGCGCTCATCGTCTTTTAGACGGGAAGCGGGGAGCGCACCGACACGCTCTCAGTGTCTTGCAAGGGAACCCAAAGCATGCCAGTACGCTAGCCGTGCTGAACGTGTTAATAACATTGTCCATATTTCGGTGTAAATTTTGAGATCATAATAAAAAACCAAATCAACTTATACCAATAAATATCCCACATATTTCTCAAAGATTGATATGTTTTTTGCTGTCCATTGTCTTAGAATTTAGTGCGTAATTAGATAATGTTTGATTATTATCATTTTATGATTAGCAAAAACACAGTAAGACAACTTCAATGAATGTCAATGGTACAGCAGGTGTAACTATTTTGTTATTCTCGTCAGGTACGAAACAGGTGTCGCATCCGCTTGTCGTGTCTGCTAGATTTGAAAACATTGCGTCTAATTGTGGAATTGTTTAGTGAATTTATTTAGTTTACTTATATATTTTCCTTTAATTGTTTATTAAAGCCATAACGTCATTAAACTCTGAAGGGACAAGAAAAGGTAAAAAACCGTTAATTAGCCGTTGATTAGGAAAATTAACCTTTTAGATAAATTAAAATGTGGTGAAAGCACAGCATTTGTCGCAAAGTGTTTTAGCGTCAACGAATTAACAGTGCATTTCACAAAAGTAAAGTGAAGAAAATATAAGTAGGAGTGTCAGAGAAGGGACTTGCTAATCGGCAAATGTTAGTTCTGTGTGTTGCGATATAAACATTGAAAAATGGAAAAAGATCTGTGTGTGGATAGATCATTCACAAAAAAGGATGCCACCGAATTTGACTTTTATTTGTGAAAAATCCTGGCATTTGTATGAACATTTTGTTCGAAATCTGGTTAGTTATTTTCAACAAGTAAAGTAAGGTTTGACAAGTTCAAGTGACGGTTTTCTTTTCAAAATGTGAAAATGGTCGGTGAATCAGCATCAATAGGTCATGAAGCCTCCAATGCTTTTTAAAAATCTTATGAAAAAGTGTGTAAAGAACAAGAAAAAAATTCACGCACGAAGTAAAATAAGTTTTTTACAAAATCAAATTAACAATGTTTGAAAGATTATTTGTCTAAAATTAAGTGTTTGAAAATTTAGTAAATAGTGTTTTTCCAAGGTAAATAGTGTTAAGTTCGAGGAACGTAACCCTCCTGAACGAGTAATCACTATATATATATATATATATATATATATATATATATATATATATATATATATATATATATATATATTAGTTTTGGTTGGTAAAGAATATTTAGATTTTTTGGACTAGGAGACTGACAGACTTACCTTGGTAAGAGTCCACACTGTAGTCTTGAAATAGAAACACATAAAAGCACTTAAACAATGATATATTTCAACCACACAGTGGTCTTTGTCAATCGAAGAGAAAACACAAAAAGAAATATGAGAGAATGAAATAAAATAAATATAAGTTGCAATCACAGATTGTGTAGAGTAGAAATCAGATGTCACAGATGCACAGATTAAAGATATATATATATATATATATAAACTATAATCACTCATATGTTCATGGAAACAATGTATATATATCTTTAATATCCGTTTTGAAAGTTGGTGTCTGAGCTATATAATTTTTTATCCTAAGTTTTCTGGCAAAGCTGAAAACATCTTTTCCTAACTTGAATTGGTCTATTTCCTTAGCTGGTGTGAATGACAGGCCTTTAGAAATTACTTGTAGTTCATGTTCCGAGAGTGTGTGGTCGGAAATATTGTGCACGGCAACTGTTTTTGGTGAAGGGTTATTTCTTATATCAGGACTGTTTTTATTATTATTTTTGTTATTTAGCAATAATGATTGGGTTGGCAGTTTAGGGAGTTGTCCACAGGATACAAACATAGACATATGTCTTGCAAAATTCAAACCACCCTCCAACTGGGATCCACCACCACTACCACCTGATCACCCCATTGAACTTTACATCAACTTTATCATGCAAAGCATCACCGATATAAATTTCACTAAAAATCAGGCTCTCCAGATTTGCCTTTCTTCAGGGTTAAGATCGCCGCTTCTAGTTCGCCATAAATGAATGATTTGTACATAGCAATGAACTGGGAATATGTTGGACATGTGGTAATAGGTTGGTCTTTGAGATTTCTTCTTTCAGCTTGTGTGAGATGCGTTCTGCTTACAGCCGCGTAGTGCTCGCACAGGTCGTTAGCTATGTTTTTTGGCTTGGTTAAGGGGTTTCAATTTTTTATAATTGTCTCAAACCGCTGTTGTACTTTATCGTTATTGAGGCTTCCAATAAATCTATGCGCTTACAGCCCATGTTTCCTAAAGTCCAGTTTTGCAACGAATGATCTTTATGTTGTTCTTTTGGATTGGATTATCTCCCGCTTGAGAGTAGCTTGTGATTTTCTCAGGGCTGCACAGTCTGCAATGTTTTTCGTTCTTTCTGCTCTTTTCCTTGCGCAGTTTCTGCCTCGTTTAAGTATAGTGAGTGTGGCATTCCAGAAAGGTCTATGTTTCTTTACTTGCCCTCTTGGTATGCACGTTTTGGCTGCCTCAAGTATTGCTTTTGTAATTCGTGCTGTTGACTTATCTATGTTGCTGTCTAATATGCTCGCTGGCAGGAGCTCTTTTGTGACTGTTGCAAATCTCTTCCAATTGGCCTTTCCGAAGTTCCATCTGGGCAGTCGCTGTGGTTTGTTCTGTTTCCTGCTAGCGATTGTTAGGGCTAAAACTCTGTGTCCGCAACCCTCAATGGCGTCCAGCAGACACAACTCGCTTCTTGTGGGGAGGGTTGCATGCGTCAAGGCAAGGTCTGGGGTACTGGTGGATCCAGCGAATGACAAAAATGTTGGTCCGGAAAGTACCTGCATTAGACTAGAATAATCGAGAAGTTCTTCTATAGTTTGGCCAGTGCGGTTGCGGGTTGTGTATCCCCAATTGGTGGAGTGAGCATTTTCTCCTATATGGAGTGAAGTCTCCTATAACGATGCTATTTTTGTGGTTACATAAGTTAGTGATTCGGTCAAGGTTTGGTATATTGTTCGGCGGATTACAGAGACCAATTATCTTAAAGTGCGTTCCATTCGGCCAAGCTTCTATGAGCACAGCCTCTAGTTTATCTGTTTCGGTCATTTTGTGCAGATTGGTCACTTTGCTAGCAAGCCTTTCATTCCAGACGCTACTTGTCTTGATCTTTTAAGTATGTGGATAGAATAGTTTGTCAGATTGTAAGAGCTTTGTGCTTCAGTTAAAGCTCCGGCTTCGACAATAATGAAGATGTCTGCGTCAGAGTCATTAATAATAGTTTTGAGTTCGGTGAACTTTGATGTGTTCAGCCCTCCAGCGTTCCAGAAAAGGATTCGAAGGGCGTCGTTGAAACCCTTAAAAGGGCTGTTGGCGATACTTTCAGTCATACCAAAGTGGCTCGAGAAGATTTTTAGTCTTCGGTGATCACTGTAGCAGACAGCGTTACCCAGGGTGCACCACGAGGAGGCCTGCTACTTTACACCCCATCTCAAAATCTATATTTAAATGCTTAGTAATAAACGAAAAATAGTAAACAAATATTTAAACACTCCATTTAATTGTAAAAATCGAGAGCGTGCCTGTTCGCTCCCCGTCCCTGGCAAAGGAATGATGGAAATGCTATGCGGGTTGCTTAGCTTGTCGTTGTGTCTAACTATCGTGCCCTTTTTCATCTCAATAATTTTATTTCTATTATATACAGGTTTACTAGGGACATCAAAACAGTGTATTGGACATTAAAATATTGTTTTATTTATCGGGTCACAATAAAAAAAAGGAAAATTTACATAAAATATCAACTAATACAAATGATAAAATACTGTATGGCAAATAATAAAACTCAATAAGAAAGACAGAGAAAAAAAGATAATATACATAAAAATTTAAAGTATCTACTACTAAAATAGACTACATACTAAAATTAAACACTCAACGTTTAACTTGGAATGTTTGTTTCTGCTTGTGTCATGTGTTTCAGAAAGCGATAGAGATCGATAATGTAAACGCAGACATAGATAATGCATATGTCACGTCCTAGACTATTTATAGCCGAGATTAGCTGACATTTTTTTACTACAATCTTATGATGACACACTAGGTTTTCGGGCATCCAAAGATTTTGTCAATGACGCTTATTCACAGTAGTCTGACTCTAGCTCGAGTAGGTTCATTCATTCTAATAGGGCAGTTATCGTTTATCTTGCGTTAGTTCAGAAAGCTTAGTTTATTTTTATGATTGTTGTTTTTACCGGATATTTTGCCGCGTTAAGTGGTTAAAACTAAAATAAAAATTAAAATATAAATGTTAAGCCAAGACACTAGAGAAGTTTTAATTACACTGGGAGTGAG
The DNA here is from genome assembly GCA_036971475.1 of Prosapia bicincta. Classification (NCBI taxonomy): domain Eukaryota; kingdom Metazoa; phylum Arthropoda; class Insecta; order Hemiptera; family Cercopidae; genus Prosapia; species Prosapia bicincta. Next base: position 224,616,048 of record JBAIZL010000002.1, read on the forward strand.
AGTGCGCTCATCGTCTTTTAGACGGGAAGCGGGGAGCGCACCGACACGCTCTCAGTGTCTTGCAAGGGAACCCAAAGCATGCCAGTACGCTAGCCGTGCTGAACGTGTTAATAACATTGTCCATATTTCGGTGTAAATTTTGAGATCATAATAAAAAACCAAATCAACTTATACCAATAAATATCCCACATATTTCTCAAAGATTGATATGTTTTTTGCTGTCCATTGTCTTAGAATTTAGTGCGTAATTAGATAATGTTTGATTATTATCATTTTATGATTAGCAAAAACACAGTAAGACAACTTCAATGAATGTCAATGGTACAGCAGGTGTAACTATTTTGTTATTCTCGTCAGGTACGAAACAGGTGTCGCATCCGCTTGTCGTGTCTGCTAGATTTGAAAACATTGCGTCTAATTGTGGAATTGTTTAGTGAATTTATTTAGTTTACTTATATATTTTCCTTTAATTGTTTATTAAAGCCATAACGTCATTAAACTCTGAAGGGACAAGAAAAGGTAAAAAACCGTTAATTAGCCGTTGATTAGGAAAATTAACCTTTTAGATAAATTAAAATGTGGTGAAAGCACAGCATTTGTCGCAAAGTGTTTTAGCGTCAACGAATTAACAGTGCATTTCACAAAAGTAAAGTGAAGAAAATATAAGTAGGAGTGTCAGAGAAGGGACTTGCTAATCGGCAAATGTTAGTTCTGTGTGTTGCGATATAAACATTGAAAAATGGAAAAAGATCTGTGTGTGGATAGATCATTCACAAAAAAGGATGCCACCGAATTTGACTTTTATTTGTGAAAAATCCTGGCATTTGTATGAACATTTTGTTCGAAATCTGGTTAGTTATTTTCAACAAGTAAAGTAAGGTTTGACAAGTTCAAGTGACGGTTTTCTTTTCAAAATGTGAAAATGGTCGGTGAATCAGCATCAATAGGTCATGAAGCCTCCAATGCTTTTTAAAAATCTTATGAAAAAGTGTGTAAAGAACAAGAAAAAAATTCACGCACGAAGTAAAATAAGTTTTTTACAAAATCAAATTAACAATGTTTGAAAGATTATTTGTCTAAAATTAAGTGTTTGAAAATTTAGTAAATAGTGTTTTTCCAAGGTAAATAGTGTTAAGTTCGAGGAACGTAACCCTCCTGAACGAGTAATCACTATATATATATATATATATATATATATATATATATATATATATATATATATATATATATATATATATTAGTTTTGGTTGGTAAAGAATATTTAGATTTTTTGGACTAGGAGACTGACAGACTTACCTTGGTAAGAGTCCACACTGTAGTCTTGAAATAGAAACACATAAAAGCACTTAAACAATGATATATTTCAACCACACAGTGGTCTTTGTCAATCGAAGAGAAAACACAAAAAGAAATATGAGAGAATGAAATAAAATAAATATAAGTTGCAATCACAGATTGTGTAGAGTAGAAATCAGATGTCACAGATGCACAGATTAAAGATATATATATATATATATAAACTATAATCACTCATATGTTCATGGAAACAATGTATATATATCTTTAATATCCGTTTTGAAAGTTGGTGTCTGAGCTATATAATTTTTTATCCTAAGTTTTCTGGCAAAGCTGAAAACATCTTTTCCTAACTTGAATTGGTCTATTTCCTTAGCTGGTGTGAATGACAGGCCTTTAGAAATTACTTGTAGTTCATGTTCCGAGAGTGTGTGGTCGGAAATATTGTGCACGGCAACTGTTTTTGGTGAAGGGTTATTTCTTATATCAGGACTGTTTTTATTATTATTTTTGTTATTTAGCAATAATGATTGGGTTGGCAGTTTAGGGAGTTGTCCACAGGATACAAACATAGACATATGTCTTGCAAAATTCAAACCACCCTCCAACTGGGATCCACCACCACTACCACCTGATCACCCCATTGAACTTTACATCAACTTTATCACGCAAAGCATCACCGATATAAATTTCACTAAAAATCTGAAGACGAAACCTAACCTTACCAAATTAGAAAAAGCGGCAATATTTTCGTTGAAAAACAATAAAGATATTATGATTCTTCCAGCAGATAAAGGTTCAACCACTGTCATTATGAACAAAGAAGACTACATCAAAGAAGCAAATAAGCAACTGTCAGACATCACAACATACAAAATACTTACAGATAACCCCACTACAGAATTCAACAATTTACTCTCGGACCTACTCAAATATACAGCTCCTGAACAAAATATTTCGGAAACATCTTTAAAATTATTATATAATGAAAACCCCTCTACTCCTCAATTCTATATATTACCAAAGATCCACAAAAACATAATCCCTCCACCTGGTAGACCAATAATTGCCGGCTGCAATTCAGTAACGGAAAGAATTTCAGCTTTCCTCGACTCACACCTTCAACCCTTAGTAAAGAACCTTCCATCACATACCCAGGACACCAATCATTTCATAGATCGACTCTCACAAATATCTGTACCTCTACCCCCGGTAACTATTTTGGTCACCATAGATGTCATCTCTCTCTATACCAACATCCCTCATGCACACGGCCTATCTGCAATAGAGAATTTTCTAAACAAACGCCCAGGCAAGCCTTCTCCCACTACACCTTTTCTTGTGAACCTGACCAGGTTCATCCTCGAGAAGAACAACTTTCAGTTTGAGGGAAGGAACTACCTTCAAATAAAAAGAACAACAACGGGCACCGGAATGGCACCATCGTACGCAAATCTGTACATGGGATTGTTGGAAGAAAGTTTTCTAAAGACACAAAAACACCAGCCATTATGTTGGTATAGATATATAGATGACATCTTCCTAATTTGGACACAGGGTGCTTCAACACTTGAGGCATTTTTAGACAGCCTGACACAATTCTCCACACTTCAATTTACCTAGGAGAAATCTACATCAGCCATCACCTTTTTGGATGTAGAGGTAACACTCCAGAATGGAAATATCAACACAGGAATTCACATCAAACCGACAAACCACCTACAATATCTCCATTTCGACAGCAACCACCCAATAAACATAAAACGATCCATTCCATACAGTCAAGCAATCAGGGGTAAGAGAATCTGTTCGAATGATAGGGAATTGGAAGATTTTAATAGAAAGATATCAACAGCCTTTCAGAGAAGAGGATACCCAAAAAAACTCATTGAAAACCAAATTCATTCAGCACAATCCCCGGTTCACCATAAACCACAAACAGAACAAAATAAACTGTCTTTAATAACAGACTACCATCCTGGTCTGCATGAACTCAACAAGATATTGAGAGATACCTTCAAAATTCTTCAAGCTTCTGTCCACACCAAAATTCTTTTCACCGATCCACCGCAAATTTGGTAAAGGAACCTCCCAACTTGAAAAACATCCTAGTACATCATAAACTACCAGACCCTGATGAAAAGAAACCACACAAACTTCCTCATGGCTCCTTCCCATGCAATAGACCTAGATGCAAGACGTGTCCAATACACCCCTCAGCAAATAGTTTCAACAGCCAAACAACAAAAATGGTCTTCAAAATACAGGGTCATCATAATTGTACATCGAAAAATGTCATATACCAGCTACAATGTAAACTTTGCTCAGCACAGTACATAGGCCTGACCATGGTTGGTCTGAATATCAGAATGAATGGCCACAGACATGATGTTAAAATTATGAATATGGATAGACCAACAGCTCAACATGCTGCGAGTCACAACTTTTGATGACTGCTATACCACGAAAATAATTAAATCACTCCCCCCTGATTGCAATCCCTCAGAACTAAGAAGGTGGGAACTATCATACCAGTGGTATACCAAGTCCAGAGAATCCCCTAACCTCAACATCAGATAAATCCATTAATTTATTTATTTATTTATTTATTATTATTATTTTTTTATTTTTTTTTTCTTAATAGCCTTATCTCTTTTCCCCTGACAGACTTATATAAACTATAATCACTGATATGCTCATGGAAACAATATATATATATATATATATATATATATATATATATATATATATATATATATATATATCTTTAATCTGTGCATCTGTGACATCTGATTTCTACTCTACACTATCTGTGATTACAACTTATATTTATTTTATTTCATTCTCTCATATTTCTTTTTGTGTTTTCTCTTCGATTGACAAAGACCAATGTGTGGTTGAAATATATCATTGTTTAAGTGCTTTTATGTGTTTCTATTTCAAGACTACAGTGTGGACTCTTACCAAGGTAAGTCTGTCAGTCTCCTAGTCCAAAAAATCTATATATATATATATATATATATATATATATATATATATATATATATATATATACATACATATATATACATACATACACACATTTGGTTAACTTTGTAACACTTTCCTAATATTCACTTATCACTTACACTATAATATACTTCAACAAGAATCCTACTTGATGAGTCTCATTTGATGCTTGAAAAATGAGGGACATGTAATTAAAGTCTTTGAAATTTAACTTTCATATAAACTAAGTAAGGATCTTGTTTAAGTACATTATAGTGTAAGTTATATATATATATATATATATATATATATATATATATATATATATATATATATATATGAAGTTAATATATTACTATTGTAAGTAATTTTATCCACCATTATATATATATATATATATATATATATAAATATATATATATATATATATAAATATATATATATTTATATATGAAGTTATTATTATTGCTTGTAAATAATTTTTTCCACCACTAAGTGCAACAATTTTACCATATGTCCTTAACTATTATTAGCAAATCATCCCCGTACCTCATATATTCTACACAAAGTTCTCTAATACTTTTATTATACAATCTGCTTTATTTCCTTTGGAGTCCCTAACTATTATTAGCAAATCATCCCCGTACCTCATATATTCTACACAAAGTTCTCTAATACTTTTATTATACAATCTGCTTTATTTCCTTTGGAGTCCCTAACTATTAATAGCAAATCATTCCCATACCTCATATATTCTGCACAGTCAAAGTTGTCCAATACTTTTATTATACAATCTGCTTTATTTCCTTCGGAGTCCCTAACTATTAATAGCAAATCATTCCCGTACCTCATATATTCTGCACAGTCAAAGTTCTCTAATACTTTTATTATACAATTTGCTTTATTTCCTTCGGAGTCCCTAACTATTAATAGCAAATCATCCCTGTACCTCATATATTCTACACAGTCAAAGTTCTCTAATACTTTTACTATACAATCTGCTTTATTTCCTTTGGAGTCCCTAACTATTAATAGCAAATCATCCCCGTACCTCATATATTTTACACAAAGATCTCTAATACTTTTATTATACAATCTGCTTTATTTCCTTTGGAGTCCCTAACTATTATTAGCAAATCATCCCCGTACCTCATATATTCTAAACAAAGTTCTCTAATACTTTTATTATACAATCTGCTTTATTTCCTTTGGAGTCCCTAACTATTAATAGCAAATCATTCCCGTACCTCATATATTCTGCACAGTCAAAGTTCTCCAATACTTTTATTATACAATCTGCTTTATTTCCTTTGGAGTCCCTAACTATTAATAGCAAATCATTCCCGTAACTCATATATTCTGCACAGTCAAAGTTCTCTAATACTTTTATTATACAATCTGCTTTATTTCCTTCGTAGTCCCTAACTATTAATAGCAAATCATTCCCGTACCTCATATATTCTGCACAGTCAAAGTTCTCTAATACTTTTATTATACAATCTGCTTATTTCCTTTGGAGTCCCTAACTATTAATAGCAAATCATTCCCGTACCTCATATATTCTGCACAGTCAAAGTTCTCTAATACTTTTATTATACAATCTGCTTTATTTCCTTTGGAGTCCCTAACTATTAATAGCAAATCATTCCCGTACCTCATATATTCTGCACAGTCAAAGTTCTCTAATACTTTTATTATACAATCTGCTTTATTTCCTTTGGAGTCCCTAACTATTAATAGCAAATCATTCCCGTACCTCATATATTCTGCACAGTCAAAGTTCTCTAATACTTTTATTATACAATTTGCTTTATTTCCTTCGTAGTCCCTAATTATTAATAGCAAATCATTCCTGTACCTCATATATTCTGCACAGTCAAAGTTCTCTAATACTTTTATTATACAATCTGCTTTATTTTCTTTGGAGTCCCTAACTATTAATAGCAAATCATTCCCGTACCTCATATATTCTGCACAGTCAAAGTTCTCTAATACATTTATTATACAATCTGCTTTATTTCCTTTGGAGTCCCTAACTATTAATAGCAAATCATTCCCGTACCTCATATATTCTGCACAGTCAAAGTTCTCTAATACTTTTATTATACAATTTGCTTTATTTCCTTCGGAGTCCCTAACTATTAATAGCAAATCATTCCCGTACCTCATATATTCTAAGTAATCAAAGATCTCTAATACTTTTATTATACAATCTGCTTTATTTCCTTCGGAGTCCCTAACTATTAATAGAAAATCATCCCCGTACCTCATATATTCTGAGTAATCAAAGATCACTAATTTTTTTATTATACAATCAGCTTTATTTCCTTCGGAGTCCCTAACTATTAATAGCAAATCATCCCCATACCTCATATATTCTGCACACTCAAAGTTCTCTAATACTTTTACTATACAATCTGCTTTATTTCCTTTGGAGTCCCTAACTATTAATAGCAAATCATTCCCGTACCTCATATATTCTGAGTAATCAAAGATCACTAATTTTTTTTATTATACAATCAGCTTTATTTCCTTCGGAGTCCCTAACTATTAATAGCAAATCATCCCCATACCTCATATATTCTGCACACTCAAAGTTCTCTAATACTTTTACTATACAATCTGCTTTATTTCCTTTGGAGTCCCTAACTATTAATAGCAAATCATTCCCGTACCTCATATATTCTACACAGTCAAAGTTCTCTAATACTTTTACTATACAATCAGCTTTATTTCTTTCGGAGTCCCTAACTATTAATAGTAAATCATCCCTGTACCTCATATATTCTACACAGTCAAAGTTCTCTAATACTTTTACTATACAATCTGCTTTATTTCCTTCGGAGTCCCTAACTATTAATAGCAAATCATCCCCGTACCTCATATACTCTTAGTAATCAAAGATCTCTAATACTTTTATTATACAATCAGCTTTATTTCCTTCGGAGTCCCTAACTATTAATAGCAAATCATCCCCGTACCTCATTTATTCTACACAATCAAAGTTCTCTAAGACTTTTATTATACAATCTGCTTTATTTCCTTCGGAGTCCCTAACTATTAATAGCAAATCATCCCTGTACCTCATATATTCTACACAGTCAAAGTTCTCTAATACTTTTATTATACAATCGGCTTTATTTCCTTCGGAGTCCCTAACTATTAATAGCAAATCATCCCTGTACCTCATATATTCTACACAATCAAAGTTCTCTAAGACTTTTATTATGCAATCAGCTTTATTTCCTTCGGAGTCCCTAACTAGCAAATCATCCCTGTACCTCATATATTCTACACAGTCAAAGTTCTCTAATACTTTTATTATACAATCGGCTTTATTTCCTTCGGAGTCCCTAACTATTAATAGCAAATCACCACTTCCGTTGCAAGGTAAACATTTTGAAACGATCTGTTCTATAGCCAAGCTAGAACATTGTGCAATTGATCAGCAAAATCTGCCAGAGAACCAGTCACTGGACTTTAATTTAAAAAACCTAACTTGCTGAGATTTAACCCTTTGGGTATCCATTTCCTGGGGAAGGAGTTGATTTGAAGGCATTTGTATGGCGAAATGACCTTTTTGTTTTAGAAGTGTGTAAGACATTGTTTTAAATAATTGAACTGTTGTTTTGTTTGCAAGTTAGTAACAATTTTTTTTGTTTTATTTTTAAATTCTGAATATACAGCACAGTTTGTATGTTTCTTATTTTAACTAACTCCTTAAAGTTGTTAACAATTCTTTATATTTGACTTCATATCTTCTTTTCTAGCCAAAACATTAACATTGTTATGTTAGTGGCAATTCTTTATCCTATTTAACCCTTTCTTTGAAACTTCTACTATCAACATTTATTTAAGCTTTTTTTTCCGTTTACACTAACATAAAAAATTCTAAGAAAAATAATTTTTAATTATATTTAATGAAAATTGTTATTTTATTCTTGTTCTGTCTAACCCTTTAATATTAAAACAAAATTTACTTCATTTTCTAAATAAAGTTTTCTTTATTTTCTAACGCTCACTTTTATTTCTCTTGAAATAAACAATCTTTTTTTGATTTAGAAAATTTTGAAGATTTGATTTTAATCCCTTATACAAAAAGCAACTGATCTTGCAAAACATAAACAAACACTTTTAACCCTTTATCTGGATATCCTTCCAGAACTTATTTCAAACACAACATAATAATATTTTCTAATTTTACAAGAAATTAAACAAACCTGTCTTGTACCTAAATCTGAAATTCTTAAGCTAAATTTGATTCACTAGACCCACATAATCTTTGCTAAAATATTTACTTCTTATTATCTTTTTAACATTCAACATAATTTACTTTTACTTTTAATCAAAGACATTTTTTCAAATTATAATTTTGTTCCCTTTTTTCTATTTCACTACCCTTTATTTTACTTTCAAATAATTTTGTAAACCATTTAATTCCTCTTAATTTTAATTAGTTCTCAATAATTAATTTTAGTTGATTCTCATTAATTTATCTTAACTTTTTACCTTTAAACTACTATAAAAAGAAACATTTATATTTAAATAGACCTTTTTTGTTGGCTCCTTTTGCACAAAGTTCATAAAAAATTTTCTTAACTAGTTTTTACATTCCATTTATTTTGCTTTATTTATTTATATTTAAAAAGCATTGAATTTCTAACTTTGATTTAATTTCTTTCTTTTCTAAACACTATAAATTTCTATATTAAAATTTCCAAATTACCATAAATTATTTTTATTTCAAAACTGTAAAGCTTGTTAAGTGAAGTCCTCCATCTTGTGGTGGGACTTACCCCCACTAAAAACTACCCCCTCTATCTTAAGTATTAAACAAAGCCACAGCTTGACATTTTTGTATTTAAAAAAAAAAAAAAATTTAAATCACAATGTTTCCCAAAAATCTTCAATAAAATTTTTAATTTAATTGAAAAAGAGAGAATCTAAAATCTAACCTTTCCACTTCTCGGGCTAGGTAGATTGACTTGATCATCTCCCTCACTCAATGCTTGACCAACTTGGATGCGAAGTGGACACGTCCCACAAGGTAAGGGTCACCCACGCCGTCATCTTTTTTGATAGCGTCCCGGCCGAAACCGCGCCTCCCCTCCATCTGCGCGTCCTTTCTGCGTTGGCTTGAAAAATTCCAGATCCAGGTTTTAAGCACATTTTGCTCTCACTCTCCGTCTTTAAATTTAAATATAAAGTATAATTAAAAAACATAAAAACCTCTCTCCCTGCTAATGGCTTTGTTTCTTTTATTTTTTTACCCTTTACCACAACCCTTAGGTCCCTTTATTTTTCATTCCCCCTCGAAATCTGGCTTACATAACCCATCAAAATACCTGAAATTTCTTTATTATTGCAGCGGTAATCTGTGACCTGAAATTGCCCGCTGCAACACACACACACACATACACACCGCACACCGCACACCACACACCACACACCACACACACACACACACACACGCGCGCGCGCGCGCGCATGTGTGGGGGTGGTTTTGAGGGACGATGCCATGCCACGGCTATCGACCGTGTCATCATCTTCTTATGCCACCTGAATCTATATAATAATATTTAAAATATTGTTTGCTTAGTTTTATTTGTTTAAACATATTACTCCAGTGTTATTTCGTTTAGTTTTAGTTAGTAAAAATAAAATTAGTTTGAACTATTAGTATTTAGTTTAACTGAAATTAGTTTAATTTGTAACTGTTAAATTTTATTTTAAAACTTTTGTTTAGGTTAAACTAGGTTATATATGTAGTACTATGTAGATAATATGTAGTAGTAGTTTAGATTAGTATTAGTTATTTTAATTTTTGGAGGGCTTGTCCTTGCGGACGTTGGTTTTAAATCGGTTGACTCAAGAATCGACACAGGCAACAGTAGGATCGAAACAGGGTTGCAATATTTTGGTAAGCCAATGAAGGTTTCGCGGAAGCAGGCAGCCAAAGCACAACCTACTACTGTGCACTGAATTTTCAACCCAACTAAAAATTGATAAAAAATAACTTTCCGACACATAAAATATGATATTAATGAAAATAACCTTAGGACATGTTTAGGAATGTTCCATACTAATACGTAGCCAGTTTTGGATGCAAACATTTACCTTATAGGGCTACGAATTACATAAGTAGGTATATTTTAAAAAAAATGCGTCAAGTATTTCTATATAGCCTATACTAATATAAAATAAACACAAAGACTGAAGAATTCGTTGGAAATGAAGAGGATCATAAAGGATGGGCCTTTGGCCCACAGCCTGCTTGATGGGGCATTGTTATATTGTATACTACGGCCTTGAATTAGAGTATGCCCTGGGTAGACTAAAGCCATCGACAAATTAAACACCCGTCTTGAGTCACTTTTGCATGATAGTACGTTTTCACTCTTCTACTGGTTCGTTCGCTTTTAAAAGTGAAAGGGAGTGAATCATCTCACTTTATGCTTGAATCTGTCATTACTAATTTGCTTCTATCTTTTAGCGATTACTCCATCCATTAATACAGAGTAAATTCAGTAATACACATTCCAGGCACTCTGTAATAGTTTTGCAAACTATTTGTAGGTTTTAAATTCTATACAATTATTTAAAACTTTAGTTTTAAACTTAAACAATTATTTTTATCGTAGATATTTCCCACAAATCTGGAATCATTTAAATAATTACTGTATTAGATTTTCATAGAATTAAAAGTAAGTAAGAAACGCTAACAAAATATAGATTTGCATAATTAAGGTAAATTAATTTGTGTAATAAATGTTAAACCACCCTTTTCCTAAAAATATTTTATTAAAAGGGAAACGACTAATGAAGCTAAAACAATGTGTTTCTCATTTGAACGTTAAATGTTAGGACTTTGTTTTTTAGCACAACAGGCTTGAGAAGGGCAACTAGTTAACGAAACGTATTCTTTGACTCTATATTCAACCGGTTTAGCATTATTTAAAACAATATGTATTTTGTAAACCTCACATATTTATTACTTTTTCTGTTACGTGAAACGTTCATATTGCAATAAAGATCTAATATCCCAGTCAAATAAGCAACCTATAAAAGCCATTGGGAAACCAAATTATTGGAATTAATGGGATTTCGAAATGTATTAAAACCCCTGTCAACCCATTTAATCTTCTTTTTCCAATACGAGTTTTATTTTGCTTATTTGAAAATAAGAGTGGATTGAACACTTTGAAATATTACTGTGTGAAATTGCACAACTGAAGCCGTAGAGGGTGAGCAGAATGAAAAATAGATTTAAAATAATTTAACTCTTTAAGGGTATTGTATTTTAAATAAAAACAAAATTCGAATTACATCTAATTTTGTACGAAGATGAAAATACAACTAGAAATCGTTGCCTTTTATACTGTTATTTGAATACAGTGAATAGTTTCCTGATTTTTATAAATAATAGTGCCAATAATAGCTAATAGTAGGAGAGGTAGTGTAGTGTAGATGATGTGCAATGACGACCACGGCAATATTAATGGTAACGGCAACAATGATAGAGATGAAGATGGCAATGGTGATGACGATGATCATGATAGTGATGATGAGGAAGAAAATGAGGATGATGGCACGACAACTAATACGATGCAAATGATGATGGTGATAATGATGATGATGATGCTGTTGTTGATGATAATAACAATAATATAATGTATTACTGATTACTAATTAATTATATAACAATAATAATAACATTAACAACTATAAGAATAATAATAGCCCAATAAAAAAAATAATAACCATTAATAGTAATAATAATATTTTTTGTTTGTTCTGTGGAGGTTGGAATGCATTTACGCACCATCAAGTCTGCCCTGACAGACCTGGTGTGTGGGACTCCTGGCGAATACCCACTAAACCCTTCCTCCTTTCCGGCTATTTGTAGATCTGACCAGGGTATCACTGTATTAGCATCTTCCTGGTCAGAAGGCCCTTTATTAACACCAGTGGTTTCTATTTTTAAAACTGAATGTATTTGGCCTGGTCACTGATCTTGACCTCGACCATCTTCTTGTCTCATTTTACTCCGCAGTATGCTCTCGATATATGTCGCTATCTCTATCCAGTTGGATGCGCTCCACAGCATCTTGCCTACAATGTTGTCCGGGTCTATTGGCCCGACGTTGCTTTCCTTCGTTGTTCTCTCCGATTGCCATCTTCTGCACACAAAGAAGGTGTGTTCGGGGTTATCGGGTGGCCCTTCATCACAATGAGTGCAATTTGGATTATTCACCTTTCCCATTTTATATAAATATATCCGAAAGCAACCGTGTCCTGTCAAGAACTGTGTAGTGTAGAAGTTTACCTCTTCATGCTGCCTGTTAATCCAATTTGATAGGTTTTTGATCAGTCTGGCTGTCCATCTTCCGGTGGGTTCTGCAGACCATCTTTCCTGCCACCTGGTCATCGTCGTCCTTCTCGCTTCCTTTTTGTTATCCTTATCGTCCATATTGTTTCGTCGTTCTGCAATGATCTTCTTTTCTAGTGCCAGCAGATCAATAGGAATTATTCCCGCCACCACTAGAGCAGCAGATTCCGAGACCTTTCGATAAGAACACGTCACTCTTAGGGACCCTGTTCTCTGCACTAAGACCATCCGCCTTCTATTCCTCTCGGTTTTGTGGGCACCTGCCTAAATTTCCTCTCCGTACATCATTATTTTGGGCCACTGATATTAGAAGACGGCGTCTGCTCTGAGTAGGGTCCCTAACTTTAGCCAGAAGCCTACTCATAACTATTGTGACTCTAATTGCTTTCTCAGCTGCGCATTTAACATGATTTTGAAAACTCAGCTTCCTATCAATCATGATACCTAAGTACCTAATGGCATTTTTAACCGTTATTTTTTCCTCTCCCACGAGCATCTCAGGACTAGGAGTAAAGTGTCTCTTGGATATCAGAACAATCTCAGTTTTTCCAGAGCCAAGCGCATACCATATTTCATTATCCAACTGTTAACACGACGAATTACTTGGGCCAGTAGCAATTGGGCGAGCTCTTGGTTTCTCGCTATAATGATCGCAGCAATGTCGTCTGCGTATCCCACCAGGAACGTTCCATGTGGCATTGCTATATGCAAAATACTGTTGTAATTTGCATTCCAGAGGTCCAGGCCAAGAATGGAGCCTTGAGCTGCTCCTGCTGTTACTCTCTTCCTTCTAGGTCCATCTGAGGTCTCGTATATCAGATACCGGTTGTTAAGGTAGTCCCGTACTATCCGTAGGAGATACTCAGGTAGATCGAATGTCTTTTCCAGGGCATACAGTATGTCTTTCCATCTTGCCGTGTTGAAGGCATTACGTACATCTAGGGTGACCAGAAGGCACACAAGTCGTGAAAAGCGGTTACCTACCTCAACTACGGTTCTAATAGCATCAATAGTTGACTTGCCTTTCCTAAAGCCAAACTGTCTATCAGAGAGATCTCCTGCATCGCGGTAGGCCGAGAGCAGCCGTGGCCTAATAAGTTTTTCTAGCAACTTTCCAGCCTCATCCAACATGCACAGTGGTCTGTATGAAGACGGAGAATCTAAGTTCCCATTGCCTTTGTTAATCACGACCAATCTTGCTACCTTTCAACGGACACTAAATACGCCAGCTTCCAAGGAGTGATTGTACATGTTGATTAATATGTGCGGGTGAGCTTCACTACGGCTTTAAGAACCTCGTTAATAATAATAATAATAATGATAATAATCAGTATAATTATTGGTATGAGTACGGTTATAATAATAACAATTATTATTATTAATATGATTTCTTTTATAATATGACACTGCTTTGGGAAGTAGGGTAGGAATTCCTTACGCTACTTGAGCCTTACGGTATTCAAGTTTTCTACGTACTCTCTAGACAATTGGTTCTCCCTTGGGAAGCATGAAGGGAAGTTAAGGGTGCAAGACAAGTTGTAAAGTACCTAATAAGATAACATAAATATATGTAATATTATAGGAACAAACTTGATGTTGTTAATGACGTGATTTGTGGCCTTACTAAAATACAACCTCAAATAGGCATGCTTGTGTAATAAATACATTATCAAGCATCTCACTAACAGATTTTTCTCTCATCAATTAAAATTTACCTTGCAAATTAAAACCTGAAGTGTTATATCATGTTTCTTGTGAAACTATGTATAAATAAATTGTTTTTAATATATATATATATATATATATATATATATATATATATATATAATATTTGATTTTTTTCATGTGAGCATACCATTTATGTACAGTGTAAAGTTGAGGGGGGCGTGGGAGGATTTCATTTTAAGAGAAGCGGGCATGGGCCCCTCAAAAGGTTTGGAAAGCTCTGTTCTAAACTCTAGGCCAACCAACCGTCTTTAAAATATTTGTACTCATGTAATTAGGAAATAGTAATTATCGAAACAACATGGATTTCGAAATATGTACATAATAAGTAATTGATAATATAACACGTACATGTTTAACTTTCAAAACCTCATTTAAAACAAACTAATTTTAAAAATTGTTTGATTAATTCTATTTTATGGGTATAGCTGAAATGAATATTCGGCGCAAATTGTCATCCAAGTCGTGTCTTGCCATTCCTGCAATGGTAACATTCATTATAAACTTTTCGAATCCCAAGCTATTGTTCCACTTGCTCAATGATCAGTTCATTGGAAATACTTTAGCTAAATACTCTTGCTCGACATCGGAAGGCAGGTTTGTACGGCGAAAACTCTGCAATCACCATTCCCTGGGAAAGGAAAATTTGCACATTTTG